>CAXIVR010000003.1:65173196-65505696 GCA_964035755.1 Teleogryllus oceanicus | reverse complement strand
TATATAAACATATGTTTGAACAGAGAGTACTAATAGATGATGTACTGTTCTAAAGAGAAGAAAATTAAATCAATACAAATAATCTAGGCACTATTCAAAATTATATTTATATATATTCCAATTTTGTATTTCACTTAAATTCTAATTTTATTTATAATAATATCTTATATTTGAATTTAGTTTACTAATTTTATCATTATTTGTAGCACTGAAGATGGCTGCAATGCGGCCGAAAAAGCTTTATGCTGAAATAAACATATACGACAAAACTACGCCTCAATTTCATCTAGTTCGCGTAGTTGAAAATGTCGTTAACTCCTCACCATTTCCTACCAGACTAAAGAGAAAAGAAAACTAACTAGTACGAGAACGTCTGTGCCATTTTGTAACACCACTAGTTTTCCTTCCCGAGCAGACTTTGGTTTCGCGTCTCCGCATAAATGTCGATGCGTATTCTTGCCGACTTTGTGCTTGCTTCTTGCGTGGGTTGGGGAAGAGGTCAGACGGGGAAAGCTGCCAACTCGGCTGGATATGGGCCGGCGCCATGGTGGTGAATCGAAGTTTGGAAGCCGAATATTGTGAAGCTACATTAGGGAAGGCGAAGAGGAAACCTCTTTCAGTAGCTTCGTACGTTCAGCTTCTTTGTACTCCTCGGGGAGGGTAGAGGAGAAAATGATACACTTGGCCTCATCTAGAGAACAGTAGAAGGTACCTAAAGAGTAAGACTCACAATACCCGTGAGGAGTTGAAGGGACCTGGTTTGGCTTGAGAAAGAGATTGGAGAAACGAAGCGTTTTTGCAATGAAATATTAAACATATTTGGGATTAATGAAGGCACAAACTACAGTATTCACACAGAGTTTTTAGAAAAAATCATTATTGCTGCTCAGAGACGAATTTGCTGTAAAGGTTCACAGGCAAAGCCTTTTCACTCTTTTGAGCACCTGATGCCTTTTTGGAATAATACATCATTTCAAATTAAACTTAACCTCTTTATTCATGATTTTCCGAGGTAGGCTTCAAAGTAACCTGTACAACTTATGAACTCGCCCAGTGGTTAAGTAATTATTCCATCTATAATTTAAACATACATTTTACTATTGCTAATAAAAGATGTATATTGATGTGCATATGGTCACAAAGAAGTTAGCGATGCCATCTCACATCAATTCTCACTCAATCAAACAAAATGACACTTCACAGTGTAATGATATAATACAATGGCCTACAGCCGCAAAAATGCAATTGAACAAAATCACAAAAATATTTTGTTTAAAATGTTGCGCAGACACACTAGTTAAGAACAAATAAAAAAATATTATCCTATAACACCTTAATAAATTAAATATTTTAATGATACAGTCTTCACGAATACTGCCAAACATAGTAGTGTATATACAATACAACACTTCTTTATACACCAAGAATACACAAAAATGCTGTTCCATATCAAAACACGTAAATAGCAAATATTTAATGGTAGGCGGCTTCTTCCTAAGAGCCTTGATGTCGTGTTATGTAACTTGTGTTGTAAGCAGAGTTCGAGGATTAAGTCAGTTCACGCTATATGAAAATAGACGAAATATCATACAAATATCAATCAAATATTTCCAATTTTCAGTGCGAATCAAACTGTTTCATGATTTTTAGAATTTTCTCGAGTTCCTGGGTACCTAATGACACCATACACACCTTTCACATGACCGGAGGCTGCTTATTTCTTTTTTCAATTTCTACGCGCTTTGGAATTTAGAAATATAAATAGTCTTCTTAATCAAACAACCATCAGACAACATTACAGTATAAAATAATGGACTTTCATGTCTTTTCACTCCTCTTCGTGAGTAACCATAGTAGAGAATGACGTCAGAAAACAAAACCGCCAGAGAATTTGAAAATAGAATATACTACATAAACCGAAAAGCAAATATTCACCGAGAGACATGTAGGTCAGCGTCGGATTTCAAATTTCAGCGGGTGAGGGACGCCGCCACCTCCTAGTGACTTACACTTAACACTAACGACCATAGCAATTGGCACGTTATGAAACACTGAATAATCAATTCAACAACCGGGAGGGGTAGCTCATTGCATCAACTGATGTCACTGAAGTGCCTCTGACCGGGAGGTCCTAGGATCGAGTCCTGACGGCGGCAGGATTTTTCGACACTAGCTTTCCAGCTAGGTCGAATTCAGCGCAGTCTGGAAGAGAATTCTAGGGCCGGCTGCTCTGATCGGTAGTTTTCCGTGGTTTCTCCGATGAACACCAGGCGAATGCTGGAGCAGTACTCGGAAGAGTCTAGAGTCTCCCTCGGAAAATTCGTCAACTGCTGAACACCCGACTGCTTATTCCCGTAAAGGTTGTGCACGTTTTGTCGCGGAGGTGGCGGTGATCTTCCCTTGCTGTATGGCGAGATTTGGCACCGGTCTACCCGTTCGCTGGTGGGAGTTTTTCCCAACCAGGTATCTACCACCAGCGGGGCACTGCCCCAAATGCTTCTCCTGACAACTGTAGTAGTGTATTGGAAGACAGAGAGTGTGTATAAATAAGAGTTTGAGGGTAGTACAAGGAAGAGGAAAGAAACATCGCGCGCGGTCCGTGGCCCATTTGTTAGGGTACTGCTTCAGCATTCGCTTGGTGTTGATCGGAGAAATCACGGAAAACTACAGATCAGCTGACCGCCTGACAGCGGTTGAAATCGACCTAGCCATGTAGTTAGTGTCGAAAATCTGCCACTGTCGGGACTCGAACCCTAGGACCTCTCGGTCAGAGGCACTGCAGTGACAGACATCATTTGATGTCCTGAGCCACGCAAGCAGGTCCCTTCTACGAAGTGCGAGTTCTTCCTAATCTGTAAGAGAAGGTGCAAAGAGGTCTCATTATTACGGATTATGTAATAATGAGGTATAAGAAACATAACATGAAGGGCTCTGAGAACCCCGTTTTAAGACCACACATTATTACCTAGTAGGCCATAATGCAGGGTAGTGTGACGCAAGTGGTTTGCAGTGTAGTGTGTTTTGCTCGTTGCATACTCGTCTGCTCTCCTTTTCCCTTAAATCACAATTTATGAACTGTTAGCTTTTTTTCTTGAAACCTTTTGGCAAAACGAAGGGTTTTATGTCTATGGTTTCTTAAAAAGTGTAGAAAACCATCATCTTTACTTAGCGCATGTGGTTTGATAGAATGTATGATGATAAGAATATATGCTGGTAGTATTATGAACTCAAATTGAATGCATTGTGTGTAACGTCTTTATGAGGTCACTTTCGCCCTGTTCGGCTGATATTTATCTTCTGCGAAAATTGCGTGTATTAAGTGTAAATAATGTCGACTTGAGTGTAAAATTAATAATATAAAGGACGCCACAGGAAGCATGATTACTTTCCATCTCTGGATAGGAAGGTTCAATTCCTGTCTCTTCGTTTGAAAGGTTGATCTTAATGGCGCGAAGTTACAACTCAAAATTCCACTTCTTACCTTTCATATTTAACCCATTTTCCGTTTCCACCAAATAAGATTATGTAATCTCATCTCCTTCATTAATTCTTCGTAACCTGATTCATTTATTTCTCTGTGTGTGTTCTTTCGGTGAATTCGAATGATGCGTATTATTGTTGACAACGTATTTTCCTCATGCCTTTCACCTGAAATCCAACCCCCACCTACAAATTAACAAACAGCATGTTTTGAGATTCCATTTCATAGAATTTAAAAATTACTCGCTAAATTACAACTGCAATAACACATCTTTATTCAAACGTATTTTTGTTGAATCGAGCTGGCCAAAGAGACATTCTAGAGACATCCAATGTCATTTATTGAAATAAGCTGTGATACAAAAAATTAAATTCAAAAAATTTATTTTTATATTATTATTATTGTTATAATAATAATAATAATAATAATAATAATAATAATAATAATTAATGGCAACCAAATGGTTACTTTTTTTTGCATTCATATCCACTAGAAGCGAATTCTAGAAGAACTCCCTTCATCCACCCGAAGGTGTTTTGAAACATTCTCAAGTACTAAAGATGCATGCCTTTGTGCAAGGTATCTGACCTAGCCATGTTTTTTTCTGCCTGGCAATGCTACAACGATGTTGATGTTTTTCTACAGAAACATCGATGTTTTAAACATGGATATATTAAAGCCGATATTTTTTAAACGCATTTTATGTGCTCAAAGTTTTGTGGTGAAAAATTCCTATCAACAAATGTTTTTAATAGTTAAAATATGAAATAATAACAGGTAGTATAATTGTTAGTTTATGTATTCGATTCAAACGGACGATGTGTGTACTACCGACTATCCCTCACTCGAAATTACCCCAACGCTCTCGTATTTCGTACGTTTTTCTCCATTGCACATGAAGAGACATTTTTAAACTTTGTTTTCACGTTATTCTTAATTATAAACTAATGAACTTCGTCACTGTCAAATTAAATTTTGTTACACACGAATTTAATGTTTGTAGTTACTAAACTAGCTTTAAAACATCAATCGATTTTTATCTATATATCATTTATATCAATAGTGAGTTTGTGCACTCGATAGTGGACGGCACTATCGATCTTCTGCGCATGCGCAGATGCACTTAAGTGATGCGAAACTTGAACTGCTCTTGGAGAAGATCGATAGTGCTTTAGATAGAAGGAAAGATCGCGCACGATCCGTGGCCCGTTTGGTAGGTTACCGCTCCGGCATTGGCCTGGTGTTGATCCGAGAAACCACGGAAAACTACTGATTAGAGCAGCCGGTCGCTAGAAGTTTCCTCCAGACAGCGACTGAATTCGACCTAGCTCTGTCCTAGGTTCTAGTGTCCTAAATCGTACCGTCGTCGTGACTCGAACCTAGGACCTCCCTGTCAGAGGCACTGCACAGAGGCAGTGACATCAGTTGATGCACTGAGCCACACTCCCGGTTCCTTGTTGCAAATATTCAGTGCATTCGTGTCATTATATTTTCTTCGAACATCCCCAGCTACTGTTGTAGATACACTACGACATTTGTAATTTGTAATTTGTGATTTTATTGGTGTTGCAAAATGGTTGCTTTAATTTTCTCCATTCATTCCTGAAATTCCTTCATTTTCGTCATTTGGTCAAGTTTCTGATACTCAGGAATATTTTCTCGTTCTTCGTCAGCGATTTAAATTTCATTATGTAATATTATAACAATGGTTATAGCTTTTTTACTTCGAGGATGATCAAGAGAAAATAAATACTACATTTTGTCTGATTTGCCTTCCGCCTTGTAAACGTAATTCCTTTAAACAATGGAAAATCATTAACATTCTTGAAAACTAATAATGTATTAAAAACAAATATTGTAGGTAGAACGTGTCTGTGAATGCGAAGAATGAAACGGATCCATGTAAATAAACATGCTTCGATACCGAAATATCTTTTCATGAAGTAATTTCTCAGAGAAACGCCATCATTGACAAAGGCTACTCAGGTATTGGTATACTTCTATCCGCACTATGCTTAGTAATTCAAAAAATATTTGTGCTTGTAGTAATAGGTGCCGTTTCAATTACTCTTCCTCAACTTAGAGGTTTCATTTCTTCTCTTCAGTATCTCGTCATTGATTTTTAAGCCTAAGGCTGTGCTGTTTATCTTTTAGACAGCCAGTAGTAAAAGCAGGTTTTTGAGGGCACGCTTAGCGTGCTGGAGGTCAACTTTTAGCCGTAGAGCTCAGATGTGATGACTAGTACTCAGATGTGATGACTAGTACTCAGATGTGATGACTAGTACTAGATGTGATGACTAGTACTGAGATGTGATGACTAGTACTCAGATGTGATGACTGGTACTCAGATGTGATGACTAGTACTCAGATGTGATGGAAGATGCTCAAATAGAAAATAAATACTCAAGTGTTCAGATGCTCAAGTGTTTAGATAAATCTGTGAATACAACAAAGAAAAAACATTCGTCTGGCCTCATCAACTACTATCAGGAGCGACCAGAAGAGGGGACAGCTGGAGGAACTTGCCCCAATTCTCGATTTAATTGGTGGCCCCGAATTTTTTCTCACAAAAGAAATAAAAAAATGTATTGTTCTCTAATCCAAATTTAACGCTCTAAGTTATTTCCTATGCGTAGGGAAATGAATTTTGTTTCTGAATAGGGGGGTAGGAAATATTTAGTTTGAAATGAGAGACCCTCGTGAATCAACTCCCCCAGGTCCGTGGTTTTCTCTAGGCGCTCGTGGCTACTATTGACCTTAACGCATCATTAAGTGATTTGTATATTTGAATAAAGATAAAATGAAAGAGTTCTCTCAAAAATGTTGTACGACACACGTGGTAAAAGCAATTGTATTTTGTTCGTAGGACACTCAGTCTCGTGTCTCAATCTTTCCTACTCTCAAAATAAAATGTCACTTTACCCCTCGTATCATAAATATCTATTCCTTTGTTCTGGCTGTCTTGTTTCGCCTCTCCCGGCCGTTTGCACCCAGTGAAGCGCGTTTCCAGCCGCAGCCGTGGCCCCGCCCCGTCGACGGATGTGGCGCCGCCTCCCGCGCAGATCCAGATCCGCCGCGTCTCCATCCACTCGACGCTTCCACTGAGATGGTTTAAGCCTCATCCACAATGCAAACTTACGTAAATGCAAAACTCAAACAATGCAATTTTACGTAAACGTAAAACTTAGAAATGGTTTATTAAGCAAGATCATTCACAATGCCTTAATTGATTGATTGATTTTTTCGTGTTTTCGGGCGCGTCAACTGCTTCGGTCATTAGTCCCGTTAGTGTAGTGCATGTTTTTTTCTCGGGAGATGGCGGCGATCTTCCCCCGCTGGACGGCGAGATCCGGCACCGACCTACCGTCGGCTAGTGGAGTTTCCCCCTAACCAGGACTCTCCCACCAGCGGGGCACCGCCCCAACCGGGACAAGCTCTAAGCTCCCGACCGGTCTCCCGGAATATGTGGTAGTGTGGTGCATGTTAGTGTAAGTGTGTGTGTAAGAGGAGAGAAAGGACAGATCGCGCACGGTCTGTGGCCCGTTTGGTAGGGTACTGCTCCGGCATTCGCCTGGCGTTGATCGGAGAAACCACGGAAAATTACCAATCAGAGCAGCCGGCCGCAAGAATTCTCATCCAGACAGCGACTGAATTCGACCTAGCTGAAAAGCTAGTGTCGAAAATCTTGCCGCCATCAGGACTTGAACATAGGGCCTCCCGGACAGAAGCCCTGCAGTGATATCAGTTGATGCACTGAGCTACCGCTACCGATCCCAATGCCTTAACGTAACCGTAGACGTAAACCCGTAAACTTAAAGAGTTCACAAACACCAAGCTTTTATGTTAAGTTTGTCGAAATTCTACCGAAGACCAGTCAGAGAGCAGCATGAAAAAACAAATATGGTGGATTTCAGATTGTATTCTGGTAGTTTGTGGTTATGTCATTTCATTATTGTTATGTACTGAACTAATTTGCGAACGGTTTTGATGCGAGTAGTGAATTCAAAGTAAGAATTTGGGCCATTTTTCTTGTGACTTTAACTGGACGTGGCGAATAAAATAATTAGGTTCAATGAATTACTCTTGAATTTGGTACAAGAGAATCCTTGTTTATAAAGTAAAGGAAATTCAAGCACTAATACATCAGCTACTCGCGTTTATATATAAAGAGAAATCGATAGGAATATCAAGCTAGAAACCATGGTGTAAGGATCTTTCTGCCATGCTAGAAACGAATCGATCAAGCTTCATATGTTGAAATCTGATTGGTTCAGACGAAACGTATGTTCCAGCTTACGTTCGTCATTTGAATGCTTGTTTGTACGTGCAAATGTGAAGGCTAAGTTTACGGTATAACGTTACGTTTAGGTTTGCGAACGGGGCCTTCATCCACTCGAAGCTTCCACGTCGCCTGATAGCGACCCGCTCTCAGAGGCGGAGCGCTGCCGCCCTCTGCAGGCCAGCGCTTGAGTTACGAGATTGTGCTAGTTACGTTGTGGCAGGGCGAGGCGTGTGCGCTCTTTGGCATGCATTCCGAGGGCGCTTTGCATCTCTTTGCTTCATTTGCTCTTTGCTTTTTGCGTCACAACTGCATTTGCCGCGCTCCACTGTTTCTTTTGACAGAACAGTCATCCAGAAACGATTTTCAATGGATATGGTAACCCGTTTTCAATAAAATTGTGTATTATATTCAATAAACTCCAATATTTGCAGGGAATCAAATGAAGGCAGATCGGTAATTGAGCACCTATTTTGAATAAAAATATGTATTGGGGTGTTAGTGTTGTGCACAGACTAAACCACCGTTGCGGTCAATCAGAAGTGCAAAAGAAAAAGAAAAGAAAAAAATCGGAATCAGGAATTCTTCCCCTAAAAATGTGTATATCCGTCGAAAAACCTTGAATTGTTTGCACGCCATAATACTTTTTATTACTTCGCATTGTATAAAATTAAATCTGAGAAATTCGGAATGTAGTGTCTAATTCTGAATATACGGACTTATTCCGTAGTAGTCTATATATAAAAAAATGTATTATGAAGTATATTTTGGAATAGTAGACTTTTATATTATAAGTACATTTTTCGAAAAATTATTGGTTTTGTAGTAATTTTGAGCTAATAAATGGGTAAGTTTTGTTATACCGCACAAAACCCTTTTAGATGACTGGGGGATACAGCTCTACTTGCTAATCGGGAGACTGGTTTCTATTCCCACCCTTTCCAGGGTTTTTTTTTTCGTCAACTACAGCAAAGTGCTTTTTTAAATATGGTGCAAGTCCGATTTTAATTAAAACTTTGAAAAATGAAATTTTGAATCTTGGCGTTCATATTTTGCTGAAGAGTGTTTCACGAAGAAAATAAATATTAGATACAATTTCCAGTATTATAATTAGGAAGAGAATTTTATGCCCTCAAATTTTTAATAGTGGGTTTACAAATACGCATTTATGTTATAACAATTCTCAAATATCTACTTTAATATGCAATTACAATTAACAATATTTCATTTCGTGTATAATACTTTCTTGATAAAATTCAGGAAAAATGCTTGGAATGAAATGATATACTCGCACTTTTGTAGAAACATATTTCAATGTAGCTTACTTCGCGGGAATAATAATCCAAGTAAATATGCACTTTAGTGAAGTACATTGTATGTAATGTTTAATTTTTTCTGTCTGGCTTAAATAAATAAAAGAAAAATATAAGAAAATCAAGAAATATCCTATATTTGCACAAATATTTTATCATCCTAAGAAAATTGTTCAGAAGAACGTGAACTGTGACAAGCTCTTTCTCATCCATGAACGTTCACAAATAAATAGATTCTATGAAAACGTTTTAGAGACAATCTGTATTACAATGAAAAATGCAAAATAGGCGTTTTAAAAATGCAAAAAAAAAGCATAATTACACGAATATGCACCAAAAGGAAATTTCTGCCAAATATGCACTCACATATTAATCTACTTACTCATATTCTAACCAAATATCAAGAAAATTTATTTAGCTACGCCCAGAAGCAATGGACAAAAATAGGCAAAATCTTAGAAATCCGCTCCCTTATTATAATACAGTAAACGTTCATTAACGCGAAATACAAGGGACCAAAATGATCGGAGTTCGTAATATAAAATTCATGATATCACAGAATTATTAATTTCCGTATTACCGTAATCCCTTGCCGGACAGAAGCTTTGTTCGTATTGCTGCGAAATTCGTGTTAATCCAGTTCGTTCTAACGAGGTTTTTCTGTATTCCATATCTATAAATTAAATGATTGGAGAAACTATGTAGTGTCGTAGCGGCACATTAATTTTCGGCGTTTCCTCGGCGGCTCCCGCCCGCCGCCTCCGCCCCCGTCCTTGAGCCTGCGCCGCGGGAGTGCGCTCGCGTTAATGCGCTCCACTTTAACGCCAGAGCGCGTCGTTATTGCCTGCTGCCGCTGCTGGTCCGCGGAGCGCCCCCTGGAAGCTTCTTATCGGCGCCTTGCTCCTCCCCGTGTGCTCTGCTGGAAGCCTTTCCGGGGGCGTGTGGTGTTCATCGACGGTCGTCTTGAGATTCACCGGGAGCGGTAGCTCAGTGCATCAACTGATGCCACTGCAGCGCCTCTGACCGGGGGCCTAGGTTCGCCGGGTTTTCGCACTAGCTTTTCAGCTTTAATTCAGTCGCTGTCTGGAGGAGAATTCTAGCGCCGGCTGCTCTGATCGGTAGTTTTCCGTGGTTTCTCCGATCAACACCAGGGGAATGCCGGAGCAGTACCACAAACGGCCACGGACCGCGCGTATTCTTTCCTTCCTCTTCCTTGTCCTATCCTCTCCCTTTACACAAACACACTTACTCTAACATGCACTACACCACCACATATTTCGGGATACCGGTCGGGAGCTTAGAGCTTGTCCCGGGTGGGGCGGTGCCCCGTTGGTGGGAGAGTCCTGGTTAGGGGGAAACCCCACTAGCCGGCGGTAGGTCGGCGCCGGATCTCGCCATACAGCGGGGGAAGATCACCGCCATCTCCCTAGAAAAAATCATGCTCTACACTAACGGGACTAATGACCAAAGCAGTTGACGCGCACAAAAAAACACGAAAAAACCAAACCGTCTTGAGGTTCATTCTAATAGAATATAAATTTTTCGTTGATACCGTTAATGCCTAAGCTGCATTCACAGAGGAAAGAGGGATCTTAGCAGGCCCACTGTTCTTCAGGGTGAGGGTCTGTTCTCTGGCTGTGGCCCAACTTTTTTCCGACCAAGTGGCTGCAACGCGGACATGAATTTCTTATCGTTGTTGTTGAAGACCTGAAGTCAATTCTACAACGCGTCTCAAATTTATTGTAGTAATATATTTTATAAGAACTCTGAACATTAAAACTCTGTTGCTGATTTTTTTGTTGCCCATTCTTTACTTCGAATTGGAGCATTACTCAAATTAATAAACTAATTTCTTGAAAATATTCTCTAAATTATCATTCCAAAAACTATTTTCTAAAAAAGAAATTATTTCTAAAAATACTATTTCCAATAAAGTAAATTAATGTCCAAAATTAATCTCTGTAATATAAATGATTACAAACTTCTTTTTTCAGCGTTTCTTCGATGTGTAGTGAATAGCAATGCATAAGTCCCAGTGTACACAACAAGACACAAGTTTTTTCGGAAAAGAACATTGTAAAAATTACAATATTGATGTGGATAGATTCATCCTGTCGGAAATTGATCACAAATTGTGAAAAATATGTTTTCGAATACATAAAAATGTCAGCCTAAGCAGCGATAAGGAACAAAAGGTGTTCGATACTGAAGGCTGTGCTGGGAATATGGTGGGAGGACACATGCTGCTGCAGGGCCGATATTTCCACAGGATATGAAAGGTTCATTAGTGGATAAAAGTAAAATATGAAAGGTTCATAGTGGATAAAAGTAAGAACTGCTAAAGCAACATCTGCGTATTTAGTGGAAGCGATTGAGAGTGATAGCAAGAGTGGTGAAACCGAATAACAACAGTAATAGAAGAGAAAACGCAAAATGGCAGCACTATAGTGAAGTGGAACATATGATACCTAGCTGGGTATAGAAATTAAAATTGGCTGACATGTGGCCACGATTCAATCATGATTAGCAAATGTTTTTCAATACCGCTGCTCAACGGCTCTCCGCATTTCTGTAGTAAAGCATAGATCACATGCGATCCTTAGCAATTCCCCGAAGAGGATATTCAAAGCAGTTGGACGCCAGACTTTTTCGACCCAGGCTTCCTTGCAAGCTTCCCTCCAAAGCAGCTGAGGACCTTTCAAGCATCAACTGATGTTACTGCAGCACCTCTGACCGGGAGGTTCTAGGTTCGAGTCCTGGCGGTGGCAGGATTTTCAACACTAGCTTTTAAGCTAGGTCGAATTCAGTTGCTGTCTGGAGGAGAATTCTAGCGGCCGGCTGCTCTGATCGGTAGTTTTCCGTGGTTTCTCCGATCAACACCAGGCGAATGCCGGAGCAGTACCCTAACAAACGGGCCACGGACCGCGTGCGATCTATCCTTCCCATTCCTTGTCCTATCCTCTCCCCTCTTACACACACACACTTACACTAACATGCGCTACACTACCACATATTCCGTGAGACCGGTCGGGAGCTTAGAGCATGTCCCGGCTGGGACGGTGCCCCGTTGGTGGGAGAGTCCTGGTTAGGGGGAAACCCCACTAGCCGGCGGTAGGTCGGCGCCGGATCTCGCCATCCGGCGGGGGAAGACCGCCATCTCGCGAGAAAAAAACATGCACTACACTAACGGGACTAATGACCAGAGCAGTTGACGCGCCCGGAAACACGAAAAAATCAATCAATCGATCGGGATCGAACCCAGTGCACAGTGCATTCAAATACCAGTAAGATAAACCATCACCCACCTGGGTGCAGCACATTTTTTTACGTAGTCTCGAATACCAATGTTCCACGAAACTCCCGCACCCCCGAAATATTAATGTCAATCTTCCGAAAGTTATAGAAAATAAATTCTATCGCGCGTATTGATCGGCGTTCTCGAAACTACAGCCAATTATTGGATATCCCCGTCCGCCACCGTCGCAGACGGGCCTGGCGGGAACGCGGAGCGGCAGTGCGCTGTCAGCCGAGAGGCGCCTGCGGGAAGACGTCTGTTTCCTGCGCGGAGGCGACGCCGCCGTCCAATTGACGGAACGCGACGCTCGCAGCGGCAGCGCTACCGGCTTAGGTGGCTCAGGGCATCAACGGATGCCACTGCAGTTCCTCTGACTAGGGTTGGAATCCCCATCGTAGCAGGCTTTTTTATATTAGGTAGATAGCTAGGTCGAATTCAGTACCGGTAGCGATAGCTCAGTGCATCAACTGATGTCACTGCAGCGCCTCTGACGGGGAGGTACTAGGTTCCCACTCCCCACGGCGGCAGGATTTTCGACAATAGCTTTTCAGCTAGGTCGAATTCAGTCGCTGTCTGGAGAAGAATTCTAGAAGCCGGCTGCTCTGATCGGTAGTTTTCCGTGGTTTTCCGTGATAAAAAATAAAAAATCAATCAAGCGACGGCGGAAGAGGACTCGGGCGGAAGTGGCTTGCAGCCCAAGAGAATGGAGCCCCAACTGATGCTCGTGCTGCGCTGCTAAGTGCCTGATACATCTCGTGGTCCGCTCGCTTTTGAACCTGCAAGCGATTACTATTAGACATGTACATAGTGTTTCAATGTCCGTTCGGAATGAAAGAACTTGTTGAATGTGAAACTTCTTTGTTTGATGGCTATGCCATTATAATATTTTGACGTAATTTCTAATAATTGAACTTGTGAAGAAGCCACGAGCATGATGCGCTCTGCCCGGGTGCCGCGCCCTTCCCGGAGGTATGTTGATTGATTGATTTTTTCGTGTTTCCGGGCGCGTCAACTGCTTCGGTCATTAGTCCCGTTAGTGTAGTGCATGTTTTCTTTATTCTCGGGAGATGGCGGTGATCTTCTCCCTTTGGATGGCGAGATCCGGCACCGACCTTCCGTCGGCTAGTGGGGTTTCCCCCTAACCAGGACTCTCCCACCAGCGGGGCACCGCCCCAGCCGGGACCAGCTCTAAGCTCCCGACCGGTCTCCCGGAGTATGTGATAGTGTAGTGCATGTTCGTGTAAGTGTGTATGTAAGGGGAAAGGATAGGACAAAAAAGAGGAAGGACAGATCGGTCCGTGGCCCGTTTGTTAAGGTACTGCTCGGGCATTCGCCTGGTATTGATCGAAGAAACCATGGAGAACTACCAATCCGAGCAGCCGGTCGCTAGAATTCTCCTCCAGACAGCGACGAAATTCGACTTAATTGAAAAGTTAGTGTCGAAAATCCTGACGATGTCAGGACTCGAACCTAGGACCTCCCGGTCAGAAGCACTGCAGTGACATCAGTTGATGCACTGAGCTACCGTTCCCGGTACGGCGGTATGTAAGACCGCGTTCGCTCTCAGCAATTGCCACTCGTTTCCCACTCTTCGTGAGCGCGGTAGTAATCACTCTAAAGTTGCCGTCTAAGACGGGAATCGACGCCGTGCCGAATCGAGCGACCCAGCGCCAGCCTATTTGCCTTCGCCGTCGCCATTGCCGCTGCCTGCCACTCTTACCCACCCTCCTCATGGCGACGACCGACTATATTCTGGGCTGCGTAGCCTCTGTTAGGATGTAACCGTGTACTTGCTACAAGAGCTCATAATAAACCATTTTTAATAGTCCACCCGGTGTTCATGTTTCTCCCGGTACTTACTCCCTCCCATCATGTCTTCACGACATCAGCTTTAGCTGACCTGTGACTCTCTCGCAAGATAGGACGCGTCCGCCCGTGGTTGTCTTGGTTGCCGAGGTTGGATCAAGTCGGCACCGCTTAACCCGGAACCGGAGACCCGAGCGATCGCCGCACCAGCCCGCCTTCCAGCATACACTACCGCCGCGAATTGACAGTCATCCCACAGTCGGTTGCCCGCGGGGTCCGTCGCTGACGAGATGCTCTTTGGCGCGAGTACCTACGAACGAATGTAATAAATAATACGAATAAATGTTACTTCATTTTCTGTGCACGTCTTCTAGAATTCAGTGGGAAATACAATTATTTAAATTATCGTTTCCATGTTGTCGCGGCAGGAAGTAATAAGAGCCAAAATGTATTGCTTATTTAAAAATTTTATTTTTTTTTTTTTTTTTTTAAAATTCAAAATTCAAAATGTATTGCTTATTCATTTTTGAAAATAGATTTTACTACATGGGAGTTTTTCTTTTTTTTCTCCCTTTCAAACTTCAAAATTTAAGTAGTATATGACTTGGTGTAGGGATCACAGAATTTTGAAAATGTGCACACAATTCACTTTTCCCCATAGGACGTCATACGCAGTTTTAACTGTTTTTTGACGTAAAATAAATAAATAAATAAATAAATAAATAAATAAATAAATAAATAAATAAATAAATAAATAAATAAATAAATAAATAAATAAATAAATAAATAAATAAATAAATAAATAAATAAATAAATAAATAAATAAATAAATAAATAAATAAATAAATAAATAAATAAATAAATAAATAAATAAATAAATAAATAAATAAATAAATAAATAAATAAATAAATAAATAAATTAAATAAACGACCGGCGTCTGCCTGCCGTCGCCCCCTCTGCCCGCTCCCCTGCCCGTTTCCTCACTACGACAGACTCGGTGTCGATTTGGGCTGCCGCTGTAGAGACAACGAGCATGCAAGAACAATGAACAACTTGTTATAATGAACGTGGGTTATTTGATGGCCGCTCCTGCCTGCGTTACTGGTAGGGGACCGCCTAGAATGTCGCTCCCAGTGGAGACAGATTAATTAGATATTTTTAATACGTTTTGTTCAAACTGAAAAGTATCTCCGTCTTATGATAAAACAAGAGGCTATTTCTTTCCTTCGTACCTCTTCATTTATTGATGTATGACTGTTGTTTATCTTCGATATATAATATATACCCTTACCGTCTATACCTTCTCTGAATATTATATGCTGGTAAATTATTTTTTCGTCTGTATGTCACACGCATCATCTGACCGCAAAGATAAGCGAAGTTTTGTTAAATCTTTAAGGAATTCAGTTAAATAACACATCCACTGCGACTTTGTTAACTGTGTTGTTCGTCCTATTTTAGAGTACGGAGCGGTCTGCTGGGACCCGTACAGAAAAGGGCAAATCGAGGCGTTAGATTAAATTCAAAAACGGGCCGGAAAGTTTGTAAATCATGGACACGTTGATGGACGAGAAGAATGGGAACCCTTATCCCGTCTCTTAAGACGGGAACGGGCGCGTTTATGCGTAATGTACAAGACATACAAAAGGGACTCAGCATGGGCAGACATCAGTAAAAGATTACAGAAACCTGATTATAAAAGCAGAGGACACCATCCCTGGAAAATACGATGTAGAAAGCAAAGAACTGATGTAGGCAAGTTCTCCTTTGTGAATCGTACTATAGTAGATTGGAACAAACTACCTGCAAAAGCACTAAAGACTCTTCCTTCTAATGTAGTGAAATTTAAAAATATACTTAATTCTATGTAGGTCATCTTTAATAATACTGGGACTTTTATCATTATTATTATTATTATTATTATTATTATTATTATTATTTACATTATTATAATCGTTAGTATTATTAATAATATGGTCATGTCTCTTATACAGTGAAGTGAAGTGTAGTGTGGTGGGGGCATGGGATGGGAGGGGAGGGGAGTGCAGTGTAGTGCAGCGCAGTGAAATGAAGTGAAGTGAAGTGTTAGAAAAGCTATACGTCAACGTACAGATAACTTAAAATTAATTATAACTAGGATATAAATCTCTAATTCTAATTGTAATTATATTTGTAAATATTCGTAATAGTTTTGTAATAGTCGTATATCTAGTTGTAATAATGTTTGCCACCGAGTATTAGCTCAAAGCGAACTTTAATAAATCTATCTATCTAACTGAACTTCAATAATATATTATACGAACCTGATATGTCTGAGAGAAGACTAATAAAACGTTCACTTCGCAAACTTCAAACTCCGCACAAAACCTTAACGCGAAAAATTGGTGATTTTATTTCTCTGGTGAGCAGCATCATTTCGCTGTAATTTCATTAGAACACAAATATTCCCTCTTGGATTTCAAAAGGCGTTTGGAATGCGGAAACTAATTACAACTCTTAATTATCTTCAAAGACGGCGGAACGTCTGTATGTGCTACCGGTCTTTTCTCGCTTCAAGAATCGATTCTCGAAGACCCTTAAGGACAGCACGCCCTTTTCTTTCTGCAGCTGCCGTCAACCTGCCGTTCCAAAGCGGCGGTGAAGGGCGAAAAGGGCCGCGCTGCCCCCCGTCGTTCGTAAATCAACTTCCGCCCACAATTAAGGGTTGGGAGTTCCGGCGCCTCAGGATTCCCCCACCACACCCTCCCCCCCGCGCAGACAGTGGCCGCCACATCCACTGGCACTGCGCTTCGGATGTAATCGCATCGCCAATCAAGGAGCCCTAGCACCCTGCACACCAAATCAATATACGCGTGTAAACGTCTCATGAAGTTTCTCGAAACCTCTAACTTTTCTGTGAAAATAAGCTGCAAAAAAGGCATCAAATTGTTCAATGAAAATTTGCATTTAGGACTATGTTGTTCTGTTATATGATATTACTAAATTTATATATCAATTCTACTATTAGACAACCGAAATATTGGGAAAATGTGAAAAAAAAGTTTTAATTATAAACAGGCTGGAGCTATATTCCAAAGCTCGCTAAGAGATTAAAAAGACTAATCCGTGCTCGTGTCTGTGCCATTCTGCAGCTCCACTAGTTTTATGAAGCGTTACGTACTTATCTCACATAAAATGTTGTAAGTTCCAGCTGTAATTTTCCCAGCGGTGATTAGGAGAGAGCGGAAAGACGCCATGCAAAACGGCGGGCGCTGGCCGGTGGGAGTTATCCTTAAGTGAGCCGGGCTACACCGCTCACTCCGCCTGCGTTGGCGTTTTGTTTGTTTTAAGATACCAACGCGGACACACCGCTGATCTGCTCTGTTGAACTTTCGGGGCAAGATCCCGGGAGCAGCGGCTTCCGTGGGGCGCCACGCTCTAGGGAGCGCGAGAGCGTAAAGACCGAGCGCCCCAACCCCACACCCCATCCCCACACCCCATCCCCACATCCCCATCCCCACTCCCCATCCCCATCCCCACTCCCCATCTCAACTCCCCATCCCCATCCCCACTCCCCATCCCCACTCCCCATCCCTCCATCCCCCCATCCCCACTCCCCATCCCACTCCCCATCCTCCCCATCCCCATCCCCCATCCCCTCCCATCCCACTCCATCCCACTCCCATCCCCATCCCCACTCCCCATCCCCACTCCCCCACCCCCACTCCCCCATCCCCACTCCCCCATCCCCACTCCCCATAAACCACTCCCATCCACTCCCCATCCCACTCCCCATCCCCACCCATCCCACACGCCATCCTCACCCATCCACCCACCCACCCCCATCCCCACCTCATCCCTCCTCATCCCACTTCCCATCCTCCTCCCCCTCCCTCCCACCCCCATCCCCACACCTCATCCCACACCCCATCCCCACACCAATCCCACCCTCATCCCCACCCCATCCCCTCCTCCATCCCCACTCCTATCCCCATCCCCACCATCCCCTCCATCCCACTCCACATCCATCCTCATCCCACACCCATCCCACACCATCCACTCCCATCCATCCCACCCCATCCCCCATCCCACACCCCATCCCCCTCATCCCCATTCCATCCTCATCCTCCCCCTCCCATCCCCACCCCATCCCCACCCCATCCCACACCCATCCCACCCCATCCCACACCCCATCCCACCCCATCCCACACCCCATCCCCACACCCCATCCCCACCCCATCCCCTCCTCCCTCCCCACACTCCTATCCCCCATCCCCACACCCCATCCCCCCTCCCCATCTCCACTCCCATCCCAACTTCCCTCATCCCCACTCCTCCATCCCCACACTCCCATCCTCACACCCCCATCCCCACACTCCCATCCTCACACCCCCATCCCCCACCCACATCCCCACACACCCATCCCACACTCCCATCCCACACCCCATCCCCACCCCCATCCCCACTCCCACCCCACACCCATCCTCACCACCCCCATCCCCCCCATCCCCACCCCCACCACCCACCCTCCATCCCCACACCCCATCCCCACCCCATCCCCATCCTCCCATCCCCATCTTCATCCCCACTCCCACATCCTCCTCCCCATCCCCATCCCCACTCCCGCATCCCCCTCCTTCATCCCCATCCCCACTCCGCATCCTCACTCCCGCATCCTCACTCCGCATCCTCACTCCCGCATCCCCACTCCCGCATCCCCACTTCCGTATCCCCACTCCCGCATCCCCACTCCCGCATCCCACTCCCGCATCCCCACTCCCGCATCCCCACTCCCGCATCCCCACTCCCGCATCCCCACTCCCGCATCCCCACTCCCGCATCCCCACTCCCGCATCCCCACTCCCGCATCCCCACTCCCGCATCCCCACTCCCGCATCCCCACTCCCCCATCCCCACTCCCGCATCCCCACTCCCGCATCCCCACTCCCGCATTCCCACTCCCGCATTCCCACTCCCGCATCCCCACTCCCGTATCCCACTCCTACAATAGATTTTTAAACGAAAAATTGTCGTTTTTCGCACCGTTACAGTATTTGCTCCTCCGTGCGTGAGCTGTATGCGTGTAAGTCGAAACCGTAGTTTTTGAGAAGAGACCGACTTCTGCATTATTTGTGAAAGCAAGACGATTTTATGCCATCGGTTTGAAAATATGACTTGTACATTATCCTTTGAAGTAGTTTTTGTAATGATTAAAAAGCATGTAATTAGAAAATTCATTATTTTTTATTCGTGATATTTACCGTACGTGTCTAATCAGTGTTATTTTAAAGATTTCAAATTACGTATATTATGTGTCAATTATTTTAATGTACTTTCAGCAATATCGCGAGATTATAAACCAAGTGTTTTTAACATTCATAGTGTATGTTGTAAAGTATGTTGGATTTTCGTATGTTCTACACACGGTATATGCAGAAATTCTAATGTTGTGTAGGAGGATAGAATCCTTTGATGGAGACATTGCTAAAACGCGGAGGCCCCAGCCCTGAAAGTGGAGAATTCGTGTTAATGGCTGCGTTGGCTCCTCCAGCTCCAGCTTCAGCTCCAGAAGCAGCAGCGGCTGCCAGAGGCTAGGCTCCGTTTACATTCGCCGGGCAGCAGGGTGCATTGTCCAGGGCGGGAGGCAGCTAATAAATAGTTGGGGAATTCGCGTTTCTGCCAACAGTGTCGGCTCGCGCACCCTAATGCCCACGCCCCCCGTCCGGTCATCACTCCCCCCGCGCCGCCCCGCGCCCCCCGCCGCCCCCTCCTTCCTCCCCATCCCGCTCCTCCCCACCCCGACCCTTCCCCCCCCGACCCTGCACCTCCGCCCCGCCCTTCCCTTCCCGCCTCATCCCACCTGCTCCGTGCCGCCCCGGTTGCCGGGCGCCAACCTACCCCGCCCTTCCCCGCGCCGCCACGTCCCCACACCGCCCGCGCGCGCCTCCCCCGCCCCGCCCCTTTCCTGGTGCTCAGCCTCGTCGCATTATGCCCCCGCTGCGCGCCGCCCCCGCCGTGGGCCTTTTGCGCGCGGGACTTAATTAGCAGGGCTGCCGCCGGGGCGCGAGCCCGGCGCGTGTGCTCAGCTAATTCAATTGCTCCTCGCGCGGGAGAGCGCGCAGCCGCCCCGCCCTCCCCGCCCCTCCCCGCCCTCCCCGCCCCTCCCCACCCGCCCCGCCCCGCCCCGCCCCGCCCCGCCCGCGCCGCCACCGTTCACAGCAGCAGCCGCCGTTTGCAAAGAAGTGCAGACAGCCGGGACCTTTCTTTGTTCTTGCTATATGCTTATTAAAGGTAACATTTAATTTCAGTTTTCTTTACATGGCGCTTGTTGTTTTTTCGTCCGTTGTCAGAAAATAATGTATATATGTTTTAGGCATTTATTTAGGGACGTATTAATCCGACTTTTGCCTGCTAGCGGCGTCCCCAGGTCTGAGTCCTGTTTTCACTTATTATCCTCGCCTGGGGTAAGGGAGACATGTGCCGAAAATTACGTATTCCCATCGCCCATCAACCAAGACTGGCTGGCACTTTATGTAGTTAAGCATAGAGAAAAATGTTTTGAAATCTCATGAACATATTTGGAATAGCAGAATAAATCATCACAAGGTTGATGGCGGACGAATTCAAATCCATTCCATCATGGTTGCTTGGTATTAAGATCATCAACTTGAATGTATTGGTTGAAACCTTTTTGGATACAAAGTCGTCCAACTTTGTTCGAATTCCATGTTTTGCGACTGTAGTTACTCGTAGATAAGTGACGGGAAAACGACGAAAATGATACACGTCTATTCGAAATGATGTTGCGTCCCCTGTCTCATTGCACTCCAATTTTGAAAAACATCCTGTAGCGCGGAGAAACTGAATGTGTTCGGAACAGCGCTGTGGCCACGTTTGCGAAACCAGGAGCGCGTCGGATAGCACGAAGGCTGCGGTCTCAATTTTGCGCAGATGTGCAGCCGGCCGCAAACACGTACCAAGCGCCCAGTTACAAACCTCACGTATTCCGGCCACATTGCCCAATCAGTCTGCGTGAAGGTGCTGGGAACGACTGTTGGTCCACTCTTCGTGAGGAGGGGAGACAATGCGACTGAATGCGATTAAAAAATAAATTACAAATTGAATTTTATTTATAGTTCTTTTTTTAGGAATTTTATATTTCAGCATCTGATTTCGTTGGTTTTCGTTTGAACATCTCTATGATCTTCAAATGTTTTGAACAGGAAAATGTAAGTAGGAAACTGATGGTTGGAAAGAAAGAAATACAAATGAGTTTCATGAATGAATTAACATGTTCACTGTTCTGTGATCCATGTGTGGTCCACAAGACATAACACTCGATGGTTTCGCTACATCCGTGAACCACATGTGGGTCACAGACGTTTACAATTCCTACGGCAAACATTTCTATTGAACTCCCCGTAACTGCACAATTATTGTCGTGGACTTGCTAGAACGATCATAGAATTTAGAAATACACCAAAACGTGCGGAAAATGTTTTTATGTTCGAGAATATTACAGTAAAATGTTCTTGCAGTCGGGAAGGTTTGAACGTGAGGAGATATTTTAATGTTTTCGTAGGGACAGGGAACGTGTCAAGAAGGGACCGGTAGCGGTAGCTCAGAGCATCAACTGATGTCACTGCAGCGCCTCTGACCGGGAGGTCCTAGGTTCGAGTCCAACGGCGACAGGATTTTCGACACTAGCTTTTCAGCTTTGTCGAATTCAGTCGCTGTCTGGAGGAGAATTCTAGCGGCCGGCTGCTCTGATCGGTAGTTCTCCGTGTTTTTTCCGATTAACCCCAGGCGAATGCCGCAGCAGTACCCTACAAAAACGGGCCACGGACCGCGCGCGATCTGTCCTTCCTCTTCCTTGTCCTATCCTCTCCTCTTACACACACACACACACACACACACACACACTTACACTAACATGCACTACACTACCACATATGTCGGGAGACCGGTCGGGAGCTTAGAGCTTGTCCCGGCTGGGAGCGGTGCCCCGCTGGTGGGAGAGTCCTGGTGAGGGGGAAACCCCTCTAGCCGACGGTAGGTCGGCGCCGGATCTCGCCATCCAGCGGGGGAAGATCACCGCCATCTCCCCAGAAAAAACATGCACTACACTAACGGGACTAATGACCAGAGCAGTTGACGCGCTCGGAAACACGATAAAATCAATCAATCAATAAATGTTAAGAAGAGAAGAAGATATTTACGGCAGAGGAATGTGAGTAACATTATTTCTACGTTCAGTACGGAGAATGATATCGTTCAGTACGGAGAATGATATCATTCAGTACGGAGAATGATATCGTTCAGTACGGAGAATGATATCGTTCAGTACGGAGAATGATATCGTTCAGTACGGAGAATGATATCGTTCAGTACGGGAGAATGATATAATTAGTTGATTTCCCTAAATAACATCTTATTATCATCTATATATTCACATAGGGACTGAGGATAGTCTTGTGAGTTACTTGACACGTACAGATTACAAAATTTCCTCTTCGAACGCGAATGAGGCGTAAGCCTAAAGCTGCAAGGCTTCTTTTTTTTTAACAGGTGCGGCACAAGGATCAGAGACCAAACCACAGGGATTTAAATCCTGTTGTGTAATACAATTGGGAATAGATTTTGCGCAATGAAAAACCAAGGCAAATGATATAAGGATGTGATGAAAGCAATGAATGTCCCAATTCCGTTTGTGAATGAGCAGGTCATAAAATGTATTTTGGAGGATACGACGATTACTTGCAGACGACAATATAATGTGTCAAGTCATTCCATAAAAAGTTGACGAGAATACTTTGCAGGGTGATTTTGATAGACCATGTTTATCGATATAAAAAAATAATATGGCATTAAATAATTCAAAAAGCAAAACCATCACGTTTGTTGGGAGCCGTAATTACAGTAAAAATCAATATCGTTAATGCTACCAAAATATTCGAAGAGTCATATCTTGTAAGAATTTGGAAATAATTTTTGACGGCAAATTGGGTTGGGAAAACCATGTAAAGGTTTTCGTAGGGAAATCCTGAAGGACTTTGCATTTACTATGCGGATACTGAAAACGAGTGCTACGAAAGCGAGAGAATTTGCATACTTATCTCTTGTTCGTCCATTAATGGAATACGGGGCGGTTTGTTGGAAGTCTTTAGAAATTTACAAAAGGAAAATTTGTATAGAATACAGAGAAGGACATGTTAACGTACTTTCTGATGAAAAGGTACAAAGTAGGATGGGAATCAGTGGAAGTCGGGAGGGTTAAAGCAAGGTTCTGAGCCCTATACGAAGCGTATGACTGTTATCAAGCTTGGAAAGTAAACCATCTACATCCGACACGAGAGCCCCTCGTGATTTAGTAGAGATGATCAAATCACAAAATTCAGTTCAGGACGCAGATAACTGACATTGCAAAAATTATTCTTTACAAATAGAACAATAACACACTGGATAAATTTGCTTGCAACAGTTGTTTTGAACCCTTTCCTCTAGGTGTTCAAAAATTTAAAAGTAAATTAATCAACGGTTTTTATAAACTTTATTAATGAGTAAGGTACGCTTATTAAAACACTTATTTTATTGTTAAATATTATCATTATTATATTACCATGAAACTCATTGCATTATTAAACATCTAGTATAATAATATTCAATGAAGTGCTTGAATTGAAGTACGGTTACGTGTTGTGACATATAGCATATTACGTATAAAGTCATGTATTTATTACTTTCAAATGTCTTTATAGAATAGCCATAAAATGTAGATTTGTTATTATTACTATTTTAATATAATTTAAAGTAATATTGTATTAATATTCTTAATTGTAATGTAAATTGTAGTTTTATGCCACCAGGTTGCAGAAAAATATGTGCCGTCTCTCTAAGTATTTCAATGCCGTTTATTCCTAGAGTTTTTCCAATCACACGATGCTTTTCTTACGTGATATAAGCGTGGCAATGCAGGAATGCTCAAAATGCTCAAATTCATTTCACGGAACTCCGTCCCGAATTGGAGCTGCGCGAGGTAACTGCCCTGCGGAAGCGCTGCAGTGGAGGCGCTGCCGCGCTGAACACAGCCACTCGCAGACGTAAACTCTCTGGCAGAAGTCCCCCCCCCCAAGGAATAAACAACTTCCGTCCTATGCACGTCTCCGCTCTGATTGTCTCTTTCTCCGCTAGCGCCGCCGTTGCCGGCTCCGGAAAGTCATTAAAGGAAAATACAAACAATTTTTTCTCCCATCGTTTTCCCTCGAATGGAGCTCGGTGCCATTTTATGCGGCGCCGGCGAACGGAAGGGGGGGGGGGGAGGGGCGAGCAGCCGCATCAACGATGGCATTCGAGATAATGGTCAGCGCAGTAGCATTGCGTCTCATGAATATTAAGTCTGCGCGCTGCGATTCCAGTCTCTTAAAGCTGTCGTTTAATGTCTGAAATCTGGGCTGGCAGCTTAGCCATCGCCGCTGAGGACGGCGATGCGGCTGGCTGGCTGGCTGGCTGCTTTGCGCCGCAATCTTGTAAATAGTACGAGAAACCTCGTGAAGTGGCTGATTGCGCTGGAAAGACGATAATAGCTCCGTTGAGCTGAGTTGCCGGGCAGCTTGGAGGGTGTAGACTCTCGAAGAGGAGTTAATGGACAAATTTTGATGAGACACGCGTGCAAAGTATCTGGTAGTTTATGAACAAGTACCAGATTAAATATTTAAACATGCAGACTGGTATTACGTCTTACTCTGTCCAGAATGAAATATGTCTGAAACATTAAAGGGCGTCGGTTTAACATTTCTGCTTTGGATGTTTTATTTCTCCCTGTCTCTTCAACATATTCTAGCATTTTATGAAACAGAAATGTTTAAAAATTTATTAGCAGACGTAAATTTCTGAGCCAGAATGTAGACCATTTCATTCTGTCAATAAAATATATATATATATATATATATATATATATATATATATATATATATATATATATATATATATATATATAGCATTGTATCATGAAGTGAGATGAACTCTTGTCTCGTTTTTACATAAAAATGAATTATTTACAATTGAATCGGTGATTTCATAAAGAAACAGGGTTCAATTTTTTTACAAATTGAATTTTGAATGTTTTCCATCTTCTTGAAGGTCGATACATTGTTTGGTGTAGAAAGGACATGAGCCTCATTGACCCGTTAAATTCCCTTTGACTTTTTATTCTGACGTAATGGACATGAGTCACTGACTCTTGCCAATTATGCTGTCAACAGTTGGTATCTCTGAGTTGTCAAGAGAAATAAACTATCCCTAAAGAATATCAGTTGGCTTCTTAGACCGGGTGAAAGACGCTGATTTACAAATTACTTTTGATTACACGAAGACATTTTATTTTCCCTGCATGCCTGTGACGTAATTTTTTTTACAATACATAATTGTGGTTTAATACTTCCTGTATTCGCATTTTGGCCACTGCCTGAGCAAACTTGTATCAGAACTCTTTAGATACCCTCCAAGAAACTTGATTCATTTTTGACTTCTTAACAAAAAAAAATCCTGAAAACCTAAAAGAAATTTAGATATTGAATAATGGTTGTCGAGTCAAAAATAAGAGCCATATAGTTATTTTGAATGTTACTGTGTCTCGTTATTTATAAGCAGTTTGAGAAAAACATTTAGTTTCTCCAATTGCAGACCACTCGATTTTTCTACGATCCAGATTTTAGGATTTTCAAAACAGTTACAGAACCATGACAGAAAATACATTAAATTTCTTCTACGATGAAGTTTGTAGGACAGTCGTTTCACATAAAACTAATGAAAACAAATGAATTTCTAAATTTCATTGACTTCTGTATTTAAGAAATGTCTCTATGTTGAACGTCTTGGGGAAAATATTCCATGTGATCAAAAAAGCGCTTTCAAACATCATCGTTTACTATGTTATGGTAAGTGTACAGCTATTATCATTTAAATAAAGTGAATTGATCTGCGAGTTCATTTGAATTCTATGATTTCAGTTAATATTTGTCTTAACTTAATTCGAGTCTTGTGTAGGCAACAAGGAATCGTAAAAGGAATGACGTCATTGTTATTGCAGCTGCCTGTATCAGTGTCATCGACTTCTGATGTCAATGCGTTTCCGTTGTGTTTGCCGCGGCGCGCGCCTCTTTGAAGCGCAAGGCGCCTCCAAGGAAGTGAAGCGGCGGCGGTCGCGGGAGAAGAGTCCTGTTCGGAGCGTCCACATGAAAGAGGAAGCTAATTGAAAAGCGCGTCACTTCCTGGGGCGGGTGTGGGCTTTACGAGGCCGTCGACTCAGCTGACGTGGGTGCCGGCGGAGCAGCCTCCGCCGCCGGCCGGGCATTCGGGGACCTTCCGGCCAGACGGCCCGGCCGCGACATGTGGCCGCGTTTTATGGCGCCCGCGTCCGACGCCGCCCCGCCCCCACCCCGCCCCCGCACCACCACCGCCCCCGCACCACCCCCGCACCACCCCAGCACGGCCCCCGCACCGCCCCCGCACCGCCCGCCCCGCACCGCCCCGCACCCCCCGCCCCGCCCCGCACCGCCCCGCACCGCCCCGCACCGCCCCGCCCGCCCCGCACCGCCCCGCACCGCCCCGCACCGCCCCGCACCGCCCCGCACCGCCCGCACCACCCGGTTACTACTACTGAATTATACCGGCCGACTTATAGCGTTTTCCATTCGTTGCACTGAAACCCACCCTAGTGCAAGGCAGAAACGTCATCGCTCCGCAACAGTGCTGCCCTAGACGCGTAAAGGGCAGCTACGAATGAAACGGATTCCGGAACTCAGTCAGTGCTTGTGCGCTACGCAGTGAAATTATACACAGCTATTCTTGGTCAGTCACATTGATGTAACTCGAAAAATAATAATTTTGAATTATGATCGTCGTTGTAATTTTTATGCAGTCTTTTGGTAATTCTTACTTCTTAATTCATAAATTATTGACCTGTGATTTCTTTATTTAAAAACTACGAAAACTTCAAATGCGTGTGAGTCAAAATTTAATTTTTTCGAGATTTACCAGTGATCGATATAGTACACAAGATGTTGAACCGAAAAGCTTCTGTAGAATTGTTTTATTACTGAAAACAATTACTGCAGTGTTTGATTACTCAATGACAAATTATTGATTTTAAATAATAATTGTTGAAATAATTGTGTGATTACTCATGATAAACAGTGATTAATCAAACAATTATTGTTTGATTACTGCAATGACGCGATCGTCAGTGCAGTTTAGGGCGCCCCGGGTCCGTGTCGATGTGCGAATGGAACACGCAGTTCTTTGCACTGGTGCGCCCTAGCGGTCGAATGGAACACGAAAGCTGCCCTGAGTGCGCACTAGTGCAACGAATGGAAAACGCTATTAGATGGCTCAAGGCATATAATTGATTCCTCTGCACTGTCTCTGACCGGGAGGTCTTAGGGTTCCAGTCCCGACGGTGGCAGAATTTTCGACATTACCTTGTCAGCTAGGTCGCATTCAGTCGCTGTCTGGAGGAGAATTCTAGCGGCCGGCTGCTCTGATCGGTAGTTTTCCGTGGTTTATAAGACGAACACCAGGTGAATGCCGGAGCAGTACCCTAACAAAAGAACCGCGGACCGCGCGCGATCATTCCTTCCCCTTTCTTGCAGGGTTGCAGGACCACGCGGATGCCATTTCATTATTATTCGTTTGATTATTTTCGACAATTTAAATGCCCTCACCAGCGGCCATCAAATATTGATATTAGGAACATTTCTTACCGTTTCCATAACGACTGCTGTCTCCTGTAGCTCGCACATACACATACACATGCACGCACGCACACAATTATATGCGTGTGTGTGTGTGTGTGATACATGTGATGTGTATGTATAATGTGTGATAGATAAGATAAAACAATAAAGCGCAAGTTTAATTTAAATAATTAGTGTTTAATTGAAATGAAAATTAAAGGACATGAAAAAATGCTAACAAACTTCTGCTTAATAATGGCTAGTGAAAAATTACCTACGTTGCGAAGCAGAAGACACATTAAAAAATACGTGTTATATTATGCATCACGTTATGGCAATTCGGATTCATATGAATAAATTGATGATCAAAGATAAAAAAATTCATAAATTGAGCCTTCTAGGACATTGTTTTTCACTATTATACCACGAGTCCTGCCATAACAACGATTCTTACGACCATGGGCCACCGACGTCTTGTGGCTTAGCATTGGACGGAAACACAGTCTCCCATGTGCTACATAAATGTCGTTAGACCACTCCATCATATACCAATTATCCCCTTAATAAGAGGATACAATGATCGATTCATTTTATCGTGTTTCCGGGCGCGTCGACTGCTTTGGTCATTAGACCCGTAAGTGTAGTGCATGTTTTTTTCGGGAGATGGCTGTGATCTTCCCCAGCTGGATGGCGAGATCCGGCGCCGACCTACCGTCGGCTAGTGGGGTTTCCCCCTAACCAAGACTCTCCCACCAGCGGGGCACCGCCCCAGCCGGGACAAGCTCTAAACTCCCGACCGGTCTCCCGGAATATGTGGTAGTGTAGTGCATGTAACTGTAAGTGTGTGTGTGTAAGGGGGGGATAGGACAAGGAAGAGGAAGGAAAGATCGCGCGCGGTCCGTGGCCCGTTTGGTAGGGTACTGCTCCGGCATTCGCCTGGTGTTGATCGGAGAAACCACGGAAAACTACCGATCAGAGCAGCCGGCCGCTAGAATTCTCACCCAGACAGCGACTGGATGCGACCTATCTAAAAGCTAATGTCGAAAATCCTGCCGCGGCGTCTGGACTCGGACGTAGGACCTCCCGGTCAGAGGAAAATGATATAACTTCTGCATCAAATACATATATACCATTTACTACCCCATAGGCGTCACAGCAGCAGATGTTGCGCACCTAGCGCCTCGCGAAGGACTGAGAGAGTGAAGGGGAAGGCTCACGCACCTTCGGAACGGGACAAAGGCTCTCGAAGGGCAAGGGAGGCGGAATCACGTGCCAGCCACGTGCACCCAGGGAGTGGCTGGCGGCTGCGGAAACAATAGCTGCGGTACAGCCACCCCGATAGATGGCCATGATACCAACTACTTCCTCCGAGAACATATTAATGCCCTTGGGCGTGTGCAACGTCACAGTGTTTAATTGTTTCTTGTCTATAAATAAATAAATAAATAAATAAATAAATAAATAAATAAATAAATAAATAAATAAATAAATAAATAAATAAATAAATAAATAAATAAATAAATAAATAAATAAATAAATAAATAAATAAATAAATAAATAAATAAATAAATAAATAAATAAATAAATAGTCCACTAGCTGAAGTGCCAATATAACGTTAAGTTTTTTTACTGCTACGTAATTGTTTATTACTTCCTTCGATGCGGAGCTTGATATACACTGCATAACTTCCCTTGATTGAGAGAATAGAGATTAGGAGGGAAATATGTAACCTGTTGAATGAGGCTTGTTGGTAGTTGGTGTTCTCTTGTGAAGGGAATTATGAAAATAAATTTTGGCAGGGAAATGTGTAAAGACAAACCGAGGCAAGTAAAGATCTAAGTTGTTTTTTCCTAGGGCTTTCATGTAGCTGACAGCCGGTTACACATTACGTCTCAGTGGGACGTATATTCGACCATACAATAGACACCAACCCACTTGCGCGCACGTCTGTTCTGGGGTTATCAGAACGCGAGCCCCTCCGCGACAATCCTCCATGAGACCTCCATGAGAGACAAGGAACAAACAACCATGCAGACGGCGGGACAGGGACCCGCGTCCCTTCGGCGACGTTGTAGCCGTTAGCGTATCGGACCCAAGTTTGCGGGTTCAAACCCGATCGAAGCCGTGGATTTTTAAGGGCGAAAAAATCCTTCGTACGCCTTCCTTCGGAGGGGAGGTAAAGCCAGCTGTCCCATGTTAGTAGATTTACTGCATGTAAAAGATCAAGACTAAATGATGCCTTTGAGCTAAATTCAAATCTCCTGTTTCGTCGCCCAAGTAATACTTCCTTTCTCCCCTAGTAGGTGCAAGGACCGTAACGAAATTTGTGTGGTCAGACGGAAGAGCAGACCTAATGGCCTGAGTCTCGCCACGTAAAATAAGGCAAATTCAATTCAATTCAATTCAATTCGGACAAAAGCGCTGAATCGGTACACGCTTTAACCACCTCGGCCATCCGATCAGCAACATCTAGTTATTGAATAACTAAGTGAATCTGAATCATTAAAATTAGACAAATAAAATATTGTATGCACCACGAGCGTTAACTGATTCCATTCATCAAGCGGTGACAGAAAGTCCGAGCGCCAAAATCCTTCGAGTTATTTGTCACTTCTTGATCATTAGAACCCTAAGAACGCATGAAGTTTGGTCGCCACAATCGCAATATTCAATTTCCACATAATCGCTAACTCACCCTTATCTCGTAAGAGTATTATGTTTAAAATATCGACTTTGCAAAACCCCGATTCTGCTCTGTATTCTACGCTCCGCTCCCTGTGAAGTCTCCGCGGTCTTCTGAGGCGTGTGTCACTCGAGCGTTACGTTGACGCGCGACAAGTAACGCGCATCGTAGATTAACACTGCAGTATCTTATCGGAACGGTCAAAGCGCACGGGTGCCGTTTCGCATAAGACGCAGCGTTGTTATACGATTCACATTACTTATCCTCGAAGGATGATATTTTCTTAGTAGTAGCTCATAGCACTGCGAAGCTTGAGTTTGTCCAACACGTTCAGGCAAAACTCGTAAATGGCGATTTAATTCTCTCGTGGCTCAGAGCGAAGTCGCTTGCGTTTCACCAGGTCCGAGTCCAGGAGGTCCGAGTTCGAATTTCGGACAATCTTATGTGAAATTTGTTCCAACAAAACGAGTTTTCATGCTTCACGGGGGCTAGTCCCTGTGAAGATCTCTAAACACTACCCCAACCCAATAATCCTCCCAATTGAGTAGTGACGCCGGAGCGCGTAGTCTAAGAGACGCGTACGCGGAGACGCTACCTGGCGGCCCTCTTGACTACCGACTCGACTGACATGAATGTTAAAGGAGGATTACTCCTGAGCGTAACGACCGGAAGCGGTAGCTCAGTGCGTCAACTGATGTCACTGCAGCGCCTCTGACCGGGAGGTCCTAGATTCGAGATCTGACGGCGGCAGGATTTTCGACACTAGCTTTTCAGCTAGGTCGAATTCAGTCGCTGTCTGGAGGAGAATTCTAGCGGCCGGCTGCTCTGATCGGTAGTTTTCCGTGGTTTCTCTGATCAACACCTGGCGAATGCCGGACAGAAGCTTTTCACTAGGGGAATTACTCGCTTGACTCCGGCCATGGACCGCGCGCGATCTGTCCTTCATTTTCCTTCTCCTATCCTCTCCCCTTACACACACTCACACTAACATTCACTTACACTAACATTCACTACACTACCACATAGTCGGGAGGTCGGTCAGCAGCTTAGAGCTTGTCCCGGTTGGGGCGGTGCCCCTCTGGTGGGAGAGTCCTGGTTAGGGGGAAACCCCGCTGGCCGACGGTAGGTCGGCGCCGGATCTCGCCATCCAGCGGGGAAAGGTCACCGCGCATATCTCGGGAAAAACACGCACTACACTTACGGGACTAATGACCAAAGCAGTTGACGTGCCCGGAAACACGAAAAAATCAAATCAAATCAAATCAAATCAAATCTGAGTGTAACGAGACTTGACATATATGTGAGTTAATGGAGAATTACTCCAAAAATATAATAGCGCTCAATGCTCTTCTACGGGCTGTGAAACGCCTTGCATCTATGTAGATGAAAAAAGTTTTTTTAAAAAAAAGTTATGATCGCTAAGACGAAAGAGTTTTATTGCGAGTTGTTACAGCAATCGACTGCAATCTCGATCTGCGCCGCGCGTCAACGCAACGCTCGTGTGCAGGAGGCCTAAGACGGCAATGTCGTCCTCCTCTTCGTGATGTCCTCGTGCTCATCTGCTTCTCGCTCACCGCTGGCTGATCTCAATGCGCCCCGCAGGGCGGCGAGGGCACCGCCAAATTTTTCGCGCGGGGTGGGGTCGGAACGAGGGCACCGCCAATTATTCTGCTGGCCGCCGGTCGCGCGCCCTCGTCGCCTATGACCGAGACCCGTGCCGCCCTCACCGGCTGCGGCCGCTCGCCATGGGATAAACACCCCGCCCCGCCCGTCGCGTCGTCGGAATTCCAAGGAGAAACAAAGTGCTTCTCGGAATGTTTAAGTGTCGGGAAGCAGTAAAGAATCACAGGAAAGCACAATAATTCCTGGACCTGAAGATTTCGGACAGGAAATTGGATTGACATTAAATTTTACAATTCGTTTGTTGTAAAACATGGTTGGGATGAAATGAGCAGAATAATAGTAGCAATTAAAAACAAATTCCAGATAAAATTGTAAATATTCTTTGTAAAATGTCGATACAGAATACAAATTAATTCTAACTTTTTACACGCAGCAAAGCAAATACGTAATATATGTAATATGTGATAATAAAAGTGAAAAAACTGGCTCTAGTCGCCTTTATAATTGTTGAAAAAAATGATTCAGACCTGACAATGAAATTTAGCTTATCTTACGTACACTATTTTCAGAAAAAGTACTGGCAATGTTTGTTTCCATTGATTCACATACCAATTGAATAAAACTAATGGGAATACAATCGTTTACGTTTACAACAAACATAAAATTATTATTTCTAAAATTATATTTTTAATTCTTTATTTGCTATGTCCTTTCCGTAACTAACAGAGCCAAAAGGGTAGTCAACTTTCAAAGGTTGATACATAAAAATAATATTTTGTGTTTCTCCTCTACGAATTCATGACAGTAATTTTCTGTTTTCCAAATTATTCAAATTGAATATCACAAAAATACGCCGAATCGCGTGAAATGGTTGAAAATGTAAATTTCCGGGCAAATGGCGGTGTGGTCCTTTGGCGCTGGGCCCGGTGCACGGCCCCTAGAGGGCGCCCGGGGCGACTGGCTCCCGCCCCGCCCACGACCTCGCGCAATGCCTCACAGCAAACAACTCCCCTGGCACCCAAGCGAAGACGGTTCAGCTGGCGACAGGGGGCGCGCTAATTGATGCGTTCAAATACACGCGTTCGTCGCGAATGATGTTTACAATTTGGATTCAAGGATGGAAATTGCCAAGGCAAACTGAAATAATAATTGTGTGAGGGTTAAAGTGTACTTTGTCATACTTCTGATAATCTTTGAATCAAATAACACCTTGACTTTATTCAGAAAGAAATTCTGGGTTCATTCTAATAATATTTCTTCTAGCCAAAATTTACCATTTCTTGTGAAGTGCATTTTGATTAGATTTGCAAACAGGTTGACTAATCGTTCAAGGTCTAGAAGAGGCAGTACTGAAAGCAGAAAACAGTCCATGTAACACTCCTCACTCTTACGTAGAGCAATGGATTGCACCAATGGATGATAATTCAAGGCAAAACGTGTTTTTTGGATTATCTGTCTTTCTCTCTGCTTCTCCCCACCCCATATCTCACTTTCCCTCCCTCTCCCTCTCTGAGCAAGATAATTTCATAACATCCTGCAGTTTGAAAAAGCGAGTCGGCAGGTTTATATGCGACGACATAGCGGGAGAGGATGTGAGCTCGCGATTCGTTTTATTGCTCGGTCTCATATTGGCAGTGTATTGGCGTTTTTTGCAGACTTCGGAAGGAAAACGAGAGAATATCTCGTACTGAATGACGTGGAATATGACTGGATCAGCAAGAAGAGAAGAGAAGCGATATGCAATTAGTGCGTCAATTCGTACAATAGTACGTAATTGACCAAAAAAATTAAAGGGTCTTTTTCTCATTTTTTATAGGTTTTTGTAAATTTTTTGTTAATAATTACTGAACTTGTGAAATTATTCTCGATGTATTTACAATCCTGGACATGAACTCTCCTGATCACATACATTTATGAGTAAAGTTAGTAGAGAAAATTTTGTAGTTTCGATCTAATGGGATTCTCAATCTTCTTTCTTTTTTAGACCCCTTTTAAGAAAACAGTTTGCTTCATCGACTCCCTTATATTGTCTATATAATATACAATATTCGAATCATGATCCAAAGGATTGCACCGAGACAGGTAGCACAGTGCATCAACTGATGTCACTGCAGCGCCTCTGACCGGGAGGTCCTGCATTCGAGCCCCGACAGTGGCAAAATTTTCGTCACTAGCTTGTCAGCTAGGTCGAATTCAGTCGCTGTCTGGAGGAGAATTCAAGCGGACGGCTGCTCTGATTGGTAGTTTCCCGTAGTTACTCCGATCAACAACAGGCGAATACCCGAGCTCCCGAGCAGTACCGTAACAACAAGGTCACGGTTCGCGCGCGATCCTTCCTTCCTCTTCCTTTTCCTATCCTCACCCCTTATACACACCTACACTAACATGCATTACTCTACAAAACATGCTGGGAGACCGATCGGGAGCTTAGAGCTCTTTCCCGGCTGCTGCGATACCCCGTTGGTAGAAGATACCTGGTTGGTGAAACCCCGTGAGCCGACGATAGGGCGACGCCGAATCTCGCCAACCAGCGGGGGAAGATCACTGCCACCTCCCGATGAAAAACGTGCACTATACTTACGGGACTAAAGACCTCAGTAGTTGTCGTGCCCGGAATCACTAACAACCAACCAACCAAAGAATCACACATAAATGCTTTAAAAAGAACAATTTCCGGCACCAATGTTCTCGGAAATATCTCGATTTTCACGAATCGGGGAGGCTTCTTCTTTTGAGTTACTGATTTTTTAATCGGTATTTTCAAGAAATAGTTACAAAACGTTCATTGTTTTCTAAGAACAAGCCAAAACATTTCTCCAATACACATTATAGAGAGTACTTTCTTGCGCGATAGAGATTATAATTTCTTGAGTTCACTGAAATCCAAACTCCTAAGGATAAACGTCGGATACAAACGAAGAGGAACGAATTTGGAATATATTATAATTCAAATCAGAAATAATCATGTACTCAGTGATTATTTTGATTACTTAATTTTATTACTTATTTGTAACCAATGGGATTTTATTATCCTGGTCATGTGCCAATTCATGTTCCCCAATTGACCCCTTAATTTCATTGACCCCTTCAGAATTTCATCGGCCCGCAAAGGGTTTATAACGACCCCTTTGAGAACTAGGCGCTGATTTTTTTTAACATGCAGGCAAGAATGACTGCACATGTGTGGCGAGTCTGCTGTGGAAAAGTTGAGATTATCTGTGCGCGTATTCTGGCTGCAGCTGAGGGTCGATTCTCTCTCGCGAGACGCCACATGAGCTCGCTGCCCACGCGAGGGCTGCTGGGGGTGGGGTAGGTGTGGTGGTGTGGGGTGGGGTGAGGTAGGGTGGGGTAGGGAGCGGAGCGCTTTTGTAGCGCCGCCTGCGCGCCTGTTTGGGAGCGGAGGCAGCCTCGGATGGTGAGGGCCAGCTTGCAAGCAAATTCTTGCTGCCAAGGCGACAGTCGAGTCATTAAACACAAGCATTGCGTTTCAAGAGTTACAGACATCTTTTAAAAAATTGTATGTAATTCACATATTTATCCCAGGAAGTGTTTGGGCTACTCTCATAAATTGAAGTTTTGTTGAAATTAAATGACCGGGAGGCGTGGCTCAGGGAATCATCTGATGGCACTGCAGTGCCTCAGATCGGGTGGTTCTAGGATCGAGCGTCATTGGTGGCAGAGTTATCGACTCTAGCTTTGTACCCAGGACAAATTCAGTCGGTGTCTGGAGGGTAATTCTAGCGGCCGGCTGATCGGTAACTTGCCTTGGTTTCTCCTTTCAACATCAGGCGAATTCCGGTGCACTGCTCTAAGAAACAGGCCATAGTCTGCGCGCGATCTTTCCTTCCACTTCTTTGTATTATCCTCATCCCTGACTTACAAACACACTCAGATGCACTACTCCCCGTCACATGCCGGGAAACCAGTCGCGAGCTTAGAGTTTGTCCCGGCTGGGGCGGTGCCCCGCTGGTGGGAGATATCTGGTTGGGGAATAACTTGCTAGCCAGCTGTAGGTCGGCGCCGGATCTCACCATCTAGCGGAGGAAGATTACCGCCACCTCCCGGGGAAAACATACACTAAATTTTCGGGACTAATGACTGTAGGCGTTCACGCGTCCCGGAATCACTACTCAATCAATCAATCAATCAATCAATCAATCAATCAATTGAATTAAAATGGCGATTTATGTTTTCATCAAAAATCTCAAAATGAATTTAGTCGTTCATTTCGCATATAAATTTTATTAAAATCAAACAAATGTAATAACTAATTAGTGTGCCAGAGTTTCGTATTTTCGGGAGCATCTGCTACTATGTTGCCGTTAGGGTAGTAAATTTTATTCCGGAAAATTCCGGTGTTCTTTGCCCCTGTAAAGAGAGATCCGGCTCTGACATACACGCATTCTTGCGAGGCTTTCATGTATTTTCCCTCAGCATGGCACATTTTCGCTTCAGGACAGTGCGTAGATCCTTAAACCGGCAACACTCGCGCCTCTTTCAGTAACATCAGTGCCCGCGCCTGGTCTCAATATCCTTCTGCTCACATTTCCCTTAATTCAATTTCCCCTTGTAATTTCGATCAAGGGAGTGTACCACAAAAAGATAGATATTCTTTTCAATAATGAGATATATTTTTAAATAATGACACTGTATTTGGTGGTTTGTATGCAAATTAACAAACTGAAAAAAGAATAGGCTTAAAATTATTTTCATTGTATTTGGTGTATTTTACATATCTGACGACTTTCCTTCGGTTGCATCATTTACAAACTGTTAGTGAATGCTCCAAACAAATAAAGTTCCGATATTGGCACTAATATTTTGTTAATTGCGTAAAGTACAGAACGAAAACCGTTGACGAGTGCACGCAGGTGTCTCTGACACCCGTGCAACGTTTTGGAATGTCTCATCCTCTAGAAAGAACAACAATACTTACTTTCTCAAAAGAAATGTGACTCGTATCTGTAGAAGAAAAAGGTACCTGGAAGCGGTGGTTACGGCTGACAAACTGCATTGACAATATTAGATTACCAGCTTCCCGAGTCTCTCAAACCACCTGCGTGCACTCCCGGTATAACAAGCACCACACATGATTTTAGATTGTTGTACTCTTTGGCTTCAGGACAGTGTACACCTTCGAATAAAGTTAGATACCCAGGTGCTGAAATTTCTCTGCCTTCAAGCGGTCCAGTTATACAAGAAACTCAGAAAGCTAGCTGCCTTGCGACCTCCCGGCATCCGGAGCGAACACATCGTGCATATCATGTGGCGCACGAGTTCCTCTCTCGTTTCTTCCGCCGTCAACGTAATTGGGCGCCATGTTAAACATCCCATTTGCGTCCGGAGGCGTTCCCGCCGCTGAGGGCGCACCCCTGTGCATTTCCATTTACACCGCTCCCATTCAAGGTCCAGGGCGAGGTTCCGCTTTCCTCAGCCGTTGAGAGTAACGAAGCGCTTGGATTTCTCGGGAAACTTCTCTCTCTATGCCAAGCCGATCTTCATCAAGTGATGATTTGTTTTCTCACTTAGGGCCTGATTCTCTCGAGACTTCAGAATCGAAGTTTTTATCTCCAAATCCGTTGTGTTTTAAAGAACTGAAATAGTATCTGTAGATCCTTGAATTGTAGAGAACTATAGTTTTCAATTATTGTTAAAAAAAGATTTGCCGGAATGGTTTCATCGTTTTGGAACTTATAATCCGCGGACCTCCGCGGAGGCAGGATTCTCCACACTACATAGCTAGGTCGAGTTCTGTCGCTGTCTGGAGTAGAATTCTAGCGGCCGGCTGCTATGATCGGTAGTTTTCAGTGGTTTCTCCGATCAACGCCAGACTAATGCCGTAGCAGTACCCTACCAAACGGGCCACGGACCGCGCGCAATCCTTGCTTCCTCTTCCTTGCCCTCTCCTCACCCCGTACACACTCACACTTACACTAACACGCACTACACTACCACACATGCCGCGAGACCGCTCGGGAGCTTAGAGCTGGTCCCGGTTGGGCAGTACCCCGTTGGTGAGAGATACCTGGTTGAGGGAAACCCCGCTCGCCGCTGGTAAGTCGACGCTGGATCCCATCATCCAGCGGGGGAAGATCACCGTCACGTCCCGCGCTACAGCATGCACTACACTTACGACACAAATGACCTTATCTGTTGACGCGGCCAGAATCACTAATCAATCAATTAATCAATAAAAAGATAAACACAAACTATATGGCATACTGTTATTTTTGTGTTATCAATAAAAGCATGTTGAAATATGTATTTAAACATTTTTGTTGTTGAAATACATAAAAATAGTTGTAACTGATAAACGGATCGCACATATTTCAGGAGTAGGTTGAGAAGGAGACTTTCACATCTACGTCTAGGAAAGTTTCTAAAGATCTCAATATATTGGGTTAAACACAAGAAACTTCAGAGTCGTCTCATAAAACGCGAATGCATATATAAAGCCTAATGAAACACACTCTTACAGATTACTGTTAAATGTTGAAAAAATAAGTTTAATAAGAAATTAACAAATTGTTTCGTGAACGCATGATTATTTTATTTTCTGTACGTAACAACAAAGAGAGTTGAAAATGAAGTGGTTCTAATATTTAAAAAACGTTCCTTTTAATGTGATGTCTTCCTGAACATCTATACAAAATGGTTAACTTTTTATAAATTTTCATTTTTTTCCGAATCCGTAATTTCAATTATTCTATTGAATTATTGTTTGGAGTGATCCGTGATATGATTCACTTATGACAAAAGTGTGTTGTTTGCGCACAAAATTGCTTATAGTTTGGTGTTTGATCCTAATATCTGTTCGGAGAAGGAATGTTTCTTCAGTATATAGGTTGTTCTTTATTACGCCACTCCACGTTTTGCTGAGTTACATAGTTAGTTAATGCCTTATTTTACGTGACGAGACTCGGGCCATCAGGCCCGCTCTTCCGTCTAACCAACCACGCAAATTTCGCTACGCTCCTTTCACCAGCTAGCCGAAAAAGGAGGTATCTTGGGTGACGAAACAGGCGGATCTCAATTTTGCTCAGAGGCTTCTTTTAGGCTTGAGGATCTTTTGCATGCAGTAAATATACTACATGGGACAGCCGGCTTTACTTCCCATCCAAAGGAAGGCGTACGAAGGATTTTTCGCCCGTAAAAGTTCACGGATTCGATCGGGTTTGAACCCGCAAATTCGGGTACAACAGCCCGGTACAACTGACCGTTATACCACCGAATCTACATACATTTTCATCGTCTTCCCGTCAATCGCTTCTTCTTTGAAAACTAATGGACAAAAAATAAGTTTAATTTCAAGATTTCTTTCTTACAGTTCACAAGTTACTACTTCTTAAACACTTGGACACTAAGCCGCGGATTTTTGCCTATTTACCTATTATTTTTGCCAATTTGACAATTTTTTCCTTCAATGGAAAACGCAATATTTTGTGTCACTTATTCATTTTAAGTCATTAGGAGCCTTATATTCGATTTTTATAGTGCCTATAAATGCCTATTTCACTAATAAATGCTTATTTCGTGTGTAAACGCTTTAATGTTGCCTATTCCCATATTGATTAATATGCAATTATCCTTAATCAAAAGTATAAAAAATTGTCCTTTTTTTGTTTTTATCCTGTCGAGTAAAGAGAAATCGAATAACTTTCGATAAATCGATGTTTCATTTTACTGCCACCCATATTTCCGCCATGCAGTCACCACAAAGCAGGTATTTCATATTATGAAAAACGTGCAGAATCATTGGAGGTAGTTATTTTTTGCCTCGAAATTTTAAACAATATTTTTCTCTAAAAGGCACCAAATTTTTTCATAAAATTTTCTTCTCATGTGTGTCAAAGGGCGGTATAAAAGTTGGTGTCACACCCATTTTTTTGTTAACACTCTGCATTTTCGAAAATTGAAAAAAGTTAACATTGCAATAGTACAATATTGAATATAGATATTTTTGTCTTAAATTAAATCTGTTCTAAAAAATCAGATCTTAACAAACGAGTGTTTTTTTGTGTAATTTCTGCTTGAAATTAATGCAAATTATAAAAAATCTTAAAAACCGCTACAATTTCCTTCCCACACGGGACGCTTAAAAAGATCGCACGAGCCTCATTTTTGTTGAACTGAATTTTTAAAAATTGAAAATTTTGAAATATTATTTAGAAATAATGCGAGAAAATATGGACTGTTGGGGCCCCACTACTCACAACATTTGAGTTATGTATGACGATTTAAACAAATCATACATGCTTTCAATTATGTTTGAATTAAAGGTGAGGAAAATCATATGAGCAGCATATAAGTTTCAGCTAGCTTTTAATGAAAGCTAAAACGTAGCTACTGCGATTCAACTTTTATTGTCCGAAAATCCCTCGGAAAAAGGATTTCCACGATTTGTCAGAATAATAATGGAAGCATTTCCATGAAGGTGTCTCCTTCCTTCAAAAAGTTTCTTCACAAGTATACAAATAAGGCTAACAAACAATTAAATTGCGTAATTAAATACCTATTTTACATTCTTTGCATTTTAAAATGCCTATTTTACGTTTTTAATGCCTATTTTGCCTACCTATTTCTACTGTTTTGTGCATATAAATCCGCAGCCTAAGTTATTACTGCTAATGTTCGTAGTGTAACATGCATATATTTGCATAAATCTACGTACCCGTGGAACTGAGAATCTTTCGAACGTGTCTCCAAGACCTCGCAAAGCATTCTGCTTGTTTATTTAGTCTCATATCGTAGTACCCCGTTGCTAGAAGAAGACAACTGACATTGGTAACCCGCTACGTTACGCTTACGTCTTTTGATGAGTGGGATGCTGCTCTACGTGGGGGATCCGCTTTCCTCTCGGCCACTTAAGTGCCATTCATAATTTGTCTGGGGCAGTCTCTGCCGCCGCTCCCCCTTGGCAACGGCTAGCGCACCCAGCTACGCCAGTCTCCCCGCTGCCATCCCACTCCCCCGTCCACTCCCACGTCCACCTGCCCGCCGCCCGCCAGCCGCCCCCGCCCGCCCACCGCGCCACTGCCCGACCCCCCCGCCGCCGCCCCCCCCGCTTCGCCACGCCGCCCCTCCCCCCACCTCCCGCCGCTGCTCCTCCCGCGCGTCCCCGACCGCGACCGCCTGTAAGCAGCCTGCGCCGCCGCCCCGCCCCGCCCCTCCCCCCCCCCCGCCCCGCCCCGGCCGCGCCTATTGTTAGCGGGGAATTGGCAGAGGCGCCGCCGGTTGCTCGTCGCGTCACCCGGAAGCGCTGCCGCCATCACCGGTAAAAATACGAAGCGCGGTGCCTGTGCGGCTGTCATCGGGCAGGTGATTGCTGCGCTTGCGACCCGCGTCGGATGAAGAGCTGAAGGGCCCGGCCTCTCTCGAGGAAGCGTGCAAGCCTGGCTTGCGTCGGTTGTAAATCTGGCACCGACGCATTGTCCCCGCAGCGGAACAACCTGTGAGATCAATGCGGCGGTGACACGTTTCTATACGTCTCCAGCCACGCTTGCAAGCCTTGTTTGAGAGTGCCTGAGGCCCATTACTCTACAGGATAAAGTGCTTATCTTACCGCTATTATTCGCGGAGGTAGGAAGAGAAGAGATTGTTCTCTCTATAATCCGTGGTGAGAGCTTAAACTGAATCACTACAAGAGAGCAGCATCAGAGCCTGCATTTCAACGCAGCAATGGTCAGTTGGAAGTAACAAGGTATTTCGTGAAGTGCATTATATAAAAGGGGTTACGGATAAAAAAAATCGCTATCATGCGCTTATTACAGGTGGAAGGTTCTCACAACCTTTCGTATGCAATGACGACAAGCAATAAGTACAAGACAAGAAGCACATGTAGAACTGGTTATGAAAACCACTACATCGCCATTACGCTAAACCAGACAAATAGCCGTGTAATAATATAGTATTACTCAAGCGAACAGATAAGGCTTACATCGAGTAAATTTCTTTTAATACCCGTTCTCTGGTACAAATTCCTTCTAATCGACCTTGTATTACTTATAAATAGTGTCAAATCACACATCGTGAGACGCTGTGCCGCTTTGCCCTTTCATTCAAATGCACTCTCACTTCCTGGTTATTATTGCGTTGCTAAATAAGGACACGGCGGAAGCGACTCTCTTGCTTCTGCTGTTCACTTCCATTACAAGCTGCATCCTCGCGGCGGCCTTCACTTCTGACTCAAGTCCATTTATTTGCAAGTTTATACTCCTTGCGTTTATTCCCGGTGTGAGCGCCGGTAAACATCTCGTCCCGGGCTTCTACAAATCGTAAATACGGTCATTCGTCATTTGCGACAGAGAACAACTCCCGTCACTGATTCTTTATGCTTCACCGCAATCCAAGCGCAAGCATCTGATCGTGGCTGACAGGTATCGGGCCATATACAGAAACAAAGTGCAGTAATTAATATCGAGTACATTCGTGCGGGCTGTGGGTGACGTCACGGCCTGTGGCGGGCGCGATCTTCGCAGGAAGGTGCCCCGGGCGCAGCTGGCTGGGGCGGGGGGGGGCGGGGCCGCAGCCCCGAAGTCCAAACCCCCCCTTATAAGGAAATGGCACGGCGGGTGCTAGCCGCCGCCCCGCCCCGCCCCGCCCTCGCCTCCCCGCTGCAGCTGCGGCGTCGCACCCAACCCAGCGAACAACTCGTGCCTCAGGAATTTTAAAATTTCGCCGTCATTGTTTCTATGACGGCACGTTCAAATGGCTGCGAGCAGTTAGTTACCATCATGTGTGTGTGTGTGTGTGTGTGTGTGTGTGCAGAAGATAGCCAAACACCAGATCACGAGCTATTAGATCACTCAGGTTGGGTAGCCTGGGAATTCTCCCACCGGTCCGCTGCAGCTGCGGCGTCGCAGCCCAACCCAGCGAACAACTTGTGCCTCAGGAATTTGAGATTTATCCGCCATTGTTTCTATGACTACTACTTCAAACGTCTGTGTAGTTAAAAAGCTAGTTAAGTGTCAGGCATGGGCCCCAGATCGCTGAACCGTCGATCGCGAGCTATTAGATCACTCAGGTTGTGTAGCCTGGGAGCTCCTCCACTGAACTCAGACAGACGACTGACGGAAACAGCTGCTTGTGTCTCCCGCCTGGCGGGCACTGCTAATCTTCTAGTAAATACTGTAAGAATGAGGTTATGTGCATTTTACTTTTCGTGTGTATACGCCGATAGTTTGATTTTTATTCGTTAACACTGAGCTAGGATTGTGCTAATGATGGAGAGTTCAATCAGAAAAACAAACATAAATTACTTTCATTCGAAATGGGAAAGCGTTTACGTTTTTACACAGATAGCGGGTAAATGTGCGTTTACTTTCCTAAGCAAGTGTATCATTTGAGAAGAAAGGGATGTATGTTTATAGATAATGATCCCATGTAATTTGAAAAAAAAGTACTTGGTTGATCGCAAGTATATGGTGCCACGGTTTCTTTGCTAAACTACGCGACAAGGCCTACCGAGAAATTTAAATTTACACTTGTGTTTCTAATAAGTGTTCATATGTAGCGCCAATTAATTATGGTGACTTATGGTGAACGTGTAGATTTGTTATAGTATGTGTGCTATTGAAAATGCAATACTGCTTAACTTCATAGTGCAATACCCTTTCAAAGAAATTCTCTTAAAAGTGAGGAAGGTTATTAAAACAGCGTGAGTTCCGGAGCGAGAACCTGTCCTGATGGCGGCAGGATTTTCGACACTAGCTTTTCAGCTAGTCAATTCAGTCCTGCTGGAGGAGATTCTAGCGGCCAGCTGCTCTGATCGGTAGTTTTCCGTGGTTTCTCCGATCAACACCAGGCGAATGCCGGAGCAGTACCCTACCAAACGGGCCACGGATTGCGCGCGATCTGTCCTTTCCCATTCCTTGTCCTATCGTCTCCCCTTAGACACACACTTACACTAACATGCACTACACTACCACATATTCCGGGAGACTGGTCGGGAGCTTAGGGCTTGTCCCGGCTGGGGCGGTGCCCCGCTGGTGGGAGAGTCCTGGTTAGGGGGAACCCACTAGCCGACGGTAGGTCGGCGCCGGATCTCGCCACCCAGCGGGGGAAGATCACCGCCATCTCCGAGAAAAACATGCACTACACTAACGGGACTAATGACCAAAGCAGTTAACGCGCCCGGAAACACGAAAAAACCAAACCAACCAAACCAACCGGAGCGAGAACGGAGGTGCAAACCAGGCTGCGAGAGCGAAGGCCGGAAGGCCCTCGCGATTGCAGCTCACCGCACATAATTGGGTGCCAAAATGCATTGCTTGTAAAATTGCGTTGGTTATACAATTATATTTTTAGCAAGAACTTTACGAACTGAAATAATAAGCCCTTCGATTTCATTGAATCACTTTACCCCCTTTTCTTTCTCTTAACTTTGAAATCTATATTCATTTTAGACGTTGCACATGTTGGCTAGTTTCGACATGGGTATCAGTTAATGAAGCACATGATGAATTATTTCTATATTTCATCTTCTAGAATAATTCTCACTACACGTAGATCCAGAAGCACTTACAATTCGTTTACCAAGATATCTTATGTTGTAATATTTCGCGGATATGATGTATGTATTATAGAAATTTACTGTTGATAATGCTGAAAATGGATTTCATTGCATTGTAGCCCTTAAATTATAACTCTATTTGTATTTTTCCGGGAGCATTGTGCACGTTAATATTTACACATGTTTTCATAGTCTGGATTATGGTTCAGACGCAAGAGTTATTAATTTCAACTGGCTGGCTGAATACAATACGCAGTAATGTTAAACGTTGGAAAATAATGTTTTATTTGTTTTGTATAAATTTTTAACCAATCACGTGTATATTTTCATTTATTTCATATTTTTAATACAAACTAGAAACACGTTTCAATGTTTTGTTTTATACGCGCAAGTTTTCTTGACCCCCAGAACCCTATCCCTCCCTCTTTTAGTAACATTAGCTGAATTCATAATAAAAATATTGAAATTCATAATGAACTCACAGTTTTCCTTCGACATACATTACATGCATGACGCAGTACACATTTTTCAGAAATGGGCATCTTCGTGAAGACAATCTAAAAGCGTCCAAATTCGAAGCTAAAATATTCACTCTTCAACGCATCAACAATCCTACTCTCATGTATATTAATAATCAAAACATTCCTTGCAATCTTCCAAGTCTACTGATAAAATATCTGGGAGTGCTCCTTGACACCAGACTAGCTTGGAAAACACACATTTTAAATAAATGTAATAAGGCACATGCCGCACTTTTTAAATTGTATCCTTTAATAAACAAAAAGGCTTCTCTTAAAACAAATCTCACCCTATTACTGTACAAAACTGCCTTTCGTCTCAAAATTACTTGTGCAATCCCGCCCTGAGGAGAAGCTGCACCCTTGGTACGTTAAACGCTCCAAACATTCCAAGATAAAATCCTTCGCACACTAAAATCCTCAAAGCGCCTTGTACGTGTTAGACAAGCATCTCCACAGAGAATTTGTTCTTCACCTGATCGATCATTATGCCAGTCACCAATCAAATAATTTGTTTATTTCCTTACCATCCTCCCCTGCAACTTCCATATTCAATCTAGGAAAAATCTATAACCAACACCGAAGAATCATATCCCGATTCACAAAAGATAAATATAAACCGCCCTAGAGAGAAACGCATTATTTCCCAAAACTGACTTTCTGTAATGTTATTCTTCCTGTAATTATAACCTACACCCCTATTCTCTCATACATTCTTGCATACAATAACTATTGATTATTGAGGTCTCCAGAGGGAGTATCCTCGCTCTCCTGTTTGTAACACTACGTACTTCGCGTGATAAGTGTAGTTGTGTTCACTCTCATAAAGTGATTGCCTCGCTGTATGAGAAAATGTAAAATAAAATTTAAAAAACTAAAAACTAAAATGGCAACAAGCGTTTTTGACATCTGGTAACTAAAAATCTGCGCTCCAATGTATTTGAAATTATTTATATCGACGAACGATCTAAAATTTGATCTGATGTTCGAAATAATGGACCCCCACTCTACTCGTGTCCAGCGAAACAAAGCTCAAGGAAATGCGCGACGATATCAATTCAAAATGGTCCGCCGGGCCTCACAAATGAATGCGATGAATCACACACCACGCGGACCGCGGGTTGGCCTGATTGAGTATTTTCTTTCACGTGACCAAGCAAGGCTCTTTCGGCAGAAAACCATTTCTACTTTTCGGAATTCGGCATAATTTTTGGCAGAAAAACCCTTATTACAGAGCCCTGGTAACAAAAATGTGTATAAATCCAGTTGCTAAATTTAGAAAAACATTCCCTAGCATGTGAAATAGCCAGAATCTGTATTTTGTGGGTCCCCGATTCTGAAAAATCGATTGACGGCAAAACGTCTGTTTGTCCGTTTGTGAACAACATAAGCGGCAAAATAGTTGAGCTGATTTTCTCCAAAATTGATATTCCTAAAACGATCTGCCTTATGTCGCGGCCTCTTGAATTTGAAACCGATATTTTTTTGGAGGGGGTTCTTTACATGAAGTCCCTGGCACATTTTCAAAATTTTCAAAAAATTGGCATCCATGGGTTTTCGATTAAACTTTGTTGTTGGATAGTGTGAAGAACTTTTAAGAGAATGGTGCAATTTTCATGTTCGTTAAATACCCTGATTTTTCGGAAATTGCAAAAGTTCGAATTTTTTCGGAGCTTTCTACAACTAAAATATTAAGGATAGGTTTTCCTTAATGAATCTGTTCATAAGATAGATTTTGAATAAAATCATGCACAATTTTTCGAAAATTTGAGTACTTTTCGCGTAATTTTGCATGATTTTAGTACTGCTTTAGTACTCGTAGATACGCAGCCTGTCACCATCAACGAGCCGATGCATCCGATGTATCGTATCAACTCTGTATTGACCAATCTTTGTTCCATAATGCGCTGTTCCAAGGGAGGATTAAAAATTGTCCATCATCAATATGAAGTCGCAGGCTTCTTTTACATAAACATTTTAATATGTATCTTCATTTTCATTTGCCCTCTAAATATGTGTCATTTTCCTCAATCTGTTCAAAATTATCATCTAATTTACGTTATAAATTGGATTGTGATAAGTAAAGACTGGATTTTCATGCAGTAAAATTCTTTAAAACATGCAGTAAAAACATCAAAACATGGAAAAACATGCAAAATAATAAGATGAAGACTTTTCAAAACGGTGTTATCTAGACTCCAGTTAAAACTCCAGTTAATTCACTTACCAACTTATTTTTGTATTTTGAATGATATATTTAATGTGAATGACTATAATTAAGTTTGTATATATTGTTTAAACAAACCATATTTGACATTTTAAATATTATTCACTCACAAAATTAAATTACCATAAAAAACAAAAAAGTAAGTACAAAAATAGAAAAATACAAACATATTTTCAGATATCAAAAATAATTAAGTTACGGAAGAAAGTTCCTAATTGTTTTCATTATGCATAATTAACAGTGAATATTTGCATCATATAAATAACATATATTTTATTTTCAAATTATTTTCTTGAAAATTTTTCTATCAACTAATGCAGTTTCAGACAGAAAAAACTTCTTCTACAATTAAACTTGTCTGTGTGTTGAACCTCACTTTACGTACGTGTGCACGCTGCTAAAACGGTCAGGAACTGCGTTCATTCTCTCTTGTACCTCGTTGGCATCGCGTCTGTTCCAAGAAATTCGATGAATTTGAAACGTAGTGCAGCTTTTCCCTAAGCTTCATGCTCAAACGTAAGGTCAAATGTGACTAGCTTTCATGTTGGAAAGTTCGGCGAAGACAAAAAGGATATATGTTCCGATTGGGAAAATCGAGCCGTGCATGCGTTTGCTGAGCGGCCGCAACCCAGGGCCGCGGGCCCATCCCTGCTGAAATAACTCCGGAATTTTAATAGGCAATAGGTAGGCATCATGAAAGGTACAGACACTCAATTCTTAGAGCAACAAAATGCAGAATTGATATATATTAAACAGCACTCGGGTTTTACAGACCTCCCGAACGCACTGCTGGGGTATGCCATGAAAACTTTTTTCTTAAGTTAAAGTTTTAAAAAAGATAAATTAAAAAATCGTTGATTATATATAAAGTATATTTTAGCAATAAAACTGTTCATCTTGAAAATTCGTTCAGTAAAATCCCAAAATGTGCGATTTTCAGGCGGCAGTACCTGAAACGTGCAATATCGTGCAACCCCCAAAACGTGCAGTTTCATGCAAAATAAAACGAGTACTAAAATAACGTCCGTTTCATGATTCAAATTTCTGTCAAGGTTTCATCCAATTTCAAGTTACCAAACAAAAGTTGAAGTAACACGGGAATCCGGTCTTTAGTGATAAGTATTCACTCACTTTGTTATTGCACCCTACCATGAGGAAAGACTGATCAAAACTACTTCTAAAATATGTTTGAAATATTTTACCACTTCCAACAATGGAAAATAAATTTGTTTTTAAAAATAAGTCTCATTGTTGAGTAATAATTCTGTTTTTGTATGAAAACGTTCGTTACAAGTTAGACAAAGGCAGGGTCATTTAGTGCCCACCGCATGTTTCTGGCTTTATAGTTTTGTTGTGACAGTACATAGTGTATATGGAACCGTAGACGTCAGTCTATTTCTGATACAAAATCAGAATCTAGCTGTTTGAATCGCATTTCTCCAATTTTTATGAGAGTTTGAAATATGTGTGGACATAAAATAACCCTGCCTGGGTCAATGCAGTAAAAATAGGGACTCGGTTAAATTTAGAAGTTCAATTTACCAGAATGTTGTAATCAATTTAAAAGTCTAAAAATACTTTTAAAATCCACTTGTTTTGAAACTGAAATATAGTGAAGGGTCTCTTTGACTCCTTAGTCAGAAATGTTGGTGGAAAATTTAACTGTCAGTTTCCAAGGTAAATATTTAGCATGTCCGAGTTAGCATGTTTTAAAGTATTTTTTTTGCACAAATCAAGAAATATAATCAATGGTTTTAAGAACAGTCTAATTTAATCAAGACGAAATCTCTGTGACAGTCAGTTGTGAGATTCTTAGTTCATCTGCAATGGATTTAGGGAAGCAACTTTGTATAAATTGTTACATCCGCGAATTACAAAGTTCAATCAGCAATTCGGTTTCTAAGCAAATACTTAAAAGTAATGGTCGGTAATTGAATGTATGATGAGTGGGGAATTGAGAGGGAAATTCTGTGTGATTATTTGACGAAGGGTGAGCATGGCCTAGTACAAAGTCTCGTTTGAGCCAAAGGAGCCCCTAAATTGCTTTCATCAGAACACGGAAGTTAATAACTGAACGTCTTGCAATTTTGCTCGGTACTTTACCTAGAAGAATGAGGAGGATGTGATATGAATATATACGGATATTTTAGACTGTAATCAGGTGTTACGTCGTACGATCAGATCTTAAATGCACGAGAGAGACCCTCGTTTGTAAAGTCACCTTTCGTATGAAAGCTGGAAAAAACAGGCAAGGTCCCAAATTGATTTTCCACTCTAGACACAAAAAAATGAGTCAGACCAGAATGGGAAATCATAATAACAAATATTTCACAACTAGCCAAGAGAATTCGTGAAGCAGTGTATTTTTAGATGCTCCTCTCCATATGAAAAGTTGAGTGGAGAATGAATTATTTTGGAAAATAGTGAATTATTATTATTATTATTATTATTATTATTATTATTATTATTATTATTATTATTATTATTATTATTATTATTACTATTACACCAAAATTCAGAAAAAGATATTCGCCAGGATTTAATATTCTATATAGATGGTGATGGAGTGGTTAAGATAGTCAAGGATATGATACAATTAGGAAGGAAAAACTCTGAAAGTTCGCAGAGAAGATGGGGAGAAGAGATGCAGTCAACACCTAGTGAATCCCCGGGATGAAGCTTGAAGAAAAAAGGTTTACAATCCAAATAAAAAGAAGAAGAGGAAGAAGAAGGGTAGCGGGGTTTTCGTCAACCAGGTATCTCCCACCAGCAGGGCCCAGCCCCCACCAGGAACAAAGCTCTAAACTTTCGATCGGTCTCCCGGCATGTGTGGTAGTATAGTGCATATTAGTGTGTGTGTGGGTAAGGGGAAAAAATAGGACAAGGAAGAGGTAGGAAAGATCGCGCGCAGTCCGTGATCCTTTTGTTAGGGTACTGCTCCGGCATTCACCTAGTGTTGATGGGAGAAACCATGGCAAACTATCGATCAAAGCAGGCTGCCGCTAAAATTCTCCACCAGACACCAACTGAATTCGACTTAGCTGACAAGCTAGTGTCGAAAATTCTACCACCGTCGGGGCTCAAACCTAGGACCTCCCGGTCAGAGGCACTGCAGTGACCTCAGTTCATGCCCTGAGCCGCCTCTCCTGGTGGGAACGCTCGTTGGGTCGATCTATTCCTAACCCTAATCCGCAAGTTTCTTCGAATGTGCCACCAGCCCCGCCCCCTACGGGTCGTGGGCGCGAGCGGTCACGAGGCTTCTGGCAATCGGTTGCTGTGGCGACGCGACGCGACGGGGGTGGAGTGGGGTAGGGTGGGCGAGTGGGCGGAGGGCGTCTGCTCGGGAGCGCTGTAAGGTTGCCCGCCCTGCCACTTCCGGTGGCGCGCCCTTACACACGCTGCGCGGGGAGTGGAGCAGAAACACATTGAAATGCGGACGTAGATGGAGCGGAAGTTGGCTTCTTCTCGTGGAAGTGGAGAAACCTTTAATTTACATTCATTCTCTTTTCAATATTCCAGTCTTCTATATGAAGGCACTTTTCTTTCTTTGATTCTGTGCTGTGCTACAATGTTATGTTTATTAAAAAACAACCAACCCAATATCAAATACATATTTTTTATTCTTCAATTTTTTCTTTGCAAAAAATAATTCCAAACAAAATGTTCCAAAAGATTTCAAATTAAAAACTCAGGAAATAATGTGATGAATACGCTCGTATACGAGATATTTAAAAACCATGTAATATATTTAAGACGGTAGCAATCAACAAAACTATTACCAATCTTACGTATGGACTATTTAATTTTATTGCATATAAAATAAAATAATTTTAGTTCGATAGATTTTTCTCCCGAAAGTCACATGGAGTATAATATCTATAATGGAATCAATGGTCATGGATCCTTTCCTCCGTGTATCCCATAGTAATGAAGCTCGTCAGAATTAAAGCTTTGTAATCGGTTCGTTAAAAATGAAGCAAATATTGTCTTGATAATTTTGGCTTTGAATCAAATAATAGAGTGTGCGATTAGTTTATAATGTTAAGCATTTTTGCAGGAGTCAAGTTTTGAAAAAGAGTGACGTTAGATATGAGTTGCCAAATTTGTACGAATGCTATTAGCACCATTATAAACGAGTTACCTACGCTACTTTTTGTAAAACAGCATTATAAATTTTGTAAGATAATCCAAGTTAATTTGGGAAACAACCTTATTGTGACTAAATTATTTGACGTCTTAGATATTTGATATCTGCACGAAAAACCGGTGGTCGGCTGTTCCGTTTACCGCTACCTCCCAACGATTCTCTCGCTGCAATTGGCTGAATGTATGATGACGTAAACATTCGTGCCATAAACGAATAATGCGACATAATTTGATGAAAAAAAGTAAAAATGCCCTTTTATGAACATTTTTGTGACAAAAACGGTTGTTTGTAATGATGGAATTCAAAAAATATCTAGAAGACCTGTTACTTAATTTGATGTGTTGATGTTTACTTTTCAAAATGTTTTATGAAGCGTCTTAACAGAAGATGTTGGAAATATCCAATTGTAACAAATTTTCAAAAATGTTATTTCTGGTTTGACACTATTGGTTTCTATTTAATTGAGCAGCAATTATGTAGAAAAACGTAGGTTTACCTTTTAATCTTTGCTTTTGGTCTGTTACAATGATATTTACATAACTACAAACTTGTGTATTTTTTATATTCAATGAAAATTAGTGATGCCAGTAATAGAAATTCGGAAAGTGCGGAAAATTTTGAAGAACCTTCTTACTGTTACGAATGTGGAACCAATGAAAGGAAAACGTAGTATCCTAACCAAAATGACGTAAATGATTTGATGAGGGGCCTAGGTCTTACTAACTCCAGTACTGTGTTTTTAACATCCAATTTGCAGCAATTAAACTTGTTGGATGAAACTGAAAATGTTGAATCAGAGGACGCGGCATCTTAGGACAGGACAGTTTTTCCACGTTTTTCATGAAAGATGAACTCTGCTATCGTCATGATGTAACTGGTTTGCTTAAGAACATTGAAATTACTCTTTATTCTAGTGGCAGGCAGCTCTTTATAGTCAGTGCATCAGTTTGAAAGCAGTATTACGTCATAACCGTAACCAGTTTTCGCCTATTCCCCTCGCCCATTTAGTCCGCTTACAGAAGAGTACTGTAATGTGAAGAGATTGCTAAAATGCATTGATATATGAAGAATACGGTTGGAAACTTATTGGAAACATCAAAATGATTGCCTTCTTGATAGGTCTTCAAGTATGGTTTACTTATCTTTCTATTCTGTCTTTTTCTGTGGAATAGCAGGGACACTAATGACTACTACCAGAAACGACGTTGGTCTAAAGGTACCGAGTTAATTGAGGGGAATCAAAGTAAAAAATGGAAGCCACTTGTATACCCTTGGAAGGTACTAATACTACCTTCGCACATAAAAAGGGACTGATGGAGCAATTTGCGGTAACGTTGAACTAAGAATCTGCAGCATTCAAGCATCTGCAATATGTAGATGTTTGAATGTTGTAATCTACAACAAAGTGTTCCAAAGCAAAAGCTGGCATTTTCGTTGTATCTGAAATCAAGAATATTATTGAGAATGAAGCATGGATCATTTTTGTTAAAGAGGTTAAAGGTTTCCTTGGAAATCATAAATCTGAGAACTACGTTGCTTTGGTTGAGACTGGTTAAAAAGCACAGCAAAATGGGCTGCAGGATGTCTCTCAAAATACATATCCTTGATGTTCACCATGATAGCTTCAAAGAGAACGTGACTGTCTATTCCGAGGAGCAAGGAGAGCGTTTTCGTCAGAACATGCAACATTTTGAACGCCGCAACCAAGAAACCTACGACGAACAGATGATGGAAGACTATATTTGGGGACTTATTCGTGAAAGTAATACGACATACTCTCGCAAATATCGTATAACTATACATTTATTAGTTCCTTGTCATGTATTTGTAGAATTTTGGTTAAAATATATTATAGATTCAAAAGATGTTTCTTTTTCCTGTAAATAAAGATAAACCCGAACACTTCGTACGTTTTCGTGATGATAGTAAGCGAATTTCAACTTTTCGTTCTTCTGACCGCAAAAGCAAAGTTTTTTGCAGGGAGAAAGGTTTTTCATGTTTTATAATAGAACCAATTAGAAAATAATATTGATTAACCACAAGCAAAAATTATGTTTCCTGTCGTAATTTATAAAACAAAAGATAACATATTAATATATTAACCTTTTTCCCGTTCTCTAAAAAAATGACAATTTCAGAGGTTTCATGAAACAACATTCTCAAAATCACACAGTAATATCAATACAAAAAATTAAATGTAACCTTACAGGATAATATAATAGATATTTATGTCACGAGTCCTGTAAACGAGTCTTTAAGGACGCAGCCGGAAGGTTAACTGCGAGGCGGAGCGATAGCAAAGCCGAGTAGTTAACCTTCCGGGTAAGTCCTTAAAGACTAATAGAGGACGAGTTACATACAATGATTTTTGTTATTTTTTGTTATTTTAGTTTATCGCTTATTAAAAATAAACTTTTCTCACTTTCGCGAGTTCAGAATTGTCATTTCTCTTGATTTTCTGTAGCAAGGGTTGGTGGTACTGGATGCTTTGTTTGTGATCAGACAGTTGCATGTTTTTTCTACTAAAGCAAGCAGAATCTAAACCCGAGAGTCCATGGTGTTCATAGCAACGGCCGCTAAAATGATCGAGAGTCCATAAATATTTTAGCGGCCATTGCTATGGACGCGCTCTTAAAGCAGTATTTAGATGGTTGGTTGCTAAGGGGCTGAGTGCGTGTTTACTAACGTAAATAACATGAAACATTTAACACGCCAATAAGAAATTTGTGTAAAGGAAGATGCAGAGAGGTAAAGACTCCCTCTCGTCTATGTACTGGCGCACCACCAGCTGCATGTTAAGGCAAAAATTGCGCTGCTGCTACTGCTGCTGCTGGGGGCGAGCGCCCAGGGGCGGACGCGGGAGGCCCGCCCCGCCAGCTGCCTCGCGCGTTTCCGCGCGTTCATAATTCAGCAGCGCGGGGCCGCGGCCGCGTGGCCCACCCTCAAATATTCACGCGGCAACTTTGGCATTACAACTTTGATCCGCGCGCATCCGGTCTCCTCGCCAGCCACGCGGCCGCGCGTACAACTGCCCCTCCGGCCTCGCTCACCTGCGCCCTCCGGGCCCCCCCGTCGCGTGGGCGCCCCCCCACCGCTGCCCGCGCGCCCCCCCCCGCGCGCACCCCCCACCTGCCCAACGGCCCAGCCTTTCTTGTTTTGCCCTAAGTCGCACTGGCGCACCTCCCATCTTTGGTCACCACTGCCCATCCACGCCTCCAGCTTCACACCTGTCCCACCTGCCCTCTGCCTGCGCCCTCTTGTTCCGCCCTTTTCCAATAGGCGCTTCTCCTACCTTTGACCACCACTGCCCACCCACGCCCCCACGCACTCCCGACCTCTCCCCCCTCTTGTTTCCTTTTATTCGACAGGCACGTCCCCACTTTTGCCCCACTGCCCACCCACGCTCCTCGTCACATGCCCGTCCTACCTGCCCACCGGCCTTGCGCCCTCTTGCCGCACCACGCTTGACACGGCCCGCCTCACTTCCGTCCCAGCAGCCCAACTCCTAAGCACCCTTTTGTTCCCACTCACTCGCACAGACATTCCTCCCACTTTTAGCCACCCGCCCCCGCTCCCTGCCGCACTCCCGTCCCACCAGCCCAACCTCCAAGCGCCTTCTTGCCTCGTACCGGTAGCGGTAGCTCAGTGCATCAACTGATGTCACTGCAGCGCCTCTGACCGGGAGGTCCTAAGTTCCCACTCCCCACGGCGGCAGGATTTTGGACACTAGCTTTTCAGCTAGGTCGAATTAAGACGCTGTCTGGAGGAGAATTCTAGGGGCCGGCTGCTCTGATCGGTAGTTTTCTGTGGTTTCTCCGATCAACACCAGGACCCTACCAAAGGTCAAGGACCGCGCGCGATCTTTCCTTCCTCTTCCTTGTTCTGTTCTCTCCCCCTTACACACTCACTTACACTAACATGCACTACACTACCACATATTCCGGGAGACCGGTCGGGAGCTTAGAGGTCGTCCCGGCTGGGGCGGTGCCCCGCTGGTGGGAGAGTCCTGGTTCGGGGGAAACCCCACTAGCCGACGGTAGGTCGGCGCCGGATCTCGCCATCCACCGGGGGAAGATCACCACCATCTCCCGAGAACAAACATGCAGTACACTAACGGTACTAATGACCGAAGCAGTTGACGCGCCCGGAAACACGAAAAAACCAATCAATTAATCAATTCTTGCCTCCTCGCACCTCTCCCCACCTTCACACATCCCCGCCCCACCTTTCCAACTCCTCAGCGACTTCTGGTTCCGACAATCTTCGCACGGGCCTTCCTTCCACCATTGCTGACAACTGTCTCCTCCCGCCGCTCTCCAAAGACGTCTGCCGAACTTGGTTGCGCGCGTTTGGTTCGCACTTCCTAGCATGGGCCGTTCTCCCACCTACGGCACGTCACGTCCCCTGTCGCACTTCCATCGCACGTGCCCGGAGATTATTAACGGAGAGATACATATTTTTTTGCTGAACAAACATGTAGACGAAATTAATTTTAAATTACAATTGTATTTCAGTTATTTGTATCATATTTTATTGTATCAGTACATCGTATTTGTATGTTTATATTTTATTGTATCTATTATTCTAATAATAATTTTGAAAATTCGAAATTAATATTATTTCACAGTGGCGGCTCGAGCGTAGGTTGCACAACTGAGGTAATCGAAAAATTTCGAATGTGTCTGGAATATACATTTTCAATTTAATGTCATTGAATATTCGACGTATTTCGGCAATATTGATGAATATGAAATACATTTTCTATCAAAGAGCGTCCGTCAAACTTGATACCTCGTGCGCTACCAGGCACAGAAGGAATGTCACACTCTTAAGCTCTTTTAATGATTTTACTCTTCGGCCGCGCAGAAACTAATACAAACACTAGAGTTTCCTCTGGAAATCAAACCCAGAACCATATGTGCGGGATGCCTGACAATAGCTCTACGCCTAAAATTATGTAATTTCAAAATAAAGTTTTATTAGACTTAGTTTAATTAATTTACATGAGTTCCTTAGATTTATTATATATTAGTGTTCTGAATTTTGGACACTGCATTCTCGTCATTCGTTGGAGCTGCACTCGGCAATTTGGGAGCACCAGCCGCCATTGATTTTTCATATTTATTTTGATTACTTACGTTTACTGTACTCCCGTTCCATTTGTCACTTACATAAAGATAAAGATAAATTTATTTGAACTGCAATTGGGTGTAACCCAGTGGCAGTTAATTACATCAATAAGGTAATAAATGCATGCAAATAATATAATAATGCTGAAATAATAATAATAATAATAATAATGATAATAATAATAATAATAATAATAATAATAATAAACGTCTATAATCTAAAGTCGCGCTGAGTATTTATACAATTAAGACCGCACTGTAATGGCACAGCACTCTCCTTCGCTTTATTGCACTTCACTTCACTTCACCAAAACACTAAAAAGCATTTCCTTCATTATTTCTCTGCTCTAAACTGCACGACACCTCACTTCATTGTATAACTTAGTATTCTTAGTTAACGCCCGCATAATAAACTTAGAAAACCCTAAATTAACCTTTGAGGAACCCCCTTCGAGTAAAGGGTTCAAAGGTTTTTGCAGGCAATCTATTCCAATTCCTTATGGTTCGATATGTGAAAGAGAATTTCCCGACATCCATTCTCTGCTGTCTTAAATTTATTTATTTAAACCCCTCAGTTCCAATTTCTACTTGTCTCGCACCATCGAAAGTCTCCTCTGCTCTCGCAACAGTTATCTCAGCGATCCTCCACCGCTGTACTTGCTGTCGTGTAAACCGCTCAGTTCGCAGGAGAGTTTTTCACGAAACATCTGTCGACGTTCGTCGCTCTTCCATCGGATTCTCTTGCTCCTTTTGCGGACTGCAGAGGCGCAACTTTCCCTCTCTTCGTGAAAAGAGAGTCCAAAAATACGTGCGCTTGCATGAAGTCGGAGAGTTGTGAGTATTGAATAACATGTAGAGAGATCTCCGGCCATGAAAAATGCATACATTTTGCTTACAGGCACGCGGTAGTACGCCACAGTTGATGCTGACGGTTTTCTGCTACAAATGCTTACTTATTCAAATGCTGTCCGTGTTTCTTTCCTGCAGTCATGAAAACTTACTTTTCTGTGTGTGCTTCAAAACAGGAGGTCCATGCATTTGTAATAGTCTCCGCCCGTTTGTTGGATTATAAGGCTCTTAGTTTCACCTTTAGGATTATTAAAATACCCTTTTAAATCATGCGAGATAAGCCTCGGTTTTCGTAATTAGCGTAATAGATAATTTTTGTTTGTTTATTGTACCACAAATAAATGAATGTATGAAAGATAAGTTGATGATAACCACAGAAATAGGGTTTGGAATAAAGATATATATCATATATACGTTACAATGTCACTACTCTAGTTTTCGTTTCATATACAGCTTCCTAATGCTTTGGATGCGTTGTTGAACTGCGACAACGTCTCGAATAAACATTCCAAAGACTCCACGACTGATAATTTCCTTTTCAGAAAAGATACGTGTTCTCAAAGTGGCAGAGTGATAGGGTCAGCAGCCGAAAGATACTTTAGAGGCATGTTTACGAATGGTTTCGACGATTGATTTTTGTTGTGTTTGATCTCTCTTGATGCACGTCACATCTATGAATGGCGAGCTGCCAAGGAGCTACAATCTACCATTACAATCGAAACTGAAGCGAAAGAGATCCAGATTTTCTGTTGTAACTGAAAGTCTATGGAGTGCAATGCTTGTCAGTTTACATAATAATGTTCGTTTCAAAACAATAACGTGTTTTACATTAAGTCATAAAGAATAAATCGCTCGAACAACTGGCGCTCCGAGTGGCGCTCCGAGTGGCGCTCCGAGTGGCGCTCCGAGTGGCGCTCCGAGTGGCGCTCCGAGTGGCGCTCCGAGTGGCGCTCCGAGTGGCGCTCCGAGTGGCGCTCCGAGTGGCGCTCCGAGTGGCGCTCCGAGTGGCGCTCCGACTACCAGTCCATATTTATCTACTTTTTCGAAAAGATGGATCCATAATACAGGATTTTCTGTCGTATAAACGACAGTTCTTGCTACAGAATTAAATACGTAGTAAGGCGAGAAAGTGAGAATGAACAGCTAGACGATGCACATATAACCTAAGTTCATAACTTGTGTACAGAATTTACAATAACAAATTGAATGAACCATTGGGTCCAGATTAGAAGTGCAGAGACGGAAGACAAACAGAGAGGAGCTGGGAAAATTGTTCCTTTTATTGAGGAACTGCAAAAAAAACTACTATTTTTAATCGGGGAAAGCGAGAGTAATACTTACTTGTGTTTGTCAGTGCGTGCGTTCCCTGGGCGTCTATTGGCAATGGAACACCTCTACTGTTTGTACACTTTGTTTGCATGAACACTCATCTGTGTTTTCATCTCCTGTTACGTAAACGAGATTGCTATTTATTAATCGAAAAGCTTCTCTCGTGAAAAGCTGGGCATTTCGCTTATTCTCTGTAAGCATTTCGAAGAGAGTGCGTGTAAATGCATAGACTGAACACGTGCTGTTATTCGCTTGCAATTTGTTTACCAGCAAATAACAGGTCAGTTTCAAGTCATGGCTTATGGTATGCGCTTGGATATTAGCTGTTGGTTCGCTGCCTACGTCGATTGTCACTGCGCCGGAGCGGCCCTCTGCCTGCCTCCTCCCCTGTCGCCTTGCACCCCCCCACTCCACCCACTCTACTTCCAATTCACCTCTACTACACTACATCCACCCTCTACCCAATCGCACCTCACCTCCACCAAACCCCCGCCCCCTCACCCCTCCCCCCCCCCCCACCCCCCCGCCGCGCCTCTCCCCCACCACTGCCATCTCCGCTGCCGCCACTCCCCTCCACTGCCTTTCCCTCCACTGCCATCTCCACTGCTGCCACCGCCGCCGCACATGCACCACCTTCTATTCTGCCGCCACAGCCCCTCCACTCCATCTCCGCTGCCGCCTCCGCACATGCACGCCATCTTTACCGCAGTCAGCGCCCCCTCCATCTCCGCCAGCGCCATCTCCGCTGCCGTCACCACTGCCGCACCTACATTGCCATCTGTGCTACTACCACTTCCACTACCATCTCTGCTGCCGCCACTTCAGCCGCACCCGCACTGCCATCTATCGTGCCGCCATATCTACTGCCATCTCTTCAATCGTCAATCCCCCCGTTCAACCGCCCCTGCCCCCCCCCGCCCCCCCCCCCCTTCTCTCTCTCTCTCTCTCTTCTCTCTCCTCCGCGTCGCCGCCGCTGCCTCGGCGTCCGAGCGCTCGCGCGGTCGCGCTGCGACATGAATATTTATGGGCGGCGGCGGCGGCGCAGCGTCTCCGGAGATAATCGCGTTTACCTGCGCCGATGCCCGCGACGCGCTCTCGTAAATTCTTTGGATCGACGAGAGTCAACGCATGCAGATCGGGGCGGCGCAGCAGGCGCAGTACGGGATTCCGGAGCCACAGCGTCGATTCTTTTTTACTTTCTCGACTTTTCTTCGGTGGAATAAAAAGTATGGTCAACGTGCTACGGCGGTTTTTAGATAAACTCTCAATACAGAGCCGAGGTAACGAAACGATGTATAAATCATGCTTTATATGTTGTAAATTGCTTCCTCCACTGTCATTGTTGTCAGAATCCATGTATTGTCATACAAATTGCATTGATGGAAAAACGTCTGTCCGTCTTTATTTATTCCTCCGTCCTTCTGTGGCTAACGTTCGAAAGAACATTTTTTTTACTAAACTGCGTTTTCGTTTATGTCGGACGTTTAAGAGAGTGGTACAGGTTTCATTTTCATTGGAATCACCACGTTTTCTAAAATTGCAAAACTTCAATTTTTTCCGCGTCTTCCTACAAGTACAATATTAAAGATACAGATTTATCGTGAATGAATTTTTTTTTCATAGATCTTAAAATAGTCATTTACAAATCTTCGAAAGTAGTGGTAGTTTTCGCGTAATTTTGTGTGGAATGTTTGCAAATTTAAACTTTTAAATATTTTCCCCCGAAAACAGCTCCATTTTTTATTTCAATTTTCTCTTCGTACATATCAAAGAATCGTAAAAACCTGAAAATTACGAAAGGTAATATTTCAAAACTACAAAGTTGAAGATAGATATATTAACCTTTAAAAAATATATTTTAAAACATCAGGTCTATAAAAAAAGGCCATGTACAAGTTTTTGCAAAACAACTATTAATTAACCTGAAATTTGAACTTAAAATTAATGCAATTTATAATTTGTACATTTTCTTTTAAATTTCAATTTTTTATTTGAATTTTTCGACGGATAGAACAAGAGATCGTCAGAAAAAGGCCCACATTACAGTTTCGTTAACCTATCTGATTTTCAGAAAATTTCAACCTATCAAAAATAGGAGAAAGTATATGCTGTTCTAGTTCGCTAGTTTAGTTCGTTGTCAGAGCCCGCCGGTAAGAGTTTTTCTGTGGAACAATTCCCGTGTTCTGGCACATGATTGCAATACTTTGTTGTCTTACGAAGTAAGGCGAGAAAGTCAAAAAATTATAGGAATAGAATCTGCCTGCTGGCATTGCTTGTGTAAAATAGTTCGGCAGCGATGAAATAAAAACGAAAGCGCGCGAGTGCACCGCAGGCGAGCCTCGCGTTGCGCCAGAGGTGCGTTCGCGCCGCGGGGCCGGATCGGGGTCGCGCGCTGCCCGCGGCGGATGATGTCAGCGTTGCTGCCGCCGCCGCGCCGCTTCCACTCCGCCTCTCCAAATATTGGACGGGAGGGGCACAGGCATTTAGGAAGGAAGCGGGCGATAAGCCGCCTCGCCCGCGCTGCCCCCGCCGCCGCCGCCGCCGACCCGCCGCCGCTCCCGCCCCGCCGCCGCCGCCCCGCCCCCGCCGCCGCCCCGCCGCCGCCCCGCCCCGCTGCCGCCCCGCTGCCGCCCCGCTGCCGCCCCGCTGCCGCCCCGCTGCCGCCCACGCCGCCGCCCCCGCGCCGCCCACACCGCGGCCCCGCCCCGCCGCCGCCCCCGCCGTCCCCTCTGTACCCGCCGTCCCCTCTGTACCCGCCGCCCCTGCTTTCCCCGCCGTCCCCGCTGCTCCTGCTGCCCCCGTCACCCCGCCGACCCCACCGCCACCACCACCCCTGCCATTCTCGTCGTTCGCGTTCACCCGGCCGCCCCCGCCGTCCCCGCACATTGCGAGGCGACGGGCCATCTCTCACCGCAGTTGAGGGCGTAGCAGCTCTCCTGAAACGTACGTTTCGTTTTGCGGCGTCGCTGGAATCTATAATCTGCTTGTAGTCCGCTGAATTTCTTTTTTTTTTTCTTGCACCTCTATAGCTTGTGTAATGCTGCTTTGGAAGTTACTCGGTCTCGGCTAGAGCATCTCCGCTGTGGCCGGCCAGTTCCTCTCCTCGCTGATCTCTCCGTTCTCGACTCGCTGACCTCGGCCGTTTTGCTCCTCCCGGACCCTGCCGAGATCTCGCCTAATACATTGTCGTATTACGACTTCTCGCCGTCGGGCCACCGCCGTTTTCGGACTCCTGCCCCATGTCCTTTCTGTAATGAGAATATCAAGATTCCTCGATTACAGCTCCCTTCACATCATCCAATAACAGTTGCTGCTGCTACAATGTCTTGCTTTATTGCTTTCCGTTCTCCTTCATTTCCCTTCCATGTCGTAGCAATCGCCCTGCTATTTTCGGCGCTGCGCTGGCCACGTGCGCCGTGAGCCCTCATTCTTGCACCAAGGCTCGCCGCTCGCTCGCCTCCAGCTGCGGATTCGGCCCCGAATGTCAAGGCCCCCCCCTCCCCGCGCTCCCGGCGCGACACGATGTGAAGTAGGTGGCGCTGGAGCCGCAGGAGGTGTAGTTTTGTGTTCGCGTTCGGGGGGAGTTGCAGCTTGCAACGGATTCATGAGTAACGACGTTTCGTTTGTCAGGTGATCAGATTGTAATATTTCTTAGCCGTCCCATGTCAAATCGCAAAAGAGTTCAAACAACTTTTTTTTAATCTGTTTTTTTTTCTTAAATATGGACATTGAAAGGGAAACTTGTGCGGTTTTGTTTGCCAAAATTGAAAATTGATTATTTGTTAGTTAGCCAGTATTAAAGTTTGGAATTTACCGTACTTCGCAAAATATGATCAATTATTGTTTGGAATTTCATAATATAAAGTCGTGCTTTGTTTTTTTTAATACCTTGAAATGTGTATTTTCTTCCTCAGTGAATGAATTGCCAAAACATAAATACTCCATTCAAAAAATTGTAATTATTAAAAAAAATTACAATTTCCTTGCTAACAATCCGGTTTTGCACATACCTCTGGGATGTAATTAAAATTAATTTAATTATTCCAAGTTACTATTTTTTCTGAATTAATTGTTAATCTTGTTGTTCTACATTAATCACTAATTACTATGTTGAATTTCGGGTGTAATGCAATGTGAAAAGTCCACACAAACAATATGATTATAGTGCGTTTTCCTATGTGTTGTAACCCGAGGGTAGCTTTTGTCTTGTTCATGACTTCCTTGTTCTTCTTTCAGTGTATCAGCGATTTCAAAACGACTAAATAAATATTGACGTTAATGACTACTGAATAAGGTTTGGATTCTCTACTCTGTGTGTTCGCTCCGGATCCAGAATGGCATGCATTTGATATCAGGAAGAAAAGTAGATAGGTCGTCTTAGAGCGCTTTTTAAAAATTGCAAAATTATAGAAATTCTATTAGCTAATATGGTAATTTTAAAACCGCGAGTGGGGCCGTGAACTATCTGAGATTGTTTTATGTGACCATCTACAGTATTCTGTTTATAGTATTTTATTTCTAAACAAACATTGTGATGTTCGTTTCATTTCTTCAACAAATATTTCAGATAATTGATTGATTGATTTTTTCGTGTTTCTGGGCGCATCAACTGCTTTGGTCATTAGTCCCGTTAGTGTAGTGCATGTTTTTCTCGGGTGATGGCGATGATTTTCCCCTCGCTGGATGGCGAGATCCGGCACCGACCTACCGTTGGCTAGTGGGGTTCCCCCTAAGCAGGACTCTCCCACCAGCGAGGCACCGCCCCAGCCGGGACAAGCTCTAAACTCCCGACCGGTCTCCCGGAATATGTGATAGTGTAGTGCATGTTAGTGTAAGTGTGTGTGTAAGGGAGAGGATAGGACAAGGAAGAGGAAGGAAAGATCGCGCGCGGTCCGTGGCCCGTTTGGTAGAGTACTGCTCCGGCATTCGCCTGGTGTTGATCGGAGAAACCACGGAAAACTACCAATCAGAGCAGCCGGCCGCTAAAATTCTCCTCCAGACAGCGACTGAATTCGACCTAGTATTGAAAGCTAGTATCGAAAATCCTGCCGCGTCACGACTCGAACCTAGGACCTCCCGGTCAGAGGCGCTGCAACGACGTCAGTTGATGCACTGAGCTATCGCTCCCGGTCAGATAATTGATATTTCACTCTACAATATTCTGCGCACATGACTGAGAATCTTCTTGCGTCGTAATTTCATTAATCTTTATTTGCTCTAGAACTAGCGATAGAAACGACGAAGTTACATGTAGAATACTTATGTAGTAGTGACTGAGCATTGCCATGTAGTACATTCACCTCGTTATGGAAGAAAAGCCCATTAAGGAAACCATAAACTACATTACGACTACCTGTTATATTTGTTGTTATGTACAGAGAAATAACCTTCGTTTTGTTACTCTTCGGGGCATTGCCTTTCGTCGATGTGCCTGACCTCCTTGCTTCGTCCATTTGTCACAGTATTCTAGTGGTTTTTTATTCGGTGGCTCGATTTCCCTAAATTACGGCATCTAAAGTACAATTAGTACTGTATCGACCAAATCTAATCGACAATCGTGAAACGACATCGAAAACACTAATGTATTTGTAGAGCAATCCTGCTTTTGGCAGTCCCAATTGGTTCAGTGGGGCTCATTTCCATATAATGGATTGCGACTCTGCCAATAAGATATTAGGCACTTTCATGGAAGAAGTGAGTGTTAACTGTAGCGCCTCGAAAACACCGGCAAATGATATAAATACATAAGTCTGTATTTCCGGTGATAGTAAAAATTGCGAAAATATGAAAAATAGTTGAATGAAAGATTAAGAGTATCACATATCTCCCACCAGCAGGGCACCGTACCAGTCGGGTCAAGCTCTTAGCTCCCAACCGGTCTCCTGACATGTGTGATAGTGTAATGAATGTGTTAGTGTGTGTGTGTACGTAAGGAAGGGATAGGACAAGGAATGTGAAGGAAAGATCGCGCGCGGTCCGTGGCCAGTTTGTTAGGGTACTGCTTGGACATACGTGTGGTGTTGATCGGAGAAACCCTGAAAAACTACCGATTAGAGCAGCTGGCTGCTAGAATCGTCCTACAGACAGCGGCTGAACTCGGCGCAACTCTGTAGCTAGTGTCAAAAATCCACCGGGAGCGGTAGCTCAGTGCATCAACTGATGTCACTGCAGCGCCTACGGACCGGGAGGTCCTAGGTTCGAGTCCTGACGGCGGCAGGATTATCGATACTAGCTTTTCAGCTAGGTCAAATTCAGTCGCTGTCTGGGGGAGAATTCAAGCGGCCGGCAGCTCTGATTGGTAGTTTTCCGTGGTTTCTCCGATCAACACAAGGCGAATGCCGGAGCAGTACCCTACCAAACGGGCCACGGACCGCGCGCGATCTATCCTTCCTCTTCCTTGTCCTCTCCTCTCCCCTTACACACACTTACACTGACATGCACTACACTACCACATATTCCGGGACACGGGTCGGGAGCTTAGAGCTTATCCCGCTGGTGGGAGAGTCCTGGTTAGGGGGAAACCCCACTAGCCGACGGTAGGTCGGTGCCGGATCTCGCCATCCAGCGGGAGAAGATCACCGCCATATCCCGAGAAAAAACATGCACTACACTCACGGGACTAATAACCAGAGCAGTTGACGCGCCCGTAAACATGAATCAATAATTAATCAATCAATCGAAAATCCTACCATCGTCGGAACTAGGGCCTTCTTGTCGGGGTCAGAGCCACTGCGGGGCCGAATGAGATGTGGGAGTTGAGAGAGGGCGTGGGTGCGTGGGAGCGAGGCAAGTGGGGGCGTGGCGCGCGGCGGGGAGGCGGGAGGCGGAGAAGCTGTCGCCCTCTCTCGGAGACCAGCGCTCTCTCATTGCAGGCGCGCACCACGAAGCATTGACGAATTTGGATAGGAGGCGTGGACGAGCACGTATATTTTTAATCAGTAAGGAAGATCTCCCCTAAAATAATTTCTTGTGAAGAACCCTGGAATATGTTAATCTCAGAACAAATTAATTGATCGACATTTTTAACTATAATGAAACAACAAATGATGAATTAAGAAATAAAATGAAAGTGCAAACAACCTTGAACGCAACACCCTTTGGAAATGGATACCCAATCGAAGAAGATACAGAGGAACACCGAGAAGAACACGGAACTTGGCAGTAACCGAAGCCAAGCTAAAAAGAGAGATGGATGAAAAAGACGTGCTAGATAAAGAGGCATGGGGAAATTGGAAATCGGAAAACGGCCAAAGCTGTGAAACAATTTCGATTCGATCGAAACCTTCGATCACTGAGCTTGGAAATACTAATTGTCTGTCATCATCTGACACTAGTGAAACTCAATTTTATGTATTTCGCTTGATATTGAAAGAACACCCATTTTGTTAATTATTGACCTATTTAATGCATAATTTGTGATTGGAGAATTTATTTTCATGTTAGTTTGTTGATTCAAAATGTACATTTGATGATTTCTTTGTGTAGAGTTAGGAGTTCTGGAAGGAAGTCATTTTCTGTCTCTCGCAGTGTGTGTATCTTCGCGGCAGCCAATGTGCGAGTGTCGTTGTGAATACATGAGTTTATATGGAAAATCTTTTGCAAATTGTTAACGGTACTTCATATTATATTTCAATAGGTCCCATAACATTTTTGTGATCAATTCAATAACTCTGACAAAAACTGTTTTGTTTCAGGTAAAAAGGAGTTCTATAGAAAAGTGAAACATTGCTGTGCTGAAAGTAAGTAGTAGACGAATGAAGCTCATTTGTTACTTGCATAACGGCGGAAAACAGCAAACTGCATTAACGTTTCGTCAGACAAGACTTCAGACACTTTCTTGCCTAACGAAAAGGTCATTTCGTTTCCCGTTAATGTGGGTCATAATAAAGATGACGCCTCAAACCAGAAGAATACCCCGGTGACGAGCCTTCTTTTGTCCATTTTGTCGCTTAACGTTTTCTTACAACTCAAAAGTGCAGAGTGAAATTAACTATCATCATTGTGTTAAAACTGAAGAATTACAAAAGCTGGGTGTGATACATTTATCTGAATATAAGTGAATTGATATACAGATAACTGAATATCATTAATTCAATAACTACTTAATACCCTTTACTTACTTCCCAAATAGTTTCATCTAAAAGATGCTCTATTTATGCTAGAAAAAATAGAGTAACTTATTCCGATCCCGTTAATGAAAAATATTCTTGACCTCAAATATGGCAGTAAGTTTGTCATTACGATTTTTAAATACTTTATCTCAAAATATTCGGCTAATATGAAAATCAAGTAATTAAAAATTCGATTTTAACGTGGGGAATGTATTTATTGTAATTGACAATGATGTTACATCATCCCTATTCACACTGTGCGTCTTTCATTCAGCCACGTATCGTTGCAGCGTTATGTGACGTGGGTTCAGTGCCAGACCAGCAGCGTTATAGAATTTGCGATTGCGTTGCGAGCAGCCTCTCGAGCACTGCACCTCATCCCCACCCACACCCGCCCATTCGCCCACCCATACGCCCACCCATGTGCCCGCGCCCTCGCCCAAATGAGCTCGCATTTAGCTGCGTTGAGCTCTGATACCGAGTTCCGGCTCGGGGGATCTGGCGTTGTCTGTCGATTTCAGTCAGACCTCGGACAGAGGGATGAAATCGGAAATGAAATGTCCCCCTCTCCCCACCCACCAACACACACACCCACGCGCGAACGTCACCGAGCGTATGGCCGTTCTTTGAATAGGAATGAATGCTTTGGCTAACTAGGATATGAATGAAGGTGAACACGCCCATGAAAGGTAGAGTACTATTATCTTTCTATTAATTTGTAGTTGAAAGCTTCATACGGTATTCTGATGCTGAAGTGTTATTGATCATCGATGTGGAATCGGGTGTAGATTGGGATAACATAAGGATGGATTGATCAATGATTCCGGGCTCGTCAACTGATAAGATCTTATGATATTATCAGTTGATGTTATGGTGTTATCGTCAACTAATAATATAATGATCTTATCAGTTGACGTGCCCGGAATCACTGATCAATCTATCCTTACGTTAGTCCCATAAGTGTTGTGCACGTTTTTTTCATCGGGGGTGATGGTGATCTTCCCCCTCTGGGTGGCGATATCCTGTGCCGATGTACCATTACTTAACGGTAACGATTTTCCCAACAAGGTATCTCCCGTCTGCAGGAATCCGCCTCAGACGGGACAAGCTCTAAGCTCCTGACTATTTTCCCGGCATGGGATGTAGTGTAATGCGTGTACCAGCGTGTGTAAGGAGTGAGGATAGGGAAAATAAAAGAAGGAAGGATCGCCGCGATCCGTAGTCCGTTTGTTAGGGTACTGTTCCGGTGTTCGCCTGGTGTTGATCGGAGAAACTACGGAAAAATATCGATCAGAGGAGCTGGCCGCCAAAATTCTGCTCCAGACAGCGGCTGAACTCGACCCAGCTATCTTACTAGTGTCGAAAATTCCGCCGCTGTCTGGATTTGATCCCTAGGACCTCCCGATCGTAGTCACTGCAGTGCCACATCACTTGATGCCCTGTACCACCTACGTCGGTGGATATTACAAGGAGAAAAAGATCACTTCGCTTTAGAAAGGAGAAAAATATCACTACACATAACATTCCGCGCAGTTTCTTATGGCATCCGGTGGTGTCGTTTCGATGTCATAAGAAGGAGTGGGGCGCCTGTTTAGGGATGGCAAAAAACATTGATGTTTTTAAAACATCGATCGTTTTCCATATGAAACATCGATATATTAACATCGATGTTTTGCTTTCGATAATTTTTCACACCGATATTTTGTTGCAAAAATATGGGTGTTTTTTAATTTTTTTTTTAAATAAAGGAGTTGAGGCATGGGTAGAGTAGTTGCAATCCACAGCAATATCGTTGCTTTGCGTCATCCTCTTTATTTGATTTTATTTGATTTTTTCGTGTTTCCGGGCGCGTCAACTGCTTTGGTCATTAGTCCCATTAGTGTAGTGCATGCTTGTTCTCGGGAGATGGCGGTGATTTTTCCCTCGCTTGATGGCGAGATCCGGCACCGACCTCCCGTCGACTAGCGGGGTTTCACCCTAACCAGGACTCTCCCACCAGCGGGGCACCGCCCCAGCCGGGAAAAGCTGTATGCTCCCGACCGATCTCCCGGAATATGTGTTAGTGTAGTGTATGATAGTGTAAGTGTGTTTGTGTGTAAGGGGAGAGGATAGGACAAGTAAGAGGAAGGACAGATCGCGCGCGGTTAGTGGCCCGTTTGGTAGGGTACTGCTCCGGCATTGGCCTGGTGTTGATCGGAGAAACCACGGAAAACTACCGATCAGAGCAGCCTGCCGCTAGAATTCTCCTCCAGACAGCGACTGAATTCGACCTAGCTGAAAAGCTAGTGTCGAAAGTCCTGCCACCGTAAGAACTCGAACCAAGGACCTCCCGGTCAGAGGCACTGCAGTGACATCAGTTGATGCACTGAGCTACCATTCCCGGTCATCCTCTTTATCACCCTGCATATTTCGCCTGAGCGATCTGAGGGAATTTTAGATGGCTTTAGAAAGGAATGTTGTATATATGGAAGTGACTAAAGGGTAAAGTAGCAAAACACGATGTTCTTTATTGTTATTGTTTTCTTTACATTCGATAATAATTTTTATTACAATACTATTAAAATACTGGTAATCAAACAATAAAATAAATCCCTTTTAGTACTTTAAAAGGAAAATTTTTTCATAATTAAACATCAAAAACCCGAACATGTTTGTAAAATTCTTAACTTTTGGAGATTCGTCGTCGATATCAAAAACCCTTTAGCGATGTATCGAATCATCGATGTATATACGTATGTTTTGGTAAAATTTGCTGTCACCACGGCTGTTTGCGAGGGCACGCGCAAGTCGCGCTCCGCCCCGCCAGTGAGGCGGAGTGAGAGGGTGGGGCGGACGGCGGAGGGGGCGTGGCTCAACCTCCGCCGCGCAGCGTCTGGCGCCGCTCATTAACCACAGACGAAATCCCATGCCACGCCCCCCCCTCCGCGTCCGCGGCCTCATCGCTGCGCACTCCTCCACTACGCTCGCTGCACACGGCTGCTGCGCCGTTCATCGGAAGCTCCTGTGTTTGAGTACCGACGAGGGGCGGGGTACTCGGCACTATGACTGGGAGCGGTAGCTCAGTGCATCAACTGATGTCACTGCAGCGCCTGACCGGGAGGGCCTAGCTTCCCACTCCCCACGGCGGCAGGATTTACGACACGATTTTTTCAGCTACGTCGAATTCAGTCGCTGTCAGGAGGAGAATTCCAGCGGCCGGCTGCTCTGATCGGTAGTTTTCCGTGGTTTCTCCGATCAACACCAGCCGAATGCCCGAGCAGTACCCTACGAAACGGGCCACGGACAGCGCGCGATCTGTCCTTCCTCTTCCTTGTCCTAATCTCTCCCCTTCAACGCACACACTAACATCCTCTACACTACCGCATGTTCCGGGAGCCTGGTCGGGAGCTTAGAGCTTGTCCCGACTGGAGCGGTGCCCCGCTGATGGGAGAGTCGTGGTTAAGGGGAAGCCCCACTAGCCGACGGTAGGTCGCTGCCGGATCTCGCCATCCAGCAGGGGAAGACCACCGCCATCTCCCTAGAAACAAACATGCAGTACACTAACGGGACTAATGACCAAAGCAGTTGTCGCACCCGGAAACACGAAAAAACCACACCAAACCGAAGTTCAGCACACCTTGTGTCATTTCGGTTCGTCTCTCTGGCTCCTGCCAGTGTGCCACTGGTGTAACCAGTTAGCGCCTCTGCGCGTGCGCGCGGCGCCCACGCCCCGTCACTGGCGGCGGCGCAGTCCCATCAACGCCTGTCACGACAAATGAAAGCTACGCCGCGCACCTATTAAAAGCCACCGTGCACCTGTTAACAATTTCACTCTAACGAAAATCTATAGAATCGAAAACGTCATCAGAGTGGAACTAACAATAAAAATCACTCGTTAACCCGAATGGAAAAGAATAAATCTGTGGATGAAGGAAAAGTTTCGACTTAAAAATGAGCAATTTACGTAATACGAAACTGGTATTTAGCCTTGTGAAAATAAATATTTTAAAAAGTGAAGGAAATGTTATTTATTTAAGGAAAAACGTGCTTGGAAACGAGAATGAAAAAGGAACAAAATAAAGGACAAAACAAAAAATACGTCTAACAGTACGTGACAAATAGTGAGCACAAAAAACTACCTAGTAGTCACATTGCTGTACAATGTAAAGGCCTCTTAATATTCACAGCTATCTCGAAGGACGTTCATCTTAGGCTTGTGGTAAACAGGCAACTTCTTCGGCCGCAGAGAGGAAGCGGTGAGTGCCGCTGCGAAAACCGGATGGCAGGGCCACCGGACGCCGCGGCTTGCGGCGTGGCGGTGCGGTTTTTCTTCCATTGAGATTTAGAGATCTTGACCCACTCGCGCGATGGCAGTTTCTCAGGAATCAGCGAGGAAGATTCGTGACTCCTTACATAGTGCGTTTGTTATATAAGGTCGCATCAAGATCTAGGTCATTCGCGACCACTGTTGGAGTTAGCGTTATGGTAACTGTGAAGATGAAACATGGTGATGATAAGGGGTGAAAGGACGAACGCAAATACAATCATGCCTGAGGCGAGACTCGAACCCGCGATCCTTCGGTCCGAGATCGCTAGGACACCACTGCTTTAGTTATCTCAGGTACCGGATCGGCGTTATTTCACAGATTTACCTAAAAAAAAATGATATGCAACAGCACGCGCTTTCTCGTAATATTTTAATACCAGCTGAATTGCGGCGTTGTTGACGCTTTAAAAATTTGTTTTATAACTATTTTGTTATGTTAACAACTTCTACTACGAAGTTCTAAATAAAAAGAAACTTTAAACTTCCGATTGTGTGGTTCTTTCATCCTCGAGCGTAAGAATTAAAATTAATAATAAAAAATGTAAAAAAATATGTAGTCGCTTCTCTTCTTGTCGGATGTTCTTTCAGCTACGGCCACTACCCACCCAAGGATGCGGTGTTATAGATGTAAATGTGAACGCTCCCAGTACAGTTGTTCTGAAAAATACATTATTTCAGTGTAGTGTAAGGTGGATAATGAAAGATAATTTGTGGATTGACAAGCTCCTTTCTGAACATTTTCCTCCATTTTTATAGATTTATCAATACAGATAACTAAATGAAGCTTTGCCTATGATTTTCGAATTTTCAGTTTTAAATACTTTTTTCAATTTACTCATTCGATTACTAAAACGAATCTCAGATCAAATCAATTGCTGTCTATACGACCCATTCAGCTAAAACTTACTATATTTATCAACTAGAAATGTTGACATGTTATAGACACTACTCATGGAACCAATTTGGTTTTGTTTTACCATTACATCCCGAACGGCACCCTAGATACGATTTTTGATCTTGCCCCGCATTTCTCAGTTTCGAACTCCAGTTTTATAAATGTGACTTGTTTGTGTGTGCCACAAAAACTTTGGAACCACTGGAATGATTGCTACCAAAGGCACGGGTACTTTCGGGAGGACAACATGAAAATCGTGTGGTTGCGGTTCAAAACTGGTACCTCAAAATGTTTCATTATATCCAACTAAAGACCGGTAGCAGTAGCTCAGTGCATCAACTGATGTCACTGCAGCGCCTCTGACCGGGAGGTGCTAGGTTCGAGTTCTGATGGCGGCAGGATTTTCGACACTAGCTTTTCAGTTAGGTCGAATTCAGTCGCTGCCTGGAGGAGAATTCTAGCGGCCGGCTGCTCTGATCGGTAGTTTTCCGTGGTTTCTCCGATCAACACCAGGCGAATGCCGGAGCAGTACCCTACCAAATGGGCCACGGACCGCGCGGGATCTTTCCTTCCTCTTCCTTTTCCTATTCTCTTCCCTTACACACACACACTTACACTAACATGCACTACACTACCACATATTCCGGGAGACCGGTGAAGAGTTTAAAGCTTGTCCCGGCTGGAGCGGTGCCCGGCTGGTGGGAGAGTCCTGGTGAGCGGGAAACCCCACTGGCCGACGATAGGTCGGCGCCGGATCTCGCCATCATGTGGGGGAGGATCACCGCCATCTCCCGAGGAAAAAGAACATGCACTACACTAACAGGTCAAATGACCGAAGCAGTTGACGCGTCCGGAAACACGAAAAAATCAATCCATCAATCCAACTAAATGCAATCCTAAATGCAATCCTAAATGCATCTGAGCTTCGTTGTTGTCGGGCGTTGTCGTGTGCCGCGGGGCGGGGCCGGGGCGGGCCGGACAGGACCGACGGAGCGGGCAGAGCTGGCGGAACGGGAGGGGCAGGGAAGAAAGGAGATGAGGGCGGCACAGCGGACGGAGGCGGAGTGAAGGAGCTGGCGGCATGGAGGGAATGGACGAGGTGTAAAGACAGAAGAAGCGGAAGGGACAGATAGAGCGGAAGGGACTAGATGAGTGGGGCAGGAGACGAAGGCAGAACTGTCATTGCATGTTCATGCAAAAGTTTCTTGAAAACCCTAGTTTTTTTCTTTAAATTTTCGCCCTGTGATTAGGAAAAGGGACGGCTATAGGAAATGCGCATATCTGATTTTCGTTGAACTCTCTGCATTTTTTAAAATTGCGTGTTACAAATATCGGGACAATCAATTCAATTTTTAAGCGTCGTTTAAAAAGAAGTTACTCTAAGAAGCGACCATTTTGATTGGTTGGGAAACAAATGAACGTCACGCAGGGCGATACGGCTGCAAGAGATAGTGATGGAATCATTTTACAAATGAGCTAGCTGTACTCTAACGCACTGACAAAATGAGTGCATGGACATAACTTGCAGTTTTGCTGCCAACAGTGGTCAAGCAATAGCTGCCAAAGAGGTCCCTTCTTACAGTAATCTCTCTGAAATTGCTTTCTGTTTCCGGGCGCGTCAACGGCTAAGGTCAGTAAGTGTTGTGCATGTTTTGTTACGAGATGGGGATGGCGAGATCCATCGCCGACCCGCACGTCAGCCTGCAGGGTTTTCCTCAGTCAGGTAACTCTTACCAGCGGGCCACAGACCCAGCCGCGACACTGGGACAGCTCTATGTACTTGATTGAACTCCCGACAAGTGTGTGTGTGTGTGTGTGTGTGTGTGTGTGTGTGTAGTGCGTGTAAGTGTGTGTAGTGTAAGGGATGAGGAGAGGACAAGGAAAGAGAAGGAAAGATAGTGCACGGTTCGGGGCTCGTTCGTTAGGGTACTGCTGCTGCTTTCGCCTAGTGTTAAGCCGGCTTTTAGCATTGTCCCGAGTGATTACGGCAGAGCGATTGCGTAGTGTGGCGGTAAAGCGGCGAATTAACTTATTGGACATGAGTTCCAGTCTTGGCTCGGAAAAATAATTTTGCTGGTTGGAAACACTTTTGCAGATTCATATCATGGTATAATATTGCGAAGTCGTTACAAATAATGCGAGAAAATATGCGCTGTTGTTTCTCCACCAGTTTCATTCCCTCCCGAAAGAAGCAATTCTCTCATTCATCGGCATGGAAGAGACGTTGTCTGCCTCGATGTTGCCTTTCCCTCCACTCACCCGGGCAAGCATAATTAAAGGTGGTAATATTTGCATTTCATTCTATTATGTGTATCATGTTTATTAATAAAAAATTGATATGTCTGGACTGTTTTCGGGTACTAGATACATTTTTAACTTTATCGCCTTACGAAGTATTTCGTAAGAAGAAAAGTTAATGTAATCGTGCTGCGTAAAGCGGCGTCTTGTCAGCTAAAATCTCTTATTGCCTCCCCTGGTAGCGAAAAAGTGGATAAATCCTATTGCTAAATACAGAAAAAAAATCTCTAACGCGTGGGGTAGCCAGAATAAATGTTTTGTGGGTCCTTGATACCGAAAAATCGATTGGCAACAAAACATGTCTCTCTCTCTCTCTCTCTGTCCGTCCGAGGTCAACGCTAGAGCTTAAACCGTTTGGCCGATTTTCTTCAAAATTGATGTTCCACAATCGATCTGAATGAACTCGAGATTTTGGGAGTTTCAAACGGATATTTTGAATTTTGATGATTTTATACATGAAGCGAGCCTTTCTTTTTTATGCATCTGCCCGAGTTCGACCCATACGGCCCTTCTGTGGGATAGTGGTATGAGTGTCGGCAAGTTATCTCTGGGGATATGTGTTGGAGTCTCGGAGCGGAAAAACATTTGCTCGTTAAAAACTCTTTTTCAGGTTTATGCGAAAATATAATATAGCGGTGCACATAGATTGATTGATTCATTGATTGTTTTTTTCGTGTTTCCGGGCGCGTCAACTTCTGTGGTCATTAGTCCCGTAAGTGTAGTGTTATTTTCTCGGGAGATGGCGGTGATCTTCCCCCGCTGGATGGCGAGACCCGGCACCGACCTACCGTCGGCTAGTGGGGTAACCCCCTAACCAGGACTCTCCCACAAGCGGGGCACCGCCCCAGCCGGGACAAGCTTTTTTTTTTATATATAACACATATTTATTCATTTTGCATGATTTACATCGTTCAGTACAATACTTTACAGATGTATTTTTGAGACTTAATCTAGTTAAAATATCTAAGCTAACTCGGGACAAGCTCTAAGCTTCCGACCGGTCTCCCGGAATATGTGGTCGTGTAGTGCATGTTAGTGTAAGTGTGTGTGTAAGGGGAGAGGATAGGACAAGGAAGAGGAAGGAAAGATCGCGCGTAGTCCGTGGCCCGTTTGGTAGGGCACTGCTCCGGCATTCGCCTGGTGCGGTTCACACAGAAATAATGCGAGGAAGTATGTGATGCTGTTGATTCAATCATTTTCTTTTTGTCGAGTAGAACTCTCTTCAGTTTGATCACAGGTACAGATTTCCAAAAACAGAAATGATGGATGTATTTCGCTCGCGCGCATTTTCTCAAAGAACGAAACGAACAGTTCATCGTTGACGATGAGTTTCTCATTCTCACACACGGGCCTGACAACGATCCGTTTTCTTGTTGCGCCGCCTCCCAGTAAAGGTCCATTTCCTGCGGGATATACGATCGATTCCGAAGGGACGAAGACGGAACGAAACATGAAAGTGTCGACGGGAGGGCGCAAACACGAAACGAGTCCCTATTGTGGTAGCGCAGACGAACCGGCTGATCGATCACAGCGCAGACAAAGCAGAACGATTGGGTCGCCGCGGGGCGGGGCGGGGTGGAGCGGAGCGGGGCGGGACGAGCGGGGAGGGGAGCGTGGCGGAGCCGGGCGGGACGGCGATTCACAGCTCTCTTCGCGCGACAATCGATCAGAGAGTCGATGTCTCGCCCCGCCTGCGCTCGACATCCAGCGATGCCTACCGGGAGCGGTAGCTCAGTGCTTCAACTGATGTCACTGCAGCGCCTCTGACCGGGAGGTCCTAGGTTCCCACTCCCCACGGCGGTAGGATTTTCGACACTAGCTTTTCAGCTAGGTCGAATTCAGTTGCTGTCTGGAGGAGAATTCTAGCGGCCGGCTGCTCTTATCGGTAGTTTTCCGTGGTTTCTCCGATCGATACCAGGTGAATGCCGGAACAATACCCTAACAAACGAACAACGGACAGCGCGCAATCTTTCCTTCCTCTTCCTTGCCCTATCCTCTCCCTTTACACACTCACTTACACTCATATGCACTACACTACCACATTCCGGGAGGCCGGTAGGAAGCTTAGAGCTTGTCCCGGTTGGGGAAGTGCCCCGCTGGTGGGAGAGTCCTGGTTAGGGGGAAACCCCACTAGCCGACGGTGGGTGGGCGCCGGATCTCGCCATTCAGCGGGGAATGATCACCGCTATCTCCCGAGAAAAACATGCACTACACTAACGGGAATAATGACCAAAGCAGTTGACGCGCCCGGAAACACGAAAAAATGAAATCAAATCAAATCAATCCAGCGATGTTACATTGACGGCGATGTTCTTATAGAAACGTCGATGCATTTAACATCGATTTATTGAAGCACGTATTTTTTAATATCGAGGTTTTTTGTCAATGTTTTTTCGTTTTGAATGAAAAAGTACCGTAGTAACACGTGTCATGTTTCACATACGAGTTACACGAACAGTCTTTCACACTAAAGCGACGCAGGGCGAAGGGTCTGGAAAGGAGGTAGAAATTCGGAAATCTAGAAGAGACTTTCGCTTTCGGGCTAAAGTAAAAACGTTCTCCTTAGCGACAGAAATAGTAATCAATCATTGCGCTTCAAAGTTGATCCTCTTTCTTCTCCTTTGGGTCGCATGAGGATTGTGGTTTTGGTATTGTATAAATTTTTAGATTCGTAGTAAGAGAGTTTGGAATAGAGAACTACCTTCTACCATGAACGTATTCTAATAAGACGTCTTGCATGTTTTTAGGGGTACAAGCATATTTTGAAAACTATTTGTGTATATTCAAAAAATATATTTCTTTGTGCTTGAAATCAGGGAGTTTTCATCAATTAAGTTTATTATATCTGTATTATTCAATATGATAAAATTGGTGTAAATTGATACGTTTTTGCTCCTTTGGCACCTAAATTGTAATAATTACAAATTAATGAAAACAATCACAATCAAATTAAATCCCCCGCGCGGACATTAACGTTAAAGATTAATGTAGCAATTGTTTCGCTGCCTGTGCACCGAAGTGGTTCAGGGCCTGCAGCCGTTCTATTCCGGTTCGGGAGCATTCACTTAGGATCAGACTGCGACGTCCTACAATAGTTTACGTTTCAAGATTGTTGGCGATTTTATTGTTGCCTTTTTAACTTGATCTTCTCTATCCCAAGTTCGCATGTCCCAAGGATTTTACGTAACAATTCAGTTTTGAGCAACTGGAGCAACTGGGATTTCTTTTATTATTATTTCATATAGTTTAAGGTTATGTACCCTCAACCCAATTTTCAGATTTGGCCACAGCCGTGCGCACAAATGGGTTGTAGGTGCGCCGTATATTTACGCAATTAGTCATTTTATTCCCGTAAATACGTTTAGTCCCGTATTTTTCCTTTTTATCTTGACAATTTGTTTTACAAAATTTGTGGAAGAGGCTCACCTACTCATCAGATAATACTGCAAAGGCATCAGCATAAAATCGAATATATTTATTAAAAGTATTATTAAACCTATAATTTCGTTGTCCGTGCTTTTATTTATTTACTAGTAAAATAGGACCTATGTAAGTAAAAAAGTTTAATGCAAAAGGTGGCCCATAAATGAACTTGGCCTCTCATGCGTTAAGCTGCATACGCCTACGGTTGCGGCGTTCCTATTAACAACAAATAACTCAAACAGACCGATCGTGTTGAAATCATAGCTATAATTGGTGCTTCTGTAACTACATGTGGCAGTACAATTCGACAGTTTTCGCGGCGCGCAATGTCGAAATTGGTATGAATTTGAGTTTAGATGACTGGTGATTGGGGTGAGTTTGGGGCGTGTGGAATTTTCCAAATACATCAACAGCAGGTCGGATTTCCTAAGTTAATTTTTCAGCTCATTTTTGTATGAGGGGGCCCAAGTGTGCATTTTTAACATCCCCAGTTTGTCCGTAGACATCTCCTCGTATTCCTTTCCGAATTAAAAGAAGTGTTCATAAGTGACAGACGGTGTTTGATAGAGAAATGTGTAATAAAAGAAATAGCAAAATGAAGAAAACACACGCGCACTGTTTTTAGTCATTATAGATGCGTGAGTTTGTTCGTTCCATGCATTGTGATGGGCTGGCTCTAGTGTTGAATAGTTTTTGACACTTCAATGCTGTCACGTTATCTTTCATTATATTTCCTTCATTTCACGTCTCATTTTCTTTGAATTTTTCGCAAGCAATATTCTATTGCAGTGAGGATTTCTTTTTATTGCTATTTGTGGCATAGAGAAATTCAATGTATTTCTGCAGCAAATATCGAGGATTTATGGAGAGAAAACCTTGTTTTGTGGGTCTCTTACACCAAAAAAGCAAATAATTCTTCTTTATATATGAAGTAGTTAATTTAATACGGTGACTAATCTACGTTTTATGGGTACTTGATATCAAAAAAATGGGTCCAAGGCGAAACGTTTGTTGTAGTGACACTAGTTAATTCTTTTAAATATTCTTTTCTTCCTAGGGCATATTTGTCCGTTTGTCTAAACATTTTAGTAAAATCCAAACTATTGTTTTAAGTTCAATTATTAAAATTGACGGTCTTCATTTTCTTCCTTGAGGAAAATCGTAAAATAGAATCCGACTTTTTTTCGTCATCTGCCTTTCAGTTAAATGCCTGTAATATAGTTCGAGACCAGGAGATAATGCATTTTGTTGATCAACAGGGAATTAAATATTTGTAACTACAACGCCGCCCATTTATTTACCCAAGCTGTCGTCGTTGGTTTCCATTGCCCGTTCCTCCAAACAACGGAGGAATCTTAATGTAAACGGCGTGCGCGCTGCTGGCCGTCGCGAGCGGGGTGGGTGGGCGGGGCGGTGCGGGGCGGGGCGCCGGCCGGGCGGCCTCGGCGGCGCGCCGCCCCCCGCGTTTAAATCTGACTTCAAAGCGACGCGTTTACGGCGACGACGACGACGCCGGCGCGTCTCGCTGTGTTTATGGAGCAGTTACCCGCGGCCCTCTGAGCCCGCCCCTCCACCACGTCACGCCCGGCGCCGTCGCGCCCCGTCGCCCCGCCCCGCTCCTCGCCGCTCAGCATCACGCCACCCCGCCCTCCCCGCGTCACCTCTACCCGCCCTGCCGCGCCCCACTCCGCCCCGTCCCTCGCAGCTCTCACGCTACCCCTCCCCTCCCGCCCCGCTCTGCCCCGCCACGTCCTGCCCTACCTCGTCCTGTCGCCGACACGACCTACCGCACCCCACCCACCCCTCCCCACCCCGTCCCGTTCCGTCGCGTCCCGTTCCGTCGCGTCCCGTCGCGTCCCGTCGCGTCCCGTCGCCCGTCCCGCCCCCGTCCCGCCCGCCCGTCCCGCCCCCCGCCCCGCACACCCTCCCTCCCCCCTCCCCTCCCCCGCCCACGGCCCGCGCCGTCTCACCCTGCCTCCCCCCGCCCCGCCCATCCCCGCCCATCCCCGCCCAGCCCCGCCCAGCCCCGCCCAGCCCCGCCCAGCCCGCCCAGCCCCGCCCTGCCCCGCCCTGCCCCGCCCTGCCCCGCCCTGCCCCGCCCTGCCCGCCCGCCCCGCCCAGCCCCGCCCGCCCCGCCCGCCCGCCCGCCCGCCCTGCCTCGCCCCTCCCCGCTTCACGCAACGCTCCGCGCCGCGCCGCACTGCGCTGCTCGCTTCTCTTCGTCCTTTTCTGGCGCGTCGCCACCACCCCACACATCTTTGACGGTGACCCTTTCTCAGAACCGTCAACGCACCGCCCTTCCCTTCTCTTTACGCGATCGCATTCTGCTGCGGCTTTAAGTGCTTTTTCTCGCGTCGTTCCTTCTCGCTCGTTGCCGTCACTGCGTGGCTTTATACCGGCGCGCTGGCTATCCTTTGCCGACCATCCCGCCTCGCACGGTGCACTGCAGTTGAGTTTACTCTACGTCCGCCAATGAAAGAGACCAAGACTTTTCACTGCTTGCACCGTATCGATGATCTCTCTCGATTGCTTTGGACCCTTCGTCTGGAATACATTCGTCTTATCTGATTTTTCACCTCGCCTTTTGTTCACTTTTTTTTCCTCACAACTCTGGTGCGCGATATTCGGAAGTCAATGTGTTATGAAAGCGTTCCTTCTTAGCGAACAGCATTTTCCGCTCACTATTCAGCAAGTGCTGGCTTGGATTGTTTTAAAGCGTCATTAAGTATTTAAGAAATATTATGGAAATTTCGTTGATAGATAAATATTAATTCAAGAATTTAATAATTATTATTTTCAAAGGAATATTTCGAGAAAAATTACTGCTCGCAACCACATGGTAGATGTTGTAATTACAGTAGTTGGAGTCTTTAGAAATTTTGTGTGTCATGATTTCTGCAACAGCTTGTGTAACTTTTCACTGCCCAGAACTCATTCATGGTGTTCACAATAAGAGTTTCAAACATCTAGGACATCTAGGACAGGTGAGGGGAGTCGTGGATGATTACTTTTTGCCAATGAATATGTGGTTGGAAAATTCATTTAACGAAGTTACATACATGACATTTCTGACATTGAGCTCCTTACTGGTAGAAAACTTATCTTTCATTGGTGTTTGGCAAGTACTTAAATCCCAAACGACCCTGGCAATTAGCAAATTATCTTTATTGCTCAGATCCACAAAATGTCCACCAAATAACGACCAGAGGGTCGATGCATACGTGATACTGGCGTTACACGCTCATAGGAACCCTTCCGAGAATACACGGGGTATTGTGAATGCGACAGAAATTCCGGCCATCAGATCGACATCCTTTGTCACTGGCATTTCCAACACAAAGAAATGCATGCGACTCCGCAGAAAAAAACTAGAAATAACACATCTCCCGATGTAGGAGATCCTGCAACGCGACAGCCTCTGCCACCAAGACATTACTCGCTCGCGTGTCGCACACGAGCACTCCCGAGGGGGCCGAGGCCTGTGCCGATGCTCCGTTGTTTTGTAGTCGCATGCGACGCCTTGGCATTCTCCGTGAGAGTGGGCAGTGCCTCCGGGAAACACGAAGCGAAGGTGCTGTTGAGGCGAGGCGGAAAATTTACGGCTGATCCCCGATAATCCATGCCCGCAGGTTTAACATTGAAGCCCACGTCGTATTCGCTGGTATAAGTGCTTGAAAGATTCTCAAGTGCGTCGGTGCCTATTTATGACATGACTGTTTATTAAGTTTCGAATGTCAGAGCTCGACAAAGTAGCTTCGTCAATGATAGATTTGCAAAAGGTAGTTGACATTAGTGTTTTGTTGGGTTTCATGTAATTATCATAACTTTCCGGGGCCATTACGGAGCCATCAAGAAACCTGTATAATGTGGAAAATCCTCTAGTTTGAAATGTTAGCCATCCATCTGAACTCAATTTGCCCTGATTCGTTTGAAAAGGTAATCTCCGTTTCGTGGAGCGCGTCGCCAACTCTTCCAAGGATCCGCCTCAGAGATGCGTATTTGCATAAGCGCAATGCAAAGTGGATGAGCCCTTTGGATGAGCTCGGCCCCGCCCACGCCCCCATCTCCGCTCCACACCCACCCACCCTCGCTCCCGCCCCGCCCCTACTCAACACCCATCCTCGCTCCCGCCCCGCCCCTACTCAACACCCATCCTCGCTCCCGCCCCGCCCCTACTCAACACCCACCCTCGCTCCCGCCCCGCCCCTACTCACCACCCACCCTCGCTCCCGCCCCGCCCCTACTCAACACCCACCCTCACTCCCGCCCCGCCCCCACTCAACACCCAACCTCGTTTCCGACCCTACCCGCCCGCCCCCACTAAGCACCCACTCTCGCTCTCGCCCCGCCCCGCTCCTACCCAACACCCACCCTCGCTCCCGCCCCACCCGTCCCCACTCAACACCCATCCCCGCCCCCGCCCCGGCGCCCCGCCCCGCCACGCTCCGCTCCCATTCAACACCCACCCTCGCTTCCGACCGGCCACGCCCCTTTTCAACACCCCCCTCGCACCCGCCGGCTCGCCCCCACTCAACATCAACCTCGCTTCGACCGCCTCGCCCCGCCCACACCACCATCGCTCCACCCTCACCAAGTTCCTTCCTCCCCTCCCTCCACGACTCCGCCAGCACTGCGAATAGGAGAGGACAGCGCCGTCTCACATTGCGCGTGTTATACAGCACCTGTGCCCCTCCCCGTCGTCAATCCTTCTCCTCCTTACCACTCCTCTCCCAAAGCCCCCCGCTGCAGCTCCTCCCTCGTCTAGGTCCGCCTTCCCTCCTCCATCTCCCGCCCACCCCTCCACAGTCACATTCCTCTCTCCATTTTGTCAACCATCCCTTCCCCAGGCGTTCGTGAGCTGTGCTCTAACAAACAGGCCACGGACAGCGCGCGATTTCTCTTCTGTCCCGTCGTCTTCCTCACGCACTCACCGCACCCTCAAGTGAACTCCCATTTCGGGAGCGTTGCCCCGCTTGGAGAGATACTTGGAGACGAAAATGCCCCGGAGGCCGACGACATTCAACATTCACTACCATAACGGGACTAAGTCCCATAGCATTCCAGATGCCAGGAAATCAATAAATCTTTGTTCCATTCCCCTCTCCTTTCCCCCTCCGTTCTCTCAGCCCCTCTCTCTCGCCGTCTCCTTGGTCACCCGCTCATACACAACCAGAGTGGCGCGTCTCCGGTGCCAGTGCCGCCTCTGCGGACGCAGCGTTGGCATTCTCTGTCTACGGTGCCTCCATTGCTACCACCACGATTAGTAATAGCAAATTTTAACAAAACATCGATACATCGGTAAAGGGTTTTCCATGTCGATGAAAACATCGATGTTTCAAATATACACTAATGAACTTGCTACTTTTTTATCCATTTTTAATTACAGTAAGTAAAGGGATATATTTTATTCTTTGGTTACCAGCATGGTAGTATTATGTTAATAAAAATTATCGAATGTAAAGAATAAATTTATCTATAAAAACATCCTGTTTTGTTACTTTACCCTTTAGTAACTTCCATTAATACACCATCCAAGTAAAACCATCTAAAATTCCCTCAGATTGCTCAGGCGAAATGTGCAGCGTGATAAAGAGGATGACGCAAAATAACGATATTGTTGTGGATTGCTGCTACTCTACAACGTGCCTACACCCCTTTATTTTAAAAAAAATCCATGTTTTTGCAACAAAATATCGATGGGAAGAAAACTCCAAAGCAAAATATCAATGCTAATATATTGATGTTTTGGGGTGAAAACATAGATTTTTTTTGCCATCCCTAACCACGATAGCCTGTAGCACTAGGTATCTTCTGTTATCATTATCACCACCACCCCTCCTACAACTTCCACGGATATCGCAGCGTCTCCTGTGTGGTTTCTTCCGTCTCTCCAGCCGCAGCTTCTTAGCCCGCGTCGTTAGCATATATGATAATCCGGAGCAAACACGCTCGCCGCTCAAGCGGTTGTACAAATATGAGCGTACAAGGCGAAGGCGTCGACGCGCGCCTGTTTGAATCGCCGCCCGTCTCCGCACAGCGGCCGCTTCACCGACCGCTTCACCTGTCAAGTGAATCGTCGTTTTCGGCTTCGCACATTCTAAATTGTTCTCGGAGCGAAGGTTTTGCATTCTCGCGTATGTCTTCCTCGAAAAGCGTCGGGGGAGTGTGTGCATCGATTGCAGCAATTTGTGATTCCAAATTATAAAATTATTACACGCATTTGCGGAAGGTGCTGTTTTAAAGTAGGACAAAAAATATCCATGCCTAATAAGATACTGGCAGAACTGTATAACGTGCACCTCATTAGAGGAAACAAGTTGGTGTTCCAGTACATTGAGATGGCATTTTATCTTCTCATGTACCAATAACAATTATCTTTCATTTACATAGTAAGTATTTTCCATCGTTGCAGGTACCTTTACATGCTGATGAAAGCGTTTTAATTGGTCTATAAACTTTCAGTGTCCATCCTTCCCGACGAGTATTGATTTTGTTCCCGACAACTGTTGATAGAGTGTTTACTCTCGGGGGACTTGTGGGAATCCTTTTTCTGGGTACTAATTGACTCCGTCGGTGCCGGCCAGTGCGTTGTTCGGAACAGGTGTTTCTAGACTTTTTATTTCGTGCACGATAGCAAACTAACGGAAATCTCGCCTTTGTATGAGAAAAGACAATTAAGAGTTCCGTCTTGGAACGGTTGCCTAACGTACTGACTTATAAAAAATGGATTATGAACAAAAAGTTAATAGATTAATGTGTTATGAATTTTCTAAGTAATGAAGTTCAAAATTTAAATGCAAAAGCTAGTTTTGCAGCTTAACAGTTTTCAACGCAATTAGTGCTGCATCTAGATCGTTTGGCTTTGTTTCATGGTACTCGTCTGTTGATTTTTTTATTCGTTTCATGAATCGGCTCTCATTTTCTATAAATAAATTCACCGTATCCTGTCTTCTATCTTGTGTTTTTCCACGTTAACCTGAAGAAGGCGGACCCTCGCGTATATTCCATTCATGGTGGCAGGTGGCGGTGTGGGTGGCCAATTAGAGCGCAGCGTACCAACAAGCGCCGATGGCGTGTGGCCGACCTTCACCTGCGCCTCTGTCCGGCGCTTGGCGCGGGCGCGCTGGTCCGGCGCCAGACCCCCCCCTCGCCCACCCCGCCCCCGCACTCCCCGCCACGCCACTCACTCCGGCACCCGTGCCACTCCACGCTCCGTCACGCATGCAACGCCACACCGCGCCACACCCCGCCACACCACGCCACACCACGCCACACCACGCCACACCACGCCACACCACGCCACACCACGCCACACCACGCCACACCACGCCACACCACGCCACACCACGCCACACCACGCCACGCCACGCCACACCACGCCACACCACGCCACACCACGCCCACACGCCACACTACTCAACACATACGTCCAAGCCAACCCTCCACACGCCATTCCCCGCCACGCATCCCCGCCACTCCCCGCCACGCTCCCCGCCACGTCCCCCGCCACGTCTCCCCGCCCCGTCATCCCCGCCACGTCATCCCTGCTACGCCACGTCAAGCCAATCCCCGCCTCGCCATTCCTACCACGCCACGACCTACCACGCCTCACCATGGCATGTCCCGCTACGGTCCTCCTTGCCACGGCACGCCACGTCATGGCACATCCCGCACTGCCACTCCCCGCCACGCCGCGCACCCCGCTCTCAATGTCACAGCACGCCAGTCCCTCCTCGCCGCGCCCCGCGATGCCACTCCCCGCCACCCACCTCACGTCCCGTCACGGCACGCCACCGCACGTCCCACCATGCCCCGCCGAACCTGCCACGCTGGATACACGGAGCTCTGCCCCGCATCCACAGACCCAAACACGAGCGCAAAAGTTTGCGTCGTAAATTTCCCCGACAGATATCTGAATAATATTTTAATTTTCCGCCAAGCGAACGGCCAAACTAGGTTACGCAGCGAACGTCTTGTTTTTGAAATGTATAAATAACAGCGCTAACGTCCCAGCAAGATTTTAATTTCATCGAGTTAAGGCCCAAGTCGGATATCAAGCTGCCTCGACTGTCTCTTTAAGTACGGTCACTCTGCGACAGACGGTAAATAACGTGGAGTGATGCGGGAAGAAAAACAGATTTTACGAAGCTTTTAGGGATTCTATCGGAGGCGGCGGCAGTAATGCCCCCGGGAGCGAGCTGCGAGGTCCGGTTTCGTTGTACAGCCACCGGCGACTCTCTACAGCTAACACGCGGGCAGGCGGGCGGGGGAGGGGGGAAACAGTGTCACCAACTGCCAGGAAATGTTTGAAAATTACGTTAAGGATACTCACCACGATTCTGTTTTACGTAAAATTCAGGTACTGCATTAAAACTTGGACGTGCGTCTAACTAAATGTGGGTTCAACATTAAAATGTAATAAGTGTGGTGGTCATCCAAAAGGTTCCTGGTTCTAATTGTGATAGTGGAATTCCTTAATTAACCACATTTGTACTAGCTAAATGTAAGAGCGTAGCAGTACTACGCCCTGAGGAAGGTCGCAGAATGGCGACCGAAACGTTGGCACCTGTGCCCTGGACGCGGCGTCTCCCGGATAGCCAAGTTAACCTAGCTAAATGTACTACGACTGATAGTTCCAAAAATTCTTTCACGTGAAATGAGTTTATCGCTCCTTGTACACAGTAGAAATTCCAACATGGGCCATGGTAATTCAAATTACTCGTTCATGAAATCACAGGAAATCTCGACAATCACATGAGATTATGATGCTAGACAACATTTGTTTGACGGCCGACATCGTCGAAGGCAACATGTCGGCGATCTCAGACCGCAGGGCTGCGAGTTTGAATCCCGATTGGTGGATTTTGACCCTCGTGTGTGATACAGTGACGGACGTAGAGTTCAAAATCATCGGGAGCCAGAGAAAAATTTAGGCACTTAATATACACTTATATTATAAAATTAAAAGTCAATGAACTTGGTTTACTAGTAAACAGATATTGCCGACATTCCCAAATACAAAAATTACAACTAATATTTCTCCTCTTTTGGGATAACTTCGCCGTGGCAGCGGCACTTCCACAAAAGATGTTATTGTGTCCACTGAAATACTAGGTCTTGTCACACAATGGATCCATTGCAACCAACCGGTAGCGGTAGCTCGGTGCATCAACTGATGTCACTGCAGCGCCTTTGACCGGGAGGTCCTAGGTTCGACTCCAGATGGCGGCAGGATTTTCGACACTAGCTTTCCAGCTGGGTCGAATTCAGTCGCTGTCTGGAGGAGAATTCTAGCGGCCGGCTGCTCTACTCGGTAGGTTTCCGTGGTTTCTCCGATCAACACCAGGCGAATGCCGGAGCAGTACCCTAACAAACGGGCCACGGACCGCGCGCGATCTGTCCTTCCTCTTCCTTGTCATATCCTCTCCCCTTACACACACACTTACACTAACATGCACTACACTACCACATATTCCGGGAGATCGGTCGGGAGCTTAGAGCTCCTCCTGGCTGGGGCGGTGCCCCGCTGATGGGAGAGTCCTGGTTAGGGGGAAACCCCACTAGCCGACGGTAGGACGGTGCCGGATCTCGCCATCCAGCGGGGGAAGATCACCGCCATCTCCCGAGAAAAACATAGACTACACTAACGGGACTAATGACCGAAGCAGTTGACGCGCCCGGAAACATGAAAAAATCAATCAATCTATCATCGCAACGACAGAGCACCCACTGTCTATGGCAGCCACAGCCTTCACAGGAGGCCAGACGCGCGAGAGCCTCCGTGTCCAACCAACTCCAAAGCTGCACAAAACGAAACTAAACTTTTCTTACAATTAGTGGTTGCGGGACGTTATCATGGCAACAGGGCAGGCGCGTGTCGTTTCGGGCCGCCAGTATACGTACCTTGTTGCCACAAGCAGTGCTAGTATTTGGTGGTGCTACCTATGTGTAACGCATAGAACTGCTGGGCTCCATCTTGAATTGTAACGATATGTATGCAGCAAGAGAAACGACTTCTTTTAAATGTTTCTTCGCCAGCCGTAAAAAGTTTTGTCAATTATAGACAAAGTTAATTTTAATTTTATTCAATATCAAAAATATATATCCTTTATTTTTGTTCATTAATTTTTTTTTGGAGGGGGAGTTAGCCTCCCTTGCCTCCTAAGAAAATCCGCCACTGGTATGGTGGACTCTTCAACCGTCCGTTCACCACCTCCACACTTTTTTCACTCTTTCGCGGCTACTTCGCCTCCGCGCCTTCCATTCTGCCTGGCTCCCCACCCACACAGGCAAGCCGTGCTCAGAGAGAGCCTTCAGGCCACTGTAGCACCATCTATGCGCGGCCCCTTTCCGCCAATATGGCACACAGCTGATGACCCGCGGGCCTCTCTTGTTCTATAAAAATAAACATACCGGGAGCGTGGCTCAGTGCATGAATTGATGTCGCTGCAGTGCCTCTGACTGGGAGGTCCTTGGTCCGAGTCCCGAGGGCAGCTGGTTTTTCGACGCTAGCTTGTCAGCTAAGTCAAATTCAGTCACTGTCTGGAGGAGAATTCTAGCGGGCGGATGCTCTGCTCCGTAGTTTTCCATTGTTTCTCGAATCAACGTCAGGCGAATGCCGGAGCAGTACCCTAACGAACTGGCCAAGGACCGCGCGCAATCGTTCCGTCCTCTTCCTTGTCCTATCCTCTCCCCTTACACACACTTACACAAACATGCACTACACTACCACACATTCCGGGAGACAGGTCGGGAGCTTAGAGCTTGTCACGGCTGGGGCGGTGCCCCGCTGGTGGGAGATGCCTGGTTGGGGAAAACACTGTTGACGGTAGGTCGTCGCCGGATCTCGCCATTCAGCGGTGGAAGATCACCGTCACCTCCCTCCGAAAAAACATGCACAACACTCACGGGACTAATTAACTCAGATGCACCCGGAATCTCTACCAATCAATCGATTAGAAGTAAAAATACTGAATGAAAGGGCCACATCTGATGATGTAAAGGAGGCAGTGGGAAAGTACCATAGTAAAGGAGCGTCTCATCCGCAAGGAAGAGCGCTAACGTGCTAAGCCAGGGGTGTCCAACTTGCTAGGGGTCAAGGGCCACAACTAATAGCCATAATTTCATTACTCGCAGTGAATCAAATTAGGATAATTTTTAATTTATGAGTAAACTAGAAAAAAATCCTTAAATCTAAATTTCACCTATTTTTACATTAAATGAGGGTTGACCCCATCTACACATCTGTCTCTGTCATCTGTCTGTCTCTGCGGTTTGTATGTCTCTGCGGTTTGTATGTCTCTGCGGTTCGTATGTCTCTGCGGTTCGTATGTCTCTGCGGTTCGTATGTCTCTGCGGTTCGTATGTCTCTGCGGTTCGTATGTCTCTGCGGTTCGTATGTCTCTGTGGTTCGTATGTCTCTGCGGTTCGTATGTCTCTGCGGTTCGTATGTCTCTGCTCGAGTCTCGCTATGTCTCTGCGGTTCGTATGTCTCTGGGTTGTAGTCTCTGTGGTTCGTATGTCTCTGTGGTTCGTATGTCTCCCGTGGTTCGTAGTCTCTGTGGTTCGTGCGTCTCTGTGGTTCGTATGTCTCTGTGGTTCGTATGTCTCTGTGGTTCGTACGTCTCTGTGGTTCGTACGTCTCTGTGTTCGTACGTCTGTGGTTCGTACGTCTCTGTGTTCGTACGTCTCTGTGGTTCGTCGTCTCTGTGGTTCGTACGTCTCTGTGGTTCGTACGTCTCTGTGGTTCGTACGTCTCTGTGGTTCGTACGTCTCTGTGGTTTCGTACGTCTCTGTGGTTCGTACGTCTCTGTGGTTCGTACGTCTCTGTGGTTCGTACGTCTCTGTGGTTCGTACGTCTCTGTGGTTCGTACGTCTCTGTGGTTCGTACGTCTCTGTGGTTCGTATGTCTCTGTGGTTCGTATGTCTCTGTGGTTCGTATGTCTCTGTGGTTCGTATGTCTCTGTGGTTCTATGTCTCTGTGGTTCGTATGTCTCTGTGGTTTGTATGTCTCTGTGGTTTGTATGTCTCTGTGGTTTGTATGTCTCTGTGGTTCGTATGTCTCTGTGGTTCGTATGTCTCTGTGGTTCGTATGTCTCTGTGGTTCGTATGTCTCTGTGGTTCGTATGTCTCTGTGGTTTGTATGTCTCTGTGGTTGTATGTCTCTGTGGTTGTATGTCTCTGTGGTTTTCTCTGTCGTGTGTGTGTGTCTCTTTCTCTCTCTGTCGTGTGTGTGTGTGTGTGTCTGTCTGTCTCTGTCTCCGTTTGTCGGTCTGCCTGCCCTTCCGCCTCAAAGACCGACTGTAAATCTGTTTCTTCTAACAGTTAGGGCCTAAACCGTTCTGACGATTTCCCCCATCGATCTAAATGAATTAGATATCTTGTGGGTTTTGTTTTTTGGGGGTACTTCACATAAAGCACCAACAATTTCAAGGTTTTCTCAATAAGCCACACATTTTTTATTAAACTATGTTTTTGGATAGCGCAAAAGAACTCTTAAAAAATGACGTTGGTCTCAGTTTCGTTGAACACTCGAAGTTTAGAAAATTGCCAAAGATGACAACATTAAATTCCGGTGGGACTGTCGGCCTTTCTTCGCGCTTCCTCGTGTCGAAGCGGCTGGCGCGGCACGCGCATGCGCAGTGTCGTGTCGCGAAGAGGCGCCTGGCAGTGTCGCACGCGTCGGCGCTGGTGCTACGCGTGTCAGTCGTTGCCCTCGGGGTTATGTAACCGCTCGCACACTCGCCCCTCCCCCGCCATCTTTCTTGTTGCAGCGGTTCATCTGGCGGGCGGGCGCGCGGGATGCAAACAACTGTAAACCGCTCATCGCACGCTCATTGAATAGTCATTTTCGTGGGCGTCCGCCTGTCTTTCTTAGGCGCAACAACCTCTGACGAAGTCTGGGCCTACCAGCGGCGCCCAGGTCTTGTGTTATACAGGGTCGTGTGGTTACGTAGGCATCCCTACGCCCTATTCTGGTCTTCTCAACTTGAGAAATGAGTTTTCTCCTCGTCACGCAGCAACGTATTGTGGGACATAGCAAAGAAAACGCACATTATAATTTTGCCCGACCGGGAAGCGAACCCGAGGTCGTGTCATCGAAAGCAATCATGCTGACCATGAGCTATCTGCGAGCGCTATTATCGTAGGCGTGCGCAGTGTAAAACAAGAGGGAGGGGGCATTTACATTGCTGGGCCCCTGTGAGCCTCCTTTTCCATTCTTTATTTTATTTACATGTGGCATTTTTTGACGGGAAATAAATAAAACGTTCTACGTACATGGAGAATAAAATTATAATTTTAAGGATGCTATCAATTGATGCAACTTAAAATTGATTTTATGTTAATAAAGTAAGTCAATATAATCATGTATATACGGTTGCCATTTGGTCTGGGGAGTCTTACTCAGATGACGTGTATCAGTTCCCGAAGTTGGCGAAAGATTAATGCGAATGTTGGGAGACTCATGTCACTGCAGCGCCTCTCACCGGGAGGTCCTAGGTTCGAGTCTTGATGGCAGCAGGATTTTCAACACTAGCTTTTCAGCTAGGTCGAATTCAGTCGCTGTCTGGAGGAGAATTCTAGCGGCCGGCTACTCTGATTCCGTGGTTTCTCCGATCAACACCAGGCGAATGCCGGAGCAGTACCCTACCAAACGGGCCACGAACCGCGCGCGATCTGTCCTTCCCATTCCTTGTCCTATCCTCTCCCCTTACACACACACACACACACACACACACACACACACACACACACACTTACACTAACATGCACTACACTACCACATATCCCGGGAGACCCGTCGGGAGCTTAGAGCTTGTCCCGGCTGGGGCGGTGCCCCGCTGGTGGGAGAGTCCTGGTTAGGGGGAAACCCAACTAGCCGACGGTAGGTCGGCGCCGTATCTCGCCATCCAGGGGGGGAAGATCACCGCCATCTCTCGAGAGAAAAACATGCCTACACTAACGGGACTAATGACCAAAGCAGTTGACGTCCCCGGAATCACGACCAAATTAATCAATCAATCAAAACCAAAGTTGGCAAATGAACCGAAATCAGTGACAAACAAACTTGAACAAATGTTGAAGTTTACGGAAAGTAAACATTTTATTACGTAAGACCATGGGTTCTTCTTTCGAAATTCCGAGGATGCCACGGCCCATGTCTCATCCCCCGTGTCATTTACTTCGTATTTTGAAATGTGGACGCGATGGTTTATCTAAAAGGCGAACAAAAGTTAGTTTTCATCGAGGTTATGTCCTGTTCAACCGAAGGTCTGTAAGTATTAACACTTTAGTGAACGTTAAATTCAAGCATTCAGTATTTAAACTAACCTTAAATGTAAACTTGCAGTAATTGCAGTTGCAATTTATATAATGAAATTATGACAGTGAGATTGGAATATGTATTGAGAGATTGATAAATAACAAGGAAATATGTATTGATGGCAATTCATCTCGCTTTCAAACCTGCTTATTTTCGCTGAAACCTAAACGGGTATAACAAGGCAATCGTGTATCTCCTTTAAAGTCTTTTTACTAGCTTTTTAAAATTTCTATACATTCCTCCCCAATGTTTCCTAGTATTATCTTATTAACTACTGGTAACCACTTTCTATATCTGTGTTACACTCGTTCTGTTATGTGCCATAATATGAACTTTCTAAACAAGAAGAATAAAACAAAATCTTTCCACATGAATTGTTGATAATCAAAATATATCTCGTATCATTTTAATTAGTGCGTGTTCTTTTATTTAAGTTTTCTCAAAAGTGAATTTCGAGGAAGAGAAATGTCGCAATTCTTCAATGAAATGGATGGGTAGACCTTAAATAGAGAATTAGCGGCATGAGAAAATTGTGTTATGTTCGATTCAGTAAATTCTTCTCCTCTTTAGAAATGAGATACTTCTGAAAAATTCGTTCTACATGATCTAATTCGGAAAGAAAACTTAAGCTAAAGAGAACAGAATATAAAATTCAAGACTAATTCGATTTTTGTGGAGAGCAGCTTCGCGAGGCAAGATTCATGGACGAAGTTCGGATTCTATTCGCATTTTTTGTGATTTTGAACGTTTGCTTCTTTCTGATAAATCATTTAATCAACATTTCTTCCCGTGAATGCTTGTAATGTTTTATTCTACAATTTCGTGTTTTTATAAAAAAAGAAAAGTATGATTAAAGGGTTGTAAAAAGTTTTATGAACTGTACTGTGCAAGGAATAAAAATGTTTGTGTGAATTTTTTTTAAAACCAATTACCCAATTTCAGTTTTTATGCTTGTATCGGAACGAATTTGTTTCTCTAATGAATGGATAGATAGATAGATAGATAGATAGATAGATAAATAGATAGGTGTATAGATTTAGTTTATTTAGCCTTCTCGGCTATATTTACATAAAATACATTTTTACACACATTATTTACATCTATATGTATTCTCTCTTAACTACGAAAAAAAAATTAATTTTCTATTTTTGTGTATTTTTTAATTTTTCTATTATATTTTTAATTTGTTCACAATTTTATTTCTAATTGTAATTTATTATATATATCAAAGCGAACTTTAATAAATATCTGTCTATCTCTATCTATCTGTCTATCTATCTGTCTATCTATCTCTATCTCTATCTCCTATCTATCTTCTATCTATCTTCTATCTTCTTATCTATCTATCTATCTATCTATCTATCTATCTATCTATATCTATCTATCTATCTCTATCTATCTATCTCTATCTATCTATCTCTATCTATCTATCTCTATCTATCTATCTCTATCTATCTATCTATATCTATCTATCTATCTCTATCTATATCTATGCTATCTATCTATCTATGTATCTATCTATATCTATATCTACGTATGTATGTATGTATGTATCTAATACCAATAGTGTGGAAGGAAGCTATCGTGATGGCAACTTACAAACTAGTGATGCTGCAACAGTATATACATTCTCGATTATTTGTGACGGCAACTGTATTAAATCACCTCACGAACCTGAAGAAGTGCTTCGCACTAGCAAATATTTTTTCTCCGCGCCGAGATTCGAACTCACGCACTTAAGAGTTAAAACAACACGCACGTTTTCTCTACACTACTTACCTCTCGACTTAACTCAATCTTCCCGACGCTTAAAAACTAGTGATGCCACAACAGCACGTAATTTGTCGCATTATTTCTGGCTTAAGCAATTCTCGTAAATTGAAAGAGTTAAACGAAAATTAGACCTGCACCATTTTTAAGCCCCTTTGCTCTAACCATGAAAAAATAAAGAAAAAATTGAAAACGTTTTTTGCATTAATAAGATAAAAATTAAAGAGAATAAAAATAAAGAAAAAAATGTATTTTGCATTAACATCACGCAGAAATTATGCGAAAACTACTCAGTTTTTCAAAAAATTGTACATCTCCCTTTTTGATTTGATTTTTTTAGAACAGATTTAATTTAAAACAAAAATATCTATTTTCGAATTCGTAGTTTTGTAATGTTAAATTTTGCAACTCTCAAAAATACAGAGTTCACCAAAAATGGATCCAGAATTTTTTACCGTTCTTTGATACATAAGAAGAAAATTAAAAGAAAAACATGGAGTCATTTTTGAGAAAATAATTGTTTAAAAATTGCCAATATTTCACGAAAAATTACAAATAAAGTACTCTATTTGTTTTAAACTTGTACTGCATTATTTTAATATTTGCCTTTAAAGAGTTATTCAAGAAAAATTAATATCTTTAATATTCCAGTTGAAGGAATACGCCCAAAAATTTTGAACTTTTGTAATTTTCAAAGAATCAGGGATTTCAACAAAAATGAGCTGAATTCGTTGTTTGTAACTGTGCTGTCAACCTTCGCAAATGTTTAATGCTTCCTCACTAGTCAGTGAACACGACCTGAGGAGACGTAGATTAACGACTGCAGCAGCGGAGCAATACAGATTTCAAACTGCTCATCCGGAACGAACCGCGTCAAGAAAGGCGTCATTAGGTGGAACCTGAGCCACATTTACCCGCTCCGCGCAGACGGAAAGGTAGCGCTATTATTTTCAGTGGAGGTGTTGCAAAGTGAACCGACTAGTATGTGTTTTGAACAGCGCGATGACGTAACAAACGCTGCGAATCTTTGATGTGGCTAATGGAAATGAGTGTTTTGTCGAGATGTATAATTAACTGTGTAGCTTGCTCTTGACGTATATTTGCATAAAAATTAATAATGTTCTTTTAGAAGAGCTGATTTAAAAAAATGATCCTTTGAATGGCCGACTTGCTGCCTTTTAACAAAACGGATTTTAAATAATGAATATGAAACCATTGCGAAAGTTTCACGCTTAAAATGATAAATGATCTCTTTGCAATGCTTTTTTATGCCTCTTACTCGCGGCACCGATATCCTAGTGTATTCAGAACCAATGCAACTGCAGCCACTTAAACATCAGCATGGAAGGAGTACCCGATCGTGAGAAGTGTAAGAGTTTCTAGAACTACACACTCAGATCTCTTAATGTCTGGCGCAGGAGATACTTTCCCAGTGCAGTCCTCCACAAACCAAACGTTTTAAAAATTTGTTTCCTGACAGATTTGCGGAAATCATTCAGGCCGTTTCCTGGATAATTTGTTGACAATCCCACTAGACTAGCAATCAAGCAGTTTACAATCTAATTCGTTTTCATTGTATATATTGTCAAGTGTCTCGCGATAAGTTGCTGGGGTAGATGTTGGGCTTACGTTACTATTTGTAAATCGAAAAGAAAATAATCAATCTGTCTGGGACAGTGATCTTCGAAAACGTTTGTCTCGGATATGTCGAAGTTACATAATAATGTGTTATAAAATAAACACTTATTTCGTAGAATGGGTATCATTTCTTGGACTTCCCAGACAGATGGCAGAATCGCGAATGCAACCTATTCCTTCGATTACTCCAATGAGAACGATGGAGAACTGCAGAGCCAATCTGCTTCTGGAGGCATATCGGTCAGGATGCTGTATTCCACCCAGGAAGAGGATAGTGTTAGTGGGGTTTCTAAAGTACGTTCATCCGCTACCATTATTACAGTTGTATAATTGGAATTTTTTCAACGGAAGTAATAGCGTTTTCATTTGATTCAATCTATATTCGTCAGCCAAGGGAGATGCAGGAGGGGAGTGGACAGGAGGGGAGGACCCGCCCCGTCCAGTCCCGCCCCGCCCCGCCCCGTCCAGTCCCGCCCCGCCCCGTCCAGTCCACATTGGATGGGATGGGGCGGGGCGGGACTGGACGGGGCGGGGCGGGGCGGGGCGGGACTGGACGGGGCGGGGCGGGGCGGGGCGGGACTGGACGGGGCGGGGCGGGGCGGGACTGGACGGGGCGGGGCGGGACTGGACGGGGAGGGGCGGGGCGGGACTGGACGGGGCGGGGCGGGGCGGGACGGGCGGGGCGGGCGGGATGGGGTATTGCTGGGCCGGGAGGGCGGGGAGGGATGGGGTATGGCTAGGCGGGGAGGGGGCGGGCCAGGGAGAGTAGGTGTGGAGGGACGGGCGGAGCGGGGCGGGGCGAGGGGGGGGGGTGAAGAGTGGCGGGACGTGCGGGCGGAGGCCGCCACTTAGCCCCGGGCGGCCAGGTGCTCGTTCGGGAGGCGGCGGCAGCGAAAGCTGCCAGGGATAAAACGGCGCGGCGCGGCGCGGGAGCGGGCTAACGAATGCGTTTAATTACCGGAGGCGGCGCGCAGATTCACGGCGCCGCTCGTATGTGGGTCAGTGGGGGCGGCCACGCCGCCCTGGCCACGCGCGGTCAGGGCCCGCCCTGCTCAACACGCGCTTCATTAACTACGCGCAATTACAGTGCGTGGGGGACTTCGGCAAGAAAGGTTGACTTGTATACCTAAATATCCGCTTACACACTCTTATGCACACACACACACACACACACACACACACACACTTATTCACAGTACATACACACACATACTATATACAGACTTTTACGTACACGTCCATAAATACATACATACGGTAGAACAAACGAACACTTATACATCACACTGCGATAGGTCAGTTATGGCTGTCGCCAAGTTGTCTGAGAACAAATTATTAATATATTATACATTGAGTATCTTACATAAAGAGGATTCTTGGTTGTCAAGAGGTACATTTTAGTATCGAAAAATATTACATTAATTTTAAAAATTAATTAATTATTAAAATATTTAAAAATTATATTACAGTGAGATTCTTTCAAACATTTTTGGTGACAAGTAACATGTCACACAAACGTACCCTTACAATTTAATACAATGTTAAGCAAAACCACTAATCAGTAGACACTTCACACTTATTAATGTAAATGAGTCTCACCGTAAGATACAGCCAAAAAAAGAATTCCTTCATATTATTCAGAAATGTAAACTACCAAAACATTCTAATAGAATCCGTTGAGGGTCACTGCATTACAACGGAATATATTAAGTGAAGCTCTTTTTTTAACGGCTGCGCGAAAGGAAGAAAATGTTATACAAATAATTCCAAAAAAACATGCAAACTACCCGTTTCGGTTCAACACACTTTACCAATAATTTGTTTCTTTCCATGACAATCCATAAACTATAAGACTTCATGGGGAAAGTTGCGATGCCATTGTTTGGCAAACTGACAGCTTGTAAACGAAGCTCCGGAAATTCGAATTTGTAATTTCGAAGACCACAAAAATTACGCTAAACTCTAAATATTTTTAAAAATTGTGCATGAACTGTTTTCATTAATCAACAACATTGTCCTTTTGTTGTGTTTTTTTTTCAATTTTCTAAAATACGTGCAAGAGTGATTTCGTCGAAAATTTGACGAGTGCCACTTTTATATCGTCCCTTGGTAGATACGAGGAAAAATTGTCAAAATAATTATAATGATTATATTTCGTCTGTTATATTGTTTATTTTATTGTAATGGTTTCTTGACTTAATAAACACACTCTATTTTTTATAACTATGCATTTCTTTTTATACAATCGTGATGTACACTGATCTAATAAAGCGATGCATTAGGTTCATAATGCATCGCTTTATTAGATATGTGTTACCATTTTAGTGCTAATTCTCTATCACTTGAACACAACTTTCATTATATCTTTTAGGTTTTTTGGAAAACACTCCAAATAGGGTTGAAAGGTCATGATTATATAACAAGAAATAAATTGTAATAAAAATACTGAGTCCGTTTATTAAGGTCAAGAAACCATTACAATAAAAATGATGAAATAATATTACAAATTGCCTGTAATTAGTTGAAACGACTATATTTTTGAAAAATTATACAGACGTACTTTAAAATCGGTTTTGATGAACAAATTTTGTTAAAGAATTTTTTTATCTGCAATATTGTAGGAAGATGCCGTAAACATTTTGAATTTTCAATTTTTAAAATTACTATTTTCGAAAAGCATTCTGCGCCATTTCTTTAAGCGTCTTAAAAATTAAAAATATGTAGGGGGATGTTTGAGGTGATTTTAATAAGGTTTTAAAGGCTAAATATCCTTAAATATCAAAATATCGTTTCAAATTCAAGTGCCGATATCAAACTGAATATATCAATTTTGGTAAAAATCCTGCAAACTGTTTAGTGTCTAACATTAATCAAAGGTTGATGGAGGCGGAGGGACAGACATTTTTCCGTAAAGCAATTTTTAGATATCAAGAACCCACCTAACCTGAATTCTGACATCACAATATGTTAGAGAAAGTAACTTACTACATATAGAAACAAGACTAATCCACTTTCCGGTATTAGGAACTCGCAATAAGTTTTTCTATTGACAATCACCGTTTTTGCCGCAGCTTTACAATACTTTCCGCGTATGAAGTAAGCGAGAAAGTAAAAATTTTTAAAACGTATTGTGAAACGCTTTGTATACATGCGTGCATGCATACAGACAGACGTACACTTACAATCAAGAATGCAAGCAGGGAATAGTAAGGGCTTTAATTGTTCAAATATAACTTTTAAGATGCCTTGTGCCAAAGAAATGTGATAAGTAGATCCTGCAAGTCGATACATTTTGAACCATCTGCCGAGAAATCTCAAATTCATTCTTGTGGATACTACCAGAATTTCTATTAATGCAAAACATGTGAGCGAATCCAAATTTCTCTGACAAATTATTCCAGGCTGTCTTCTAAATTGTGATAGAAAATTACAAGTATTTTTAGCGAAGTGGTCTTGAGACTGGACAGAAATTTGCGACTTGTTTGTGTTTACTTTCATCGCCAGCTCTCGTTCTGTTGTGGCATTGATTTATTATTGCCACCTGTGTCGTTTGGTAGGAAAGAGACATTAGTAGGGGCTCAGCATGTTACTAATTCGTAAAATAAAATAGAAAATAAGTATTCAATTATTCATTACACTACATTGTCCATTGTTGATTAAAGTATAATTCAATTGTTTGAGGGAAAACAAAGTAGCTGTTTGGCTGCGAGCCGTGACGCGGGTTGCAAGTTGGCAAAAGAATCGGTCTCGAGAAACGTGACGTGCCTTGAATCTAAGGGACTATTTATTTATTTATTTAGTCAAAAGCTGTATGTGACGTATGGGCGAGAAAATCATCTGCGCACGCTTTCTTGAGTTTCAGAATCCCTTCCCAACAATTTAACTATTAATAGTTGAAAGATGAAATAATAATAATAATAATAATAATAATAATAATAATAATAATAATAATAATAATAATAATAATAAATTTAAAAAAGCGAGAGATTAATATTTCAAAATCTAGATATTTCCGTTGCCGAATTATAGAAAACTTATTTGTTACGGTAAACGAACGCATTTGATTTGTCCCTATTGTTAACAAAACAGAAACTCACCCTAAGCTCTACTACCACTACAAGCAAAAGGAAAGTTCAACAAAACGTGCGCATAGTGAAGCTACATGATCGCCCAGAAGCAAATCAAGGGGTCATCTCAGCATTTGCTAAATGGATCAGGGAAACTGGGCGAAAACTCGATTGAGATGGGGTCATTGACCCGGAAGCTGAAGTACTAAAGTATCCAAACGTACAATTCGGGCATAAATTACTGAAATGATTAATTTCTATAATACATTCGCAATTCGCAAAGCATTTTTTATAGAATTCAGTGTATGAGAACTTCATATTTTATGAATCGCGAGTTTGCAAAAATTATTAATTTATATGAACCTCAAGATAGGCCAATGGTTTTTCGCCTCGTCTCGTCTACTTTTCCATATTTTTGGCGAGGTTTGAAAATAAAGAAGTACATATTTCTCTGAAATGTGTATTGTAGAGCATTTTCTTAATTATAATTCTAGAAGTACCTCTTTAAGGATTTATATTTTCAAATTGGTTGCCTTTTCAAATTTCAATTCATTGAAGATCGTATGTTGCCTTAATAAATCTTATCTTAGAATTTTTGTGATATTTTTATCTCTTTCTTAAAACAAATCAAGTAATTATTCATTATTGAATGCATGCCTGCCATCTGGAGTGCTTTCTCATTTTTATATTTAATTTAAATACACTTCCCCTTCGCCACTTGTATCCTTTATTCCTTCTAGCCTTCATTTTCTTTCTATCATAATTTCATGAATTCCCCTTCCACGTTCTCTCCCAGGCAGCGATGTGTATGCTCGTCCCCCACCTGGCTCCCTTTCCCTTTCAATTGGACTCAAATTAGCCAGATTCAATTTCACGAGTTTTTTCACTACGTCATGTGATACCAGTTGAACTTCTCCGCGTGTTTACTTGCGGCGATACGTGAGACAACGCCACGACAATGTTTGTTTTTGCATTTGCACAACGTATTTGGCAGCGGGCGCTGGAGTCGTCAGTGTTTCATCGTACCTGACTGTAATGACTCCGGCTTAATCTTCTAACAAGGCATTTCAAGCACGGCCCCATTGATTATCTCGGCGTTTTCCCATCCTTTTGCACCAGTCGCAATAGAACGCGCGGGCCGCGGTCTGGATTTCCAAACCGGTTGCCTGCAGCGAGTAGCATTCAATCGCGGCTCCTTTCAATAAACGGTTCTCGCGGCGTCCTCGAGGCAAGCGTGAGTCACCGTGCCTCGCTTTCCGAAACCGGTTCCCTGGCGATTCGTTCCATGTGTTGGTTCCAGCGCCTGCCGCGTCTCGGAGGATGCGGTCGTGCATCATCGTGAACCGGTTCGCTGCCGCGCTCCGCCGGGAGCCGACGCGACGCCAAGGCGGCAGCCGCTCGCAGGTGACGTCACCGGGGACGAGAGCGGAATCGAGAATCGTGATTCGTGGCGGTGGATCGTAACGAGCGCGATTTGGACGCTGAGACATCGCACGCGACGTCGCCTGACGCGCCGAGAAAAAAGTGAAGTTCGAATTTTGGGACTGGCTTAGGTAGCTCAGAGCATCAATTAAAGTCCCTGCAATGCCTCTGACCAGGAAATCCTGCGGCTCGAGTCCCGACGGTGGCAGGATTTTCGACGCTGTCTAGCTTGGTCTAGCTTGGTCGAATTCCGCCACTGTCTGGAAGAGAACTCTAGGGGTTGGGTGCTGAAATCGGTAGTTTTCCGTGGTTTCTCTGATCGGTAACAGGCGAATGACGGAGTAGTTCCCTAACAAACGGGCCACGGACCGCGCGCGATGTTTTCTTCCTCTTCCTTGTCCTATTCTCAACCCTTACTTAAACACACACCTACATGCACTACATTACCAAACATGTTGGGAGACCGATCGGGAGCTTTAACATTATCCTGGCTGGGGAGATGCCCTGCTACTGGGAGATACCTGGTGCGGGAAAATCCCAAAAGCCGAATGTAGGTCGGCGCCGCATCTCACCATCCAAATTGGGAAAAACACCTCCACCTCAAGCGATGAAGCATGCACTACACTACCATGACTAATGACCTTAGCAGTTGACTTGCCGGCAATCATCAATCAATCAAATTTTGGGGCAGTCACTACCTCTCATTCGCGAGTACATTGTATATTATTGGGAATACATTGGTAAAGAATTCCCCTACTTAGGGGTGTATTGCAACCATATCGCTAAAATTGTGAAACGAAGTTAATGACTCAGAAAGCAATTTACAAAACACACGTCACTGTTGCGGTGTATGTTAATTATCAAAGATATATTTGGATTCCGCAAAATGTTCTGAAACTTGACATTGTAACTTTACATAATTCTAAGAAATCTTACTACATGATATCTACGTCTGCTATTAAAAAAAGCAAAATTTCTGTACATTATTTCGACATCAACTCTCGGTGTTTTATAATCAATTTATAAAGAATTGTAAGACGAGATCAGTCATGCTGCATGCGAGTCTTTGTCAGAACAAGTGGTGCAACAACAGGACCTACTTTGTCTCGATTTTCTAACGTTTTCAATTTCCGAAAATTGATACAGTTTAACGAAAATGCGTTCTGAGCCATCCATTATTCAATCCATGAAAAAAAAACATGAGCTGTTTTTGAAATTTTTTAAAATATGGCTTAAATTCCATTCACTTCAAGCTGAAATCAGGGGAAGATAGTAGTTTTTTCAACAAAAAAAGTGTACATAACTTTTTTAAAGGTCTATTTTTTTTAGTACAGATTCCGTTTATGATGAAAATGTCTACCATCAATATTGCACTTTTGCAGTTTTCAAAAATACAGACAGCGCTGAAAATGAAATAGCTCAATTGGTTACTGTTCTTTGGTACATACAAGGGAAAATTTAAAGAAAAAAATTGAGCCGGTTTTAGGAAAATTGTTTTAAAAAATGTATATATTACACTTAGAATTACGTGAAAAGTACTCGTATTTTCAAAAAATGTACATGATGTTATTTCAAGATCTGTCTTTGAACCACATAAGTAATAAAGAAAAATATCTCTTTCTTTAATAATGTAGTTGAAGAAAGACGCCAAAAAATGTTGAACCTTTGTAATTTTCGAAATAGAGGATTTTAACGAAAATGAGACCTACGTCGTTCTTTTACGTCGGGTCTTTTACTCTATCCGAAGACAAAATTAAACCAAAAAGTTTTTGAGCCATGTTTGAGAAAATTTTGAAAATGTTGGAGGTTTATTAAAGAACCCCTAAAAATTAAAATATCCGTTTCAAACTCAGAGAGCACCGAGATCATTTATATAGATCGGGGAATACGAATTTTGGAGAAAATCGGTTGAACGATTGTTGACGAGCTTTGGCCATAGACGGTGAGACGAACGAACCGACTGATGTTTTGCCTTCTATCGTTTTTTTTTTTGTTATGAAGGACCCACAGAACAAAGATTCTCAAACAAGGTGTTAGAGGAAATAATTTACTATTATAGGAAATTATTTATCCACTTTTTCGTTAACATGGCCCGGCAATGAAGAACTTTTGTTTCGAAAATTCTTAGTTTGCTCGCTATCGTTTACAATACTTTTTCTTGATCTATATTTCCAATTTCTACTTAGTGGTGAATCTACAGTGGTTAATATTTTCTCGTCTTACGAAATGAGAGCGGGAAAGTAAAAGTAATGCAATTAAATGTTCGTTTCTCACTTTTAATAAGTGGAATTAATGTAGAAAGTAAATTATGTATTCATTTCGTTGATAATTTTCGTATCTGTATGGCTTACATTTAAACGAGAAGTAATTACAAGAGTATTTCAGAAAGTAATCTCTTAATAGGTAGCTTTTAACTTAGAGACAAGAAAGAGCAATGCTGAGATCCCAGAGGCACAGTACTTACGATGTTGTAATTAGTAAGTCGGTAGTTAATCCTCTTAACTTGTCTGTTTCTTACTTCCCTGGACAAGCCACATGATCCTACGGATCTCTGAAGCTGACAGCATGTGCGGTCTTCCTGACATTCCGTTACACAGGAGCACACAGTCATCGTAATTATTTTATTTAATACACTATTTTAGCACCAAATTACTTTGGTAGGTGATTTTCACTACCACCTCTTTTAATCATAATTATTCTCAATTTTTCCAGAGGTATTTTAAGTGAATAGTTGGTGGACTAATAATTTCCAACAACAAACTTGTTTATTCTTTGACCAGCGATTCGTTTAAAGCTACCTTTTTTTTGTCTTCCGCGGGGGGTATGCTTTTGTGTGCAAAACACAGCTCTTTGGCGAATTTGATTTCGTTACTGTAGCTATCGCAGCCCCGCTGTTTCGGGGCAATACGTGTGTAAATTAAGAACATAGAGGTTACGTATTTTTCCGTTATAACAATAAATAATAATATTAATAATGATGATCAATCAATCAATCAACGCTATCTTAACGGCTCCCCCGCAGTGAATAAATATGTCATTCCCGCAGCCTGTGTTGAGAATCGTCGCCTCGCGTGAGCTTCTAAATAGTATCCAACACCACTATTGTTTGTCTTCCGTCCCTCTCCATTCTCCCCTTTCCCCCACACATCCTAAACGATCGTGATTTAATGTTTCACGAGCAGGTAGAAACACTTGTAGTGATAAATACAGCAATAGACGCCATTAACGTGGCATATGAACGACATTTTAACAAGCCCCTTGAGCTGTGCGTGAACAAACGAAGGCTGAATTCCACCAGCATAAAAGTTGTATTCGGAACAGAGCCGCTAGACGCGCCGCTATGGTTTATTTTCGGGCCAATTTAAATTTTCGGCGTGAAATATATCGTGGTCAAGTGCTGCCACGGGTCTGGTTTTTGTTCGCCGCCATTAGGGCGTTGATGCGAACCATTATCTGGGGAAACGTGGTGGGGCGAGGCTGTGGAGGGAGTACGTCGGGGGTGAATGAAGTGATTTGTCTCCGTCGACGCAGCGGTCGCGTGTTCGAATCTGACTCGGCGTGATGGAAATACGTCACTGCTGAATTAACGGCCGCGAAGCCAGTCTCTGCTAAAGAGATGCAGTCTTCTAAATTTGGGGAATCGTGTACCGGTTTTTGTTCACGACGCTTCATGCAGTTGTCACTTAATGATCTTGATCAGACGTCTAAGGGCGAAAACACGCTTATTATTTGTCATTATTGGAATATTTTGTTTTTTGTTTTTTACCCTGTAAGCTTATTTTAAAAAACGAAAAAACAGGTATTATATTACTTTAAAATTGAGGCGAAAATGTTGATGGTGAACTGTTTAACGGCATTTCGACAGTATACGAGATTAAAGATAAAGTATAAAAATAAAAAGATTTGCTAGTAAGGTACTTGTTATCGATGGGAAAAACGCGTGATCTACTGTGGTGGAACATATTTTAAGTCATATCATAAATATAATTTTAATTTATACAAATTTTATTTTTTATAATTTTAATTATTACCTGTATTTTTGTGTGAATATTCTGTACTTTTTAAATCGTTGTTTTGAAAGTGAAAATAGCTTCAAACTTTAATCCAATTTCATACGTGATGTAAAACCCATGCTACCAAGTGGAAGAACCCTGTGAATAAAAACAATAAAATCTCCAAACTCAAAAATATTATTGGCAGTGAAAGGAGGACCCCTTCTTTCCCAAAAATATTCTAGCTTAATCGTAAATGGTAAATCCGCCGCAGCTTGTAGATAATTCTCTAGCAAAAATTTGAAAAAAAATTGATTAAGCAGTCTAGGTTGCTGTAAAACCCTCACAAAAGAATTTGTAATGTTATCTCACTTTTTTTTACGAAGAAACGTTCGAAAATGCCCGTCATTTCAAGTAGTAGACCTACATCTACTCTTTGAACGAAAAGAAGGGTAAAATATTTTGAAGATTCTCTTACTCAATATTATTTCCTAGTCATTCATAATTCTTTTAGAAAAGTAACAGAAATAGTCATATAATCGTTTCTGAAACAAAAGAAGTCGTCTCGGTGAACATAATAATAAGAAAAAAAATACTTTTCAGCATTCATTAATGAGCGGGGTGCACTTTGCATTTTGTGGGACGAATACGGGAAAGTCTCATTCAAGTATTAGGAGAGAATAACGAAAAATACGCAAATGTTTAATACAAACATAATAGTGAAGCATCTCTTGAAGTCATGAACTCCCATTATTTTCTTTCGAATACTTTCAATGATCCCAAGAATACTTATGAATGATTTCATTCTGAAAAATAATTCATGCAATTCATATAAAAGTGTAATAGGCATACTCATTTCAGAATTCTGGACAAGGGTTGTCGCCTCGTGCGGAAACATTTCATTCGTACGCAGAATCTCGTTTACTGTGCCTGCTTCGTAAATAATTATTGGAACTCGGTATCATTCTAAATCGATGCAACCCGCTTTGTTAGAGTTTAGGTCCAGGGAACCTCAAATTTCGGAGCCCGCACGGAGCGACCGCTACGACCGGACGTCGCGGCCGGACAGGGCGGCGCGCGGCTCAGTGATAATGAGGCAGATTTTATAACGAACATGCTTGTAGCACTTTTTGGAGCGCGCCGGGACCGCAAACTGCGCATCGTAAATCTCTCCCGCCAATAGTGCGCAAAAAAGGCGTCAGACACTTCGATCATCGCCTGCAAGGGCTTATGGTTACAGCAACTCACTTTTAGGATATGTAACGGTGAGGAATACTTCTACAAAAATTGCTTCTTCAAAAGGTGCTAATTACGAGGTGGCAGAATAACATACATTGTAGAAAAGTTGGTATGGCCTTGTCGCTGACTGTCTTTGTTTGGGATACCTGTGCGTGTGTGATTGGTAGATCAGGGATTCTGGGCGCGACAACGGCTAAGGTCATTGGTCCCGTAAGTGTAGAGCATATTTTAATGGCGGGATGTGGCCGAGGTGAATTGTGAGATCCGGTACCGACCTACCCGTCGGCTTGCAGGGTTTTCCACAACCCACTAGTGGGCCACCGCTCCCGCCGGGATACACTGTAAGCTCCCTACTGGTCTCCCGACATGCGTGGTAGTGCAGTTCATTCACTATATGCGCACGTTTTTTGGATATTTCACAGAGGGCTCTGGCTTCGTCACAGCATAGAAGGGCTTACGAACTGTTGGTATGAATTTTTTTACACTGAGAAATACTATGATTATTGTGAAAGACCGGGAGCCGTGTCTCAGGACATCAACTCATGTTCTGCACCGCCTCTGACCGGGAGGTCCTAGGTTCGTGTCCTGACGGCGGCAGGATTTTCGACACGAGCTTTTCAACTAGGTCGAATTCAGTCGCTGTCTGGAGGAGAATTCTAGCTGCCGGCTGCTCTGATCGGTAGCTTTCCATGGTTTCTCCGATCAACACCAGGCGAATGCCGGAGTAGTACCGTACCAAACGGGTCACAGACCGCGCGCGATCTTTCCTTCCTCTTCCTTGTCCTCTCCTCTCCCCTTACACACACACTTACACTAACATGCACTACACTACCACACATGCCGGAGACCGATCGGGGACGTAGAGCTTGTCCCCGCTGGGGTCTTGCCCGCTGGTGGGAGATACCTGGTTGGGGAAAACCCCGCTAGTCGACGGTAAATCATGCTGGATCTCGCAATCCAGTGGGAGAAGATCACCGCCGCCTCCCGATGAAAAACATGCACTGCATTTACGGGTATAATGACCTAGTTAGTTGGCGCGCCCGGAAACACTTATCTATCGATCAACCAATCATTGTGAAGGTAGGTGGTGGATGTAGGCACCATTGTAAGTCGGTACGTACCTTTCAGTGCTGAGCAAGGACTAGGGAGCTCGTGTATCAAGAAAACTAGCGCGAATATTAAGTCTGCTTGTCTGCTTATTGTGTAAGTAAGGGATAGGATAGCACTAGGAAGAAGAAGGAAAGATCGCGCGCGGTCCATGGCCCGTTTGATAGGATACTCCTCCGTCATTCACTTGGTGTTCACAAGAGAAACTACGGAAAATTACTGATCAGAACGGCCAGTAGCGAGAATTCTTCTCCAGATCGGCTGACCTCGACCAGCACCCTCGCTCTCTTCCGCCAGATAAGTATTGACTGACATTGTCGCGACGCCCAGCTATTGTGCTCCCTACTTTAAACAATGTGAATACTACAGAAGATATATTCCGCGATTAAGCCTGTGCTACTCGCACTTGCAAATGAATGGTTGAGGTAATCATTAATATATCCTAATCGTAATGGTAATCTTATTCTTATTATTTGAAAAGAAATATAATTTATTAATATAATTATGTTTAACTTCTTGACCTGTCATTACACAAATTTTTGTATGAATTGTGTTTCAAATAATCCAGAAAATCGAAAAAAGGAATTTTGTGATACATAGTTGTTAAATAATTCACCGAATATTTTACTATTATATTTCACGATTTTCATATCTCAGTGTCTTCCAAAATATGTTTTTATATTTTGCGTTTGTTATCCTAACAATATATATCTTACTATCTCTACCTGTCTCCTTCACTGTGATCGACGATTTGAATAAAATTTTAACTGTTAAGAAGTAATATTTGATCCAGACTTTCCAAAAGATAATGTTCAAATTTTTGTTTCTTGCAAACTATGTTTCAACAGGATCTTATTTTAACCTTTTTCACTTATTTTTATGGTTTACTTCCTATTTAATGTCGGATCTACCTAAACTTTAACCATCATTTATCCGCCTACACTCTAGCGGCACCTACAAACCCCAACAAGAACTCTGCAACCCCCCAGTAGGTTCATTCTAACAGCCCCCATTGCCTCACCTTCCACCCCTCTCCGCCAAAGCCGTTCCCACGAGGCAACCATAAGCCGTGTCTCAGCTAGAACATTCCAACATGCCGGATGCAGCACATCTTGATGCTTATACTATCCTACTTGAGTAATGAGATAGTTCCCAGTTGACTCCTTTTGTCTCTTTATTCTCTGTAGTCTTTTGTAGGTCGCTTTGTACCTTCTAGGTCATATAGCGACCACTGTGATTGTTTTATTGTGATTGGTAACAGTAGACAGAACACATAAGGGCAACACAAAGGAACATCCATGCCCGAGGCGGTATTCGAAACCCGCGACACTTCGAACCCAGGTAGCTACGGGCCCTTCAGCCTTAGCGACCTTGGCTATCTAGGCCGACGCATGTCATCTTTGCATTTCCGCAAAGTGGAGGATAGAGGTTTAAAGACAATATACGTAGAACCAGTGTTGCAGGTTGCCGAATGAGGGAATGAGGAATGGGGACTGTGCAAATGCGGAATTTTTCGCATGAACACAGCCAAACCGAAATGAGTATGAAGCCTGACAGTTGAAGTTGAACTACCTTGACGATTTCATTAGTCAAGGCTGTATATTATTTTCGTTTCTTTCATTCGAAATGAGAAGATAAAAAGGCGAAAAATTCTAAAAAAAATATCATTGAGGCGTAAATGTTGATTTTTTAATCGTCGCAGAAAAATTGCGGAATTTGTACCCATTGGCATGGATTGTGGATTGGACCTTACATTGGGAATCAGGCAACCCTGCGTAAGACTGACCACCTCCCGGCAAGCAATCGATGCCTTGTCATGGGTCCGAACCCACAAACTTGATGGAACGTTCACGTATGCGGGTTTTCGTTTATTGATTTGTCGAAATCTCGTCACTTGTTCAGGAGAACTTGAGAGAAAACTCTCTTCTGAGTAAACCGTGCATTAATGTGGTGTTTCGTGAGATCCACATCTTAAGTGTATCTCGTTCAACAGATATGTGTTTTAAATCGAAATCTGAACACTCTTTACATAGACTTAGTTCTAAGTACACTCTATCCTGGGTATTATCACACATGAGATCCAATCATGAAAGTAATGTGACAAAATTTCAATTTGAATCGTGATTTACCTATATGCCGAAATCGGTTGAGCCATCTTGTTAGGCACTGAACTTCACAAAATTGTTTATTTTCTGTGTATCTTTAAAATTTTAAGAACATAAGATCTTCCGCCTTCTGTTGTCATCACCCTGCACTAGAAGCCAGTTATCCGAATGTCATGTGTGTACATCACTGAATTCCAGGAACATGAATCTAGGAATAAAATAGAAGACTGTTCTTAGGCATTGGCAATATTTAATATTCTTTTTCATCTGGTCTACTGTTCGGTCGTGATTTAGATCTTTGACACGGCTCTCAGCAAACAAAACAAACGATTTACAAAAAGTAACGCCTTTCAACATGTGTTATGTTATATCTCTATTTAAAGCTTGGGTCAGTTGAAAGAATTAAATTAAATATTGCCCATTGGCAATTCCGGTGAATTGTTGTATGTAAATAAAAGCAATTAGTCTTAAACGTGGTCCACGTGGACCTGTACAATCGAAGGAAATTGAATTGGCATTGGGAGCCATTGTCTCCGGAGTAGGATTCGATGCGGCCGGAGCTGCTCCCTCCTCGCAGAGGCTGCTGCGTCTCCGTCGCCGTTTCCTGCGCCTTCGCGCGCTCAGAAGGACGTCCCGCCGCGGCGCGCGCTTGCTTAGGCCCTCGGTCGCCCTATAATTTCCTCCTGTGGACGGGCCGCGTGGGGGGGGGGCGGGCGCCGGGGCGGGGGGGGCCAAGGTTGGCACGGGGATTGTAATGCGCGGAAGTGGACGCGAGGGTGGGGACGTGGGGCATGGACGTGGGTGGCGCGGGGGGCGGACGTGGGACTGGGCGTGGGCAGGCTCGGCAATGAGCGCGGGCACTGACGCCGGGACGGGGCAGGCGCGGGAGCGAGGACGGTCGGGGAAGGGCGCGGTGGGGAAGGGGGCGGTGGGGACGGGCGCGGTGGGTACCGGTGTGGGGGCCAGCGCGGAGGCTGACGCTAGGGGCCCGGGGCGGGCGCTTAAACCGTCGGCGCGGGCGTGGGCGCGGGCGTGGGTGCGGAGGCAGGCGCGGAGGCTGGCTCTTGAACCGACGTGGGGACGGGCGTGGGGCGGGCGCGGGTGCGAGGACGGTGGGCGGGGGCGGGCGTTGAGGCGGGTGCGGGGCGAGCGCGGGGCGAGCGCGGCACGAGACACTGGGCGGGCAGCGCGGGGTAGGGGCGGGGCAGGGGCGGGGCAGGGCGGAGGCAGGGGCGGGGGCAGGGGCGGGGCAGGGGCGGGGCAGGGGCGGAGGCAGGGGCGGGGCAGGGCGGGGCAGAGGCGGGGCAGGGGCGGTGGCAGGGGCGGGGGCAGGGGCGGGCAGGGCGGGCGCAGGGCGGGGCAGGGGCGGGGCAGGGGCGGGGCAGGGGCGGGGCAGGGGCGGAGGCAGGGGCGGGGGCAGGGGCGGGGCAGGGGCAGGGGCGGGGCAGGGGCGGTGGCAGGGGCGGGGCAGGGGCGGGCGCAGGGCGGGCGCAGGGGCGGGGGCAGGGGCGGGGGCAGGGGCAGGGGCGGGGCGGGGGCAGGGGCGGGCGCAGGGGCGGGCGCAATGGCGGGCGCGGGGGCGGGGGCGTGCGGGGATCCATCTTCGTCGGCATGAAGCGCGTCCGTGCGCGCCCCACGCCCATATTGACCTCCGCCGACCTCGGCCCTTCACCCAACGCTGTGGCCGGCGCACCCTCCAATGCGGAACACCAACTATTATGATGGAATTACGAACGTGTACCTCGCATCGCGTGTTCAAACATTTATTTAGCCGAAAATCATGTTTTGAATGTACAAAAACATAATTCGACCTCTGGCTTCAGATAAATTCGCTCCGAGTTCACAAAATAACAATTTGTGTTTGATGATGTTACAAAACTATTGATAATGTAATATAGTTAAGATTTTCTCCTATTATTTGTAACGCTTTCGTAAAATTACAAATATTATATTATTACTTAACTACTGTTCAGAATACTTCAGTCTTCACCCTTGAAATACATTTTTTGTGCATCTCGTTGATAAACAGTTCACTATATCCACATCCCATCACGATCAATAATCCTTACATTTTTGTGCTTTTTCTTAGTTTTACTTTCATACTTTCTAATACTTACTTGTTACTATACCTTTTTATATTTTTTAATTTTTACTTGTATAATTTTTTCTCACTGAGTATAATAATAGTACAGAGAAAGTTATGTAATGCAGCGGAAAACCGATTTGAAGATTTCAACAGAAATACACATTGTTGGTCCCATGTGCGGAAAAATGTTTTTATTTCTTTAAATGTTAGTTCGTCTCTCCGTCTGTCTGTCAGTTTGTATGTGAGGTACACTAGTGTCTGAATTATAAGTAGGAATTCCGCCAATATGAATATACCCCGGTCAATCAGGGCTGACTCAAAGACCAATGATTTTCAAAAACATTCCTAAAATTTTGGGAGTACATTTTTCGGTGTACATGGAGCCCTTACATTTTCAAAATGTAAAATTTGTGCCTTCATGAAGCACCACTCGTTTTACTTTAAAGTTTCCTCCAGTCAAGGCATTCCTGATTGTAAAATGTAATAGGAATTATTTGTTATATATTTAAAAATTACTATCGCTGTACATGTTTCTCATAATTCCAGTTACTCTGTTTTATTTGAGTAGTCGTTTCTTGTTCGTTTCAGTTTACATTTGTTTAAATACATTTAAAAAATTTTTACGTAAAAACATTTTAAAATACATTTCAAAATGATATTATATTAAATGTATTACATTTACAGTTCTTCGTTTTAAATTGTAGTTATTTTTCCCATCCATGAAAATGCGGCCTTAGAGGCAGGAAACGTGTGAAAACTTGACAGCGGCTGAGAAGATAGTGTGGGCAAAGTGGTTTAGATAAGAGATGCTGAGTCCAAAGAAGTCATCGTGGACTTGCTAACAGCGCAGCAAACACGAGAGAATTTAAGAGCAGAGAGAAGAACGCGGGTAGTGGCTGCCTCTTGCAAACGTCTTGTTGAACACGTTTGTGGCAGTAAAAGAGTTACGGACAACTTTACGATGCAAAAATATCTCGTTTAAGCTACCTAAAATGTAGAACATGGATCACGACTAGAAACAAAAAAAGTATAAAAAGAAGTAAAAAAGGAGCGGGGTTTTATTTTTATTCTTGAATGTAATTGCAAACACACGTTCATAAGATCTGTAGTAATAAAAGTACGGATAGATACTGAAGGTTCACCACTGCGTGGGTGAAGTTAATTAGAAAACATATTTTTCATTCGTTTTCTTTTCAAGAATTAGATATTGATAGAAAAGTGAGGATATTTTACGTCAATCAAGATTTCCCTCTTAGCAATAAAATTAAAGAATGGTATGATGTCTAAATATCATTGTCGAATACATGTTAATAGAATTGATGTAGAATTATAATGTTTAGTCGGTACTGAACGGCTAGAGAGGCACGTTAAGGCCATTGGCAAGGTAACCAGTTTAGTGTAGAGTTCCCAGTTGCTGCGACCACTGCAACTGCTGTTTGATTTAAAGTAGTAAAGATTATACAAATTGCTCCGAGGAACCGGGACATTATAGAACATCTGGCCTACGATTGTATTGTAGAATATTAACTGACAGTTATTTCGCCAAATTTAGCTATATTAATTCCCCGTTTCTCTACTAAAGCATTAAAATTACACATTAAAATGATATACATAACATTTGAAGTTGTTAATTAAAATTACAATTTTTTTAATGAAACACCTTGATTTCGTTGTCATTCTGCCATACAGAGTACAATAATTGCATTCCCTTCCTCCGTTAGGGTTAGGTGCAAAGATTCTTTCAGTCAAAAGTTTTGTCTACAGTAAGATAAACTAGTAGTGATACAATATAACATACTTTCTCGCATCATCTGTGAATTTTATATTTTTCGAAAATTCAAACGTTTTAACGCAAATCCGACTTACCCCAATTTTTATAAACTAATTCGCACTATCCCCCCAAAAATAAAAGAAAAAATAGTAGTTTTCGATATTTTTTAAAAAATTGCCGTTATATAATGCAAAAGCACGCGACAAGTACGAATTTCCAGTATCTAACAGTACATAATCTTATATAAATGATCTAATTTTGAATAATGCGTTAAGAAAACACGCTCTATCTTCAATATGGTAGTTGTATGAAAACACCGAAGACATTTTGAATTTTGCAGAATTGACTTTATTTCCCGCGAAATTTCGGCAAAACTACTGATATGTCGATAAAAAGTTTGTTCGTGACCTGGTTTAAAGATTTAGTTCTGGAGAGCAGGTTGTGTAAATTAGAAAATTCTCCTTCTTCAGTTTTGTAATCGTAGAAAGACGCCGAAACGTGAGCACTTTTCGACAATTCATAGAGTTCAACGCAAATGCAACCTAAGGGCTCCTTCCGACGTGGACACTATCGCGCCATTATGATAAGTGACGAGGGTAGGTTTCGTCGACCCTTTGCCGTTGCGAGCAAAGAGACCGCACCGGATGAAACGCCGCGACGCATGTCCCAGTGTGAAGACCTGCAGTTAAACCAATGCTTCGCTAGCGGTGGCTTTGATTTTGATTTGATTTTTTTCGTGTTTCCGGGCTCGTCAACTGCTTTGGTCATTAGTCCCGTTAGTGTAGTGCATGTTTGTTCTCGGGAGATGGCGGTGATCTTTCCCCGCTGGATGGCGAGATCCGGCGCCAACCTACCGTCGGCTACTGGGGCTTCCCCCTAACCAGGACTCTCCCACCAGCGGGGCACCGCCCCAGCCGGGACAAGCTCTAAGCTCCCGACCGGTCTCCCGGAATATGTGGTAGTGTAGTGCATGTTAGTGTTTGTGTGTTTGTATGTATGTGTGTGTGTGTGTGTGTGTGTAAGGGGAGAGGATAGGACAAGGAAGAGGAAGGACACATCGCGTGCGGTCCGTAGCCCGTTTGGTAGGGCACTGCTCCGGCATTCGCCTGGTGTTGATCGGAGAAACCACGGAAAACTACCGATCAGAGCAGCCGACCGTTAGAATTCTCCTCCAGGCAGCGACTGAATTCGACCTAGCTGACAAGCTAGTGTCGAAAATCCTGCCGCCGTCAGGACTCAAACCTAGGACCTCCCGGTCAGAGGCGCTGCAATGACATCAGTTGATGCACTGATCTACCGCTCCCGGTCTAGCGGTGGCGCGGACGCCGTCCCGGGCTGCTCGTGGCGAGCGTCAGCTTCCGAAAGACACAGCAGCGCAAATCCGCTGCTCGTGGGAAGACCTCCATTTAAACCAATGCTTCGCTAGAGGTGGCGCGGACGCATTTCCGGGCTGCTCGTGGCGAGCGTCAGCCTCCCAGAGACACAGCAGCGCGAATCCGCCGCACGTGGGAAGACATCCATTTAAACCAATGCTTTGCTACCAGTCGCGGTGTTGGGAAGCACGCGGCCGTGTCCACTTCTGGAGGGGTCGGAAACGCTCCAAATTTTTTCTTTAAATTTTTGGTAGGGGTAGTTTCAAATTCTCTCTCTCCGATGAAATAAAAGCTACATTGATCTATTCTTTTGTTTTTTGAAAAATTTCAAAAAAGTAACTTTTTTGACTTGTCTCTCATGTCAAGATATTTTCATTAGAGGCGATTTCTTCACATTATTATATTTACGAATTCATGTGCTTTAAGTATTGTCAAATTAAGTTTCTCGAAAACTCAATAGTTTTCTGTAAAAATGTGCTCAAAATTCCTTATTTTCAGAAACGTTCAAACACTATTTCCTCAAAAATGGTTCCAAATTTTTTCTTCAAATTTTTCCGATTTTTCTACGTTTAATGCACTGTTTAATATGACGTAAAGTTTACTTTTGCATATGGTTTTGTTTCTTTCAAAACTTACACAAATGTAATATTTTTAAATATCTCTCACCGTAATATGCACATTTCCATTGATTTGTATACGTTGAGAAAATGTAAAAAAAATGGTAGCTGACTAGAAAATGGACCTACCTTAAATCCAGTTATTTATAATAATAATAATAATAATAATAATAATAATAATAATAATAATTATTATTATTATTATTATTATTATTATTATTATTATTAATAATAATAATAATAATAATAATAATAATAATATTTTTATGTAAAGTCCTCGTTTCTGTGGGCGTAGATGTTGTCTCCAATACTTTTTGTTACTGTTACATAATGCGGCTAATAAATACTGAATGACTTAGGCATGCAGAAAGTAAATTGAAAACTTTGTTGTGAAGCTAACGAACTAAAAAAAATGTCAAAAGTAGTTACTGGAAAATGAAAATTCTGATGAGGGAAGTTATCGAGCTGGCGTGTACTGAGGGTTGTATCTGTGAGTCCATTTTCCGAAAGTTGACATTTTTAATAATAATAATAATAATAATAATAATAATAATAATAATAATAAAAAACATTTTTGATACATAAGGACATTTTTGATACTAAATTGTTCTTTTCCCAGCTTGCATTTGTAATTACAAAATGAAATTTTTAGAAGTTGTTAGTAAAGGTCTCCTACATTTACCGGAACAATTTTTTCTGATTACCTTTGTTTTATCCATTTTACGCAACTTTATTTACTGGAGAACGTAGTAAAAAAATTGGATTTAGAGAAAATACTTTTAGCTATAAAAATAAAAAAAACATTTTTCAAAACAGTTGTTTCGATGTCATTATGAGTGACCTTTCTGAAATCTGTAAGATTTTCATAAAGCTAACTTCAGAAGATTCTAAGATGTATACTACATAATTTAACATTGCCATGGTAGGGCATTCTATTTCCCCTTAAACGTGTCCCCCCTCTGTGGCCTTAGAAGCCTTAGAAGATCAGCGTTGGGCGCATCCTGGCTCCACGGAGGCCGGCACCGCCGTGTCGTCACTGCGGGCGATCACTCGCGCCCATAAACAACGGGGCGGGGGAGGCACGAGCGGCGCGTGGGCGATAGCGTCCGTGATGTCACTTCTACCCCCCGCTCCCTCACGGCCGTGCCACGTCCGCTGAGCCAGCGATAACGCACCCGGGGCAAAAATTACGATCATTAGCGAACTCGTGTACATACAAAGTGGAAAAGAAATTTCACGTCATGTTCGGATTCTCTTCGATATACGTAGGTCTGGACTTTAAATAGTCACATGGACTATACTTGGACTTATTTAGAGCTGCCTCGGACGTAAATCAACTGTTACGGTGTCATCCAATCGGGAGGTGGAACGCCAGTATAGTGACGTCACTGTAATGACATGTAAGCTCCCAATTGGATGACACCCTAACAATTGATGGCCTGCTAGAAGCAGCTGTAAATAAACCGCTGTATATTTTCGTCAAAAGTAAGATCACACCACTTACATGCCCTTGTATTTTGGAGTTGATTATTACGTACTTTGGAGTATTGTGGATCTGGTGGAGCAATTTACGACGTGCCATCATTGCATTTGTTATTTATTCCCTGACGAGGAATGTTGGATTGAAAACCCTTCAAATACTTCAAGTACGTCAAATATGCCCTTCAAATACGTTTCCTTCAGGATACATCTACAGAAGAAACATTTTCGTTCCTTCATAATCTTATGTTCAAACAAGTTACTATTGAAAACTAATGATATATTATTTCCATAGATGTTTGCTTATATATAATTATTTGATTTCATTTCTTATTTGACTAATCGTATGTAGTAACCGGTATCGTTTCCACATTATTCAATCATTACATTTCTATAAAACGTCGCTTTAAATTTGAAAATTAAATTTAATTAATTAATAACTGGCTAAACGAAAGAATATTCTTCATTTGTTGGTATTTTTCTTCTAGATTGCTTCATTTCTTGCGTTCTAACCATGAACCTTCGTAGGCACTCTTGTTGATGTAGAGGGTCATCACTAAGAAACAGATTCTCATGTACAACCATATCTTTACAGGAAGAAGATGCCTTCATTCAATAATATTTTATAGAGCTCACAAGACCGGAATGGATTTGAACAATTTTTATTAAACATATTTTTGCATAATTACATTTTTTCTTATTACTGTATTGTTTATTTGTGATTTACATATGTGACTGGTCTCCCAACATGTATGGAAGTGTAGGGCATGCAAGTGTTGTGTAACTGTGGCGTCGTGGTAGCGAAATGACTACACAGACACGAGCTCTAGTTACAATATTTATTTACAGAATATTATACAGTATGTACAGCTCTGGGGTTCCGTTCGCAATCTACCTCCGCGACTCCACGCACCCTGCTCCCATCTCCTGGCTAGTGCATCCTCCACCCAGACGCTTTACCGCGCCGGTGTCCCGACACCCGGTGCTACGCACTCGCAGTGTCCAAGGAATGCACTACCGCCAACGGGCCGCAGTTGCGTCCGCACGCGAGGCGATCTCTTAACGAACTACCTCCTTCCGGCCGGCTAGCTTCTGGCGGTCATGTCCCCACCCCCACCCCCTAGCTTCTCTGCACGTGTGGGTGGCTCTGAGACCACATGGCCAGCCAGCCTCCCCTGACCGCCGGCGGGGGGTCAGGACTCTCTGCCCGGCCGACTTGCGTCCCGGGGTGTTAATAGCTCCTTTTCAGTTGACAAAGCTACTAACAGCTTTTGTACTAGCCGACCGGATGCACTTCCCCTCTGCTAACTTTCTAAAGATGGTCGAACCTGGCCGCCATGTGGTGACGTTACAGACTCCTATATCCGCGGAAATGAATTTTTTCCGCAGGTGCCAACCACAGGACAAAAATTCACTAGTAACCTGTATTCTGGATTCTACATGGCCGTTTTGGCCTACAGGCTAAAGCAATTCTCTATACCTTTACTATTTTTTCTCCTAGCCATTCTAATCTAATGTCTCGACTGCGAACGACCCCAGTTTTTTTTTCTGTCAGTACAAAGCAAGATTACAATTTCGTATTAGATCTATGTCATACACACACATGTACATTTATATATTATTTTCAATCTTAATTTAACTTACTATGATACACATGAATGACCTTGAGAAAAAAAACAAACATATCAAATAAGCATACATGATTATACATTAGAAACATCTAACAACAAGACATTATGACATCAATAATTATAACCTTTGAAACAACGATTAAACTTGAACCTAAATATAACTTCGACAAAAGGAAAAAAACAAAAACACAATACATATATATGCACACTTTGGATTTATATAATGCAACCGTTGCAAGGACCCCTACAGTGTGTCCTTCCGCATCATGGTGATCAGATCAGCCTTCTCAAAACATTCGACTCAATGCGTCGACATTTACATGTTCTTTCCCCTTTTTATGAATGATTTCAATGTTGTGGTATTGAATCATTAGTGACCACCTCATTAACCTAGGATTTTTTCCAGAACAATTACTTAACCATACCACAGGGTTATGATCAGTCTCAATTTTGATCTTTACTTGCCCGTCTAAATAATATTTCAGTTTCTGCAAGCCCCAAATTATAGCCGTACACTCCTTTTCCGTTGCACAAAATTTAATTTCCGAGTCAGATAATTTCCTACTTATGTACAATATGGGATGTTCCCTTCCTCATCATTTTGAGCCAGAATTACGCCTATTCCACGATCTGATGCATCACATTGCATAATAAATGGTTTGCTGAAATCTGGAGCGTGTACTACAGATTCACTACATAGGGCGTCCTTTAGGGCTTTGAATGCGTCATCACATTCTTGCGACCAATTTACTTTGCCTTGGTTTTAAACCGGAAAACCTTAACCCCCAACAAAACCCTGACTTGCTTTTTTGATTTGGGAAGCGGATACTCTTGGATCGCGTGAACCTTTGCTTGGACTGGCCTCATTACGCCCCCGCCCACAACGTATCCCAAGTACTGCACGGAATTCCTAGCGAATTTACATTTAGTCGGCTGGACATGCAGTTTCGCCTTTTTGATAATCTGAAATACTTCTTCCAGATGACGGATATGATCTTCCCAGTTATTACTAAAAATGGCAATGTCATCCATATACGGTACAGCAAATGTACTACACGAATCTAACAAGGATGCCATCATGCGACTGCACTGGTAAGGTGCGTTCTTAATCCCAAAGGGAAGTCGTAATGGTCTATAAGTTCCGAATTTCGTCACAAAAGCCGCATAACGCTGTGCTCTCGGCGTGAGGGCAATTTGCCAATAACACTTTGCCAAATCAAGTGTGCTACTGATTTTGGCCGCCGCCACTGTCTCTATTCTTTCCTCCATGCTCGGTAAGGGGTAATACTCTGTCTTAATGCATTGATTCAGACGTCTGTAGTCAATACACGGCCGCGGCTTCCTTCCCGGTGCTTCTACTAAAATCATCGGTGATGTATAATCTGAATCACCTACTTCAATGATTTTATCCCGTAACATTTTGTAATTTCTTCTTTCAGAATTTCCGACTGTCTAGGCGACATACGGTAGGGTGCACTTCGACAGGTTTGGATTCGTCCATGATTTCGATATCCATTGTTACCATGTCAGTCAGACCAGGCTTGTCCGAGAATATCTCTCATATTTGGATACTATCTCTTCCAGCCTTTTCCGAAACTCCGTTCGACATCTGTACCCTCGAACATCGCTTCTAACTCAAAATCCTATTTTCTAGTTTCACGGCATATTTGTCCAATTCATCTTCGTCTGGTTCGAACTCGGTGCCTGTGTTGCCACGTAACTAATGTATTCCGTTCTCTGATGGTACCTTTCAACATGTTCACATGGTATACACGGCCCTCTTTTTCCCAGGTAACAAAACGACATAATTCGTTTCGGATATTTTTCTAACACCTCGCCGGGCCCGACCCACTGTACCGAAAGTTTCTGGTTCTGTTCGGCGCTAACACTAGACACGATCTCCTACAGCAAATGTACGGTGCACTGCTTTGCGGTCATACCACACCTTTCTCTTTCTTGCTCCTTAACCAATTTTGATGAGCAAGCTCGCGCGATCTTTGAGACGGTTCACTAATTTAAACACGTATTCGACCACGAGTTCTCTTCTTCCTCAGTTCCCGCAAGGCGCTCATACATTAAAGTGATGGGAGTACGTAAGTTCCTGCCATACACAAGCTCAGCGGGAGTGAATCCTAAGCTTTCGTGCACAGTAGTTCGTAACGCAAATAAGATTGCCGGAAGCTGCTTCTCCCATTCCGTGCCCGCTTCCAAACACATAACCTTAATGAGTCTATTCATCGTTCTATGTCACGCTCTATTGCATTGGATTGAGGTGGTACGGCGAACTCTAACTAGCCGAATTCCGAATTTCTGTGCGAATTCCTCTGTCAGTATGCTAAGTAAAGCAAGTGCCTTGATCCGTTTGCATCTCTTTGGGGAATCCGATTCTACTAAATAATTCCAGTAGAGCATCAATAACCGTAGTAGATCTTAAATCCGTTATCGGGATTGCCTCCGGAAATCGACTAGCTACACAGATGGCAGTCAGGATGAATTTATGCCCGTTATGGATTCAGGAAATGGTCCGCATGCATCTACGTTTATTTTGCCAAATATTTCTGAGACAGGCGGTACTAAGGTAAGGTAGCCACGCACCTTGTCTCCCGACCTTCCCACCTTCTGACAACTATCACAAGATCTAATAAATTTTTCCATTTCCTGAAACAATTCGCCAATAAAAGTATTTAGCCATGCTATCCTTGTCTTAGTGGTGCCTAAGTGTGCATTGGCTGTTTCATGCACAACTTAAGGACGGTACTTCGATATATTTCCGGTACAACAATCATGTCGAATCTTTCTCGCGTTTACTGTGTCGCGATCGAAATAACATTGATCCTTAATGAAGTACGCGTCTTTTCCCTTCTCTGGTACTCTATTCACGTACGCTTTGTATATTTCCTTCAGGCTATTGTCCCTTTGTTGTTCCGCCGCAAACGTCTCTCTGTCTACGCGGATTAATTCGACAACCTGAGGTTCAAGTTCCGTCTGACTTCCCTCTACGGCTTGCGGTGGCTCTAGCCCTTCTATTTCGTAAGCCCCGTCCGGGAGAGCCTCCTCCGGTCGCTCACCTGACGGCGACTCGGATGCTACGTCCTCCCGAGCCTCGGCCCTGGCCGCGCCCGCGCGAGTTACCACGGCCCCAACCACTTGCGGCTCTACGTAACCTTTGCGTATTTCATCGAGCAGCAGAGCAGTTCTGTTACTCAACAGATAGTAACCGATATCACATTCTTTTTTTACTACCGCTGCTTTCGTAACTACGGTTCCAAACGGCCCTTGAACTGTTACCTGCGCGACTGGCAAGTTCCGTGGTTCAGAGTCTAGTGGCTGAAATATCCAAACCGACTCGCCCGTCATGTGCTCATCTTTTACCAGCCGTTCATTAACAATATCAAAACTCGCACCAGTGTCTCTCAAAAGTTCCGATTTGATTCCGTTAATTAATCCGGAAACCGTGTGTGGGCGAAATAATTCACGCGCATCTTGGTCGGCCACATGACCAACCTTCTCCCCGTTTCGTGCACCTGGACAGTCCGCTTAAGGTGTTGAGTCGAGCCACAAGAGAAACATTTCCGTTTGCTCGGCTGATCGAAATCTATTCTTACTTCACCCTTCTTATCATATGGCTTCGCACTATGCTTCTCCGAACTCGGGGTAATATCTGCAACTGGTTCTGCCTTCTTACCGTGCTTTGGAAACAAGCTCTTCCATCCTGCCCTATTATTTTCATAATTATCTAATTTTTTTGCGAAGTCCAACGCAACTGTAAATGTACCCCATTCGTCTATAAAATGTTCCCTGATCTCGGACGGAACCCGCCGCTTCATTTGATCGGTAACAATTAGATCAAGAAGAGCTTCAAGGTAGCTATTTGCAATCCCGCCACCCACTGCTTACAATAATTGTGCAACTCTCTCGCGTACACATTCAAGTGGTATCGGTCTGCTTCATATGTTTAGTAAATAGTTGCCTAAACTTTCCGCATTAACTTATACATTTCTAATAATTTGCTTTTATCTCGGTATATTCGGTCGCATTTCCGACCTTCAATCATAAGCCATGAGTTGACTTGGTTCGGAACAACCCCATAAGATTGATTACCAATCTTCTTCCGGTACGCCCAATTGATTGGCCTGTAGCCGAATACACTTAAATAAGCCGTGATGTCATCCTTTTCGCCTCTAAATTTATCCATTACATGATATAACTTAATGTGCGCTTTAGAATTTGCCTCCGTACCTGCTTCCGAAATAGTCGTCGTCTGCCTCGTTAGCCTCAGCTTCTCCAGTTCAAACTCCCTCTCCCTTTCTCTTCCCTTTCTTCTGTTCCTCTCCTTTCTCTTTCCTTTCTTCTCGTTCCCTCTCCTTTCTCTTTCCCTTTCTCTCGTTCCCTGGCGATAATATCTTGACAATTATTCGCTAATTCTTTAACAAATTCTTCCTCGTAATGAACACTATCTAGAATTATCTGTTTGAGACTGATCACTGTATTCTCATTGCTTACAGACTCTCCTAATTTCTCGCGACCTGCACCAGACAGTCTTTCCGGTACTTTGCTAAAAATGCCATTATGCCTGATTCTGATCGCTATGAATGCCGAAGGCTACACTTACGTACGGTGTCCTGATGTCCTTGTACGGCGTCGGTTGGCTTTGACGTCGTCCTTCCTTCCTGTCCGGGATGGCTTCTTTCTTCGGTCCGACGATCCAGTCTCTGCCCCTTCGATGCCTTTACGATTTAAATAACCCCGTGCGTTACTACACCGGTGAGCCCTCGAAAGTTCATCCAAGTACCGATATACGAGTCTATCGTAACCGCATACTTCCTCCCCCAGCCTGGGTACTTATGCCGCTGCACTATTAAAATTTGTTAACTAATTTTAACACAGCTTCCCCTTGCCTGGGTTCGTTGACCGCTGCCACCATTTATATAACCCCGTCTGTGGCGTCGTGTAGCGAAATGACTACACAGACACGAGCTCTAGTTACAATATTTATTTACAGAATATTATACAGTATGTACAGCTCTGGGGTTCCGTTCGCAATCTACCTCCGCGACTCCACGCACCCTGCTCCTATCTCCTGGCTAGTGCATCCTCCACCCAGACGCTTTACGCGCCGGTGTCCGACACCCGGTGCTACGCACTCGCAGTGTCCAAGGAATGCACTACCGCCAACGGGCCGCAGTTGCGTCCGCACGCGAGGCGATCTCTTAACGAACTACCTCCTTCCGGCCGGCTAGCTTCTGGCGGTCATGTCCCCACCCCCACCCCCTAGCTTCTCTGCACGTGTGGGTGGCTCTGAGACCACATGGCCAGCCAGCCTCCCCTGACCCTGAGACCACATGGCCAGCCAGCCTCCCTAACAGCTTTTGTACTAGCCGACCGGATGCACTTCCCCTCTGCTAACTTTCTAAAGATGGTCGAACCTGGCCGCCATGTGGTGACGTTACATAACTAAGAGATGAGTATAAAACAAGGAAGGGTAAGGAAAGATCGCGCGCGGCCCGTGATGCGTTTGTTAGGGCTCCGCCATCTCTTGGTAGTGTTCGGAGAAAACACGGAATACCACCGAACTAAACAGCCGGCCTCTTCAATTCTCCTCCACAGCAGTTGAATTCGATCTAGCGATGAAACTAGTGTCGAAAATTCTGTCTCCGTAGAGTCTCGAACCCTAGAATCTCCCGGCCAGAGTCACTGATGTGACATCAATTGATGCCAGAAGCCGGTGCTTCTCGGAAATCGCGTATTTTCAAATTTTCGAACGCATGTGGCCCTCCAGACCGTAAAATGAATTCGGTGCATCTGAACTAACATCGTACCCTACCGCAATTACATAGCACTTGACTTCACCAAACAATAAAAAATTTAAACAAAATATCAATGTGTACGTAGAATATACGTTGTTGTTTAAAAGAAGCACTTGAAAAGCCTCACTGCGTAGCCAATGTCGGATCGGAGGAGAGTGGAGCAATTCGGAGACCACAAATCTAGCATTGTTTTCAACTAACCTCTGCAGTATCATTTATCAGGGCGTCCGAAGTTTGGAGACCCGAGGTGACGGTTTCTGACACTATCTAGATTGTTGGGTCGCAATAAGCCTCTGTACGGTGAAGAATTAAAGCGGCCGATTTCTCAGATCGGTAATATTCCGTGTTTTCTCCGATCAATCTGAGGCGAATACACGAACAACACCGTAACAAACGAGCCATGGACCGCGCTCGATCTTTCCTTCTTTTTCCTTGTCCTATCCTCTCCCCTTACACACATTTACACTTGCATGCACTACTCTAACACACATGCCGGGAGAGCGGTTAATAGCTTAGAGCTTGTCCCGACTGGGGTGGTTCCCCGCTGGTGGGAGATACCTGGTTAGGGAAAACCCCGCTAGTCGACAGTAGGTCGGCGTCGGATCTCGCTATCCAGCAGGGGAAGTGCACTGCCACCTCCCGAGAAAAAAATGTGCACTACACTTAGGGGACTAATACTCCTAGTAGTTGACGCCCGAAATCACTATCAATCAATAAATTCTTCAGTCAACTGGCAGAGGCGGTTCCCCGCTGGGGAAAATACCTGAAGGGGAAATAAATTCGCAAGCCAACGAGTAGATTGGCACCGGATCTTGCGTTCCATCAGGGGGCATCTCCAAGTAAATTCTGAGGATAAAGCATGAACTACATTTACGGGACGAATGAAGTGACACGGACTGATGCATCACAAAAGATAGTGCAGGCTCCCGCTGCTAGAGACAGTAGCTGCTTGCCTGGCCGGAAGTCACCGCGTCCAAGGCACAGATGCTGACGTTTCGGCCGCCATTCTGCGACCGTCTTCAGAGAGAAATCCTTTCAAGTTTCTGTCGAGTTATTTTTCCCTGAAGAAGGTCGCAAAATGGCGGCCTAATCGTTGCCGCATGTGCCTAGGACGCGGCGTCTCCCGGACAGCCAAACAGCTATTGAATGCATCACATTCTGAAAGAACACTCCCAATGAGATCCCGCGGGCGGGTTTTCATATATAGGTTCCGAATCCCCGCATCCCTGACACAGGAAAAAATAAATTCTCGACAGGATCCAGGAAGCTCGTATGTTAGAAATGTCTTTCAGGTTTTTGTTTGGGTTCCTAGAAATATGAGCGTTGAGCAAGCGTGTGGTTGTGATTACTTCGGCTTTGCAAATATTCGTTTTCCTTGATTCCGAGTAAGCAGTTTCCGAGAAGCAGAGGGTAAGTTTGATCATTCCCCGCAGTGCTCCAGAGACCGCAGAAGGGGAAGTATTACTTTACTTGGTTTTATAGAATCACGATCCCAGGAGCATTTATTTGCAAACTCGAATTTGAAATATTTCGGTTCGGCATGTGTATTAAATAGTAACAAAATATCAGAAATGTGTATTAATTGAAAAAATATGTAAACATGTGTATTAATACCAAAATTTGTATAATATGTAAAATAAAATTGGTTTTCGTGCATTCAGATTCTGACTTAAGGTTTTTAACCCAAATCTTACATATCATCAGAACGTATTACATATTTTGTTCAAAAATAATTACACATATACGTACATACGTTGCTTTTTATTACAATAAATCCCGTTCACTACTCATCATGCAACGAAACTTTCACCGTGCTTCTGACTAGAAGGTAAATAACGGTGTTAAATTCCAATCGGTTTATGAGGTATGGAGGTATACATGCGTGAGCAACGTTTACAGATGAAGGGAATTTCTATACAAGAGCTCTCCTTGGAAATCGTTAATCTTTTTGACAGTAAAGAATACCATTCATGTCCTCGTTATTGTGAGAAGTGAGAGTCATTACTGTAACACGACCGAATATCACCAAACACCGTAACTTTCTCACCCAAGTTCTTTTGTGATAAGAAGTTAATGCTGTTTTGAGGACAAAGTGTACTTTTTGTGTCTGAGAACTTATATTGGGGTTCTTCTATAGTTAGATGAAACCCATCATAAATATCCTATAATTTGGTGACCGGCTGAAGCTTATAATTGGCTTGATCATAGTTGTTTTTACTGCCAATGCTGCGTATAAAGGGCAGCATGTTATAGCTTTCTTGTTCATTGTTATAGCTTTCAATCATGATCAAGCATCCTAGAGGTTTCTCATTCATTCTCAAATGTTGCATTGCAGCCATTCATTGAGAGAACGTGACTTTCGTAAGTGCCGATACATTTGATGTCCACAGGGCTTTCTTTACGATCTGTAAGCTCATCCTAATATTTTAAGAAACGAAGAAGGCTGTCGTTTAGTTTCATAGTTTTGTTCAGAGTTGGAAAAAGAAGAATGTGATGCGAGCCTAATGGCCGCGTTGTACTTGATGAGACTTTATGCTTACTTCACGACATCATTACAGGAGTGTTTAATATATGTTATTAATACCCAGTTGCACCTCTTAAAATACATGTATTTTTCCGCAAACATACATTTCCGCATTCGTTTCTTGGTACATGAAATAAACGTAGTACCTTACTTAATGAATCAACAAAACAATGGATGGTCTAAACTGAGTAGTAATACTTCAAAATAGTTGTATGGAAGAGAAACAACCATTATGGTAGAGTAACGGCGATAATACAGTGTGTATTACAGTCGTTTCAAAAAATATGAGTTAATGAAAGACTCGTACAGAGCGAACCTAGTGAGTAAACACCATGTTTAACTCACGGTCACGTGGCACTAATTTACATTACTTTAATATTTTTAATAGAACTTCATTTGTTATGGCATTTATCGAAGCGACGTGTTTATTCGCACATTCTAAAAACGTTTTGGCAGTCCCTAATTTTGAAAAAAAGTATTTTTGAAAAAACTCTCTCTTCTAAATTATTAGTGGGTGTCACATAATATTGAGTAAATATTGGTATATTTTCACAAACACGTAAATCTTTTGTAAAATAGTTTTCTTATATATTGTTAAAAGAAATTCTTGGGTACACTTGCGAAGGTATGTGTTAAGTCACTGAGGCTATCTGAAACTAAGCGAACTAACCCACCAATAACCACAAAAAACATATGCAAAATGTAATAGAGTGCAAATGATCGAAAATTTCGTATGGGTTCAGCTTGTGATATGACATTAAAATTACGAATGAGCGAGAAAGTACGGCTTATTATAGGACAATAGTTTATAATGGCAGTAATAGTTTTCGTTGTTAATTTTTGTAAACGAATGATATTACGTACCACGTACAATAGAACTCGCATGTACTGTTTCCCGTAATTGCATTCATGTTTTTTCTGAGGTTTCTTTTCTCTTAAGTTATACCTATTTGTAAATGTTACCTTCTTGTGAATTGGGCTTGTTCTTTTTACGTAATTCATCAATAAAACTATCAAATTTATCTCTTTGGAAATATTCTTGACTGACAAATCAAGTGAATTGCATCTGATCGAATATAATTCGTTTCATGTCGCATTAGAAAAGTTGATTCTTTTTTTGTGCCGCTTAAATGGGAATGATTTAGCGGATCACGTGCAACAAGGACGACCCACCGGGAGCGGTAGCTCTGTGCATCAACTGATGTCACTGCAGTGCCTCTGACCGGGAGGTCCTGAGTTCGAGTTCTGACGGCGGCAGGATTTTCGACACTTGCTTTTCAGCTACGTCGAATTCAGCCGCTGTCTGGAGGAGAATTCTAGCGGTCGGCTGTTCTGATCGGTAGTTTTTCGTGGTTTCTCCGATCAATACCAGGCGAATGCCGGAGCATTCGCTGGTCGCGAGTCTTCCGCTTCCTTGTCCTATCGTCTCCCCCTACGCACACACACGCATACTAACATGATACACTACCACATATTCCGGGAGAGCGGTCGGGTACTTAGAGCTTGTCTCGGCTGGGGCGGTGCCTCGCTGGTGGGAGAGTTGGGGGACACCTCTGCTAGTCGACGGTAGATCGGCGCCCGATCTCGTCATCCAACGGAGGAAGATCACTGCCATCTCTCTATGAAAAAACACGCACTACACTTAAGGGACTAATGACCAAAGCTGTTGACGCGCCCGGAATCACTGATGAAGCAACCAACCAAGGGCGTCCTCGGCACCTCGTTAGCTGCTCGTCTACAGCGCAGTCCCCTGACGGTGCGGGGGGAGGGGGAGGGAGGTGGAGGGTCGTTCCCCCTCCCCCTGTCCCTTCGCCGCACGCGCTGGTGCTTCGGGGAAGACATTTTTTTATGCCCGTCCGGAGACTGCGTCTCGTCTTCTACGCCTCTTAAAACGAGCCAAACTTGAACTTTATTGTCTTCGGACAAAAAATCTGTAATTGTAAGTTTTATTTCTGAGGCAGTTATGGAGGGAATCAGACCCACACATTTAATTACATGCTGGGACCTTGTGACATTTACGAGAAGTGACGGGATCGCCTCGGAGGCGACCGTGGAGCCGAGGCGGATTTGGGGTGCCTGAACTCAAAGAACGAAAAGAAAGAATTTCACGTCGGAAGAAATTCATAGGAGCCAAGGTAGATAAAACTTCAAAGGTGTGAAGAAGGTTAATTATTTACTCCCAAACTATCTCGTTTCACTTTTAAGTCACAAATGCACGTATTAAATTAGTGTAGATGTCTATATTACTAATTTCGAAAGCGCGTAGTAATTGATCGAAAACTGTTCACCCATGTGAAAACTGTTCATATTTCGTTAGCGACTCAGGTACTTCAGAAATACACAAAACGAATGATGCTGTGTGCCGATATGTATAGCAGAGATCGTGAAGACTGAAGCTTCGATGGTTCGTGGGTTCGAATCCCGCCTCGGGCATGGATGTTTGTGTGTGTTGCCCTTACGTGTTCTCTCTACAGTTCTCCTTACAGATCAAAAAAAAAAATCACAGAGGTCGCTACATGACCAAGTTGTTGAAAAGCGACCAAGGAAAAGCAATTTTAATTTCGACTGAGAACTAAATATTTCGTTGTGTTTCTCTATTCGCACACTGTACTAGTCTGCATTATTTTACTGAGAGCGTTTCTGCTTACGACATAGTTGGCGGTTGGTGTAACTACAAGGCTGGAAGGAAGACGCATCGTCATTAAATTTTTGCTATTGACCAGTTGAGAACGTTCGATATTCTTCGTATGTAATGTACTATTGAATTGTGCATCGGTACATATTATTCCATTTTATTTCAGTGTTATTCGAGAGTATTTTTATAGTGTTACTTTCTGGAAAACCATTTGGTGTGGATTTTTCAGCAGCATTTTTTACATACAGGCAACTTGTAATGATAAAACTTGTAAAAAGTGAAAAGTTATATTTGGATCGCGCATCTGTCTGAGAATGAGAATATAGAATCATTGTATCCGTCGAAATTCTCGAAAGATAAAAATCATGTTAATTTTTATTTCAATCAGGAGAAGGAACATGCTCCAAACCGGTCACCCGATATGACTGGTAGTGACGATCCTGTGTGTACACGTGTGTGTACACGTGTGTGTGCGTGTGTGGTGGTGTAGTGTGTGTGTGCGAGTGTGCGTGCGTGTGCGTGTGTGTGCGTGTGTGGTGTGTGTGCGTGTGTGTGCGTGTGTGTGCGTGTGTGTGTGTGTGTGTGTGTGCGTGTGTGTGCGTGTGTGCGTGTGTGTGCGTGGACGATCCTGTGTGTACACGTGTGTGTGCGTGTGTGTGTGCGTGTGTGTGTGCGTGTGTGTGCGTGTGTGTGCGTGTGTGCGGGGTGCGTGGTGTGTGCGTGCGTGCGTGGTGTGTGGTGTGTGCGCGTGTGGTTGCGGTGCTTGCGTGCGCGTGCGTGTGTGTGTGTGAGAGGAAGGGGCAAAGGTGAAGATTCGCCTGCACGGCTCGTTTGCAAGACGCTTCCAGCATTGGTCTGGCGTGTGCCTGAGGAGCGCGCAACTTTTAATCCATACCCTCCATTATTAACAGCCCCCCTCGCGCAACTTTTTATGCGCTCCCGAAGCGCTAAAAACGCCGTGGCGGAGGGGGGCGGCACTTCCTCCGGGCTGGGGCGCGGGGTCATCGCTGCAGCCGCCTTCCGGGGCGGGGGCAGGGGTGGGGGCGGGGCGCAGATGCAGTCGCCCGTGCGCGTCCGCGCCCGCGCTTATCGCCGCTCGCGTTTCAGCTTCGCGCTGCGCTTCGCCTCCGCCTCGGCGCCGCGCCGCCCTCCTTTTTCCTTCTCCGCTTGGGAGCAGTTAAAAGATGTGAGCAAGGTTACGAGATAACTCGTCACTAGACACCGGAAAAATACGTAGTATTTAATATCAAAATACCGTCGAATCCGGTTATATTGAACTCCGTTATATTGAACTCCGTTATATTGAACTCCGTTATATTGAACTCCGTTATATTGAACTCCGTTATATTGAATTTGCTTTTAAACTTAATAAATTCGGTTGTGAACTTGAACCTCGGCTATAGTGAACCTAGGAAACAAGTCCTGGAAATGAATTGGATCTCGTGTCTTTCTAGGCTTTTGGGCTTTCGGAGAGTGGGATGGTGTTCCAACAGTGCAAGAGGCATTGAAAGGTGTCAAGACTGTTTGAATTATCAGCTCGTTTTGTTAATAAATTTTGGTGTTTATTAATAAAATCCATTGTTGTGGAGAAATTCCATTTAATTTTGACATAATCGGATATAGTGAACCTCAGATATACCAAACATGTTAGTCCCCAGAAGTTCACTATAGCTGGAATAGACTGAATGTATATAAATATGTAGTGAAAACATTAAGAAAATGTAATAAATATGTAAAATTGAATTTATCATGTAATATTAAAACACTTTAAAAACCATTTCATAATACGAAATTACATTAATAAAAAAGTATCCTAAATAAATTTTAACTTTAATACAAACGTTTTAAAAATCACATGGAGAGCACAAGACGATGCATACTACGCATCATACAACGTTCTCTTTAGTAGTAAAAGCTTCATTGCTGTCAAGGACCGTAGTTTAGTAGTCAGACTAGACGCAAAAGAAGCCATCGTACAAACTGGTGATATCTTCGACCAGCAAAGAATCATTGCAACTAGCAACATTCTCACCGAAGTGTAACATCGCCAATTTTTCTGCAAAATTAAGGTTAATAGTCACAAAACGCGCCGTCAGTTTTAGTTTTCACATCTGGATTTCACCAATAATATAGGATAAAATGCTATTTTTTAAAAAACAATTCTTTCATAACAACCGTGTAATAAAGAAAATTGATGGAATAAAAAATATTGTGTGAAAATAACAAAATATGTAAAATGTGTAATATAGTGCTAAATATGTAAAAAGTTGTAACGGAAAAGTTGGGTATTCTGTTAGGGCGATGATTCGGCAAGTTTACAATTTTGAGAACGGAAGTAGACTGTCAAAAAAAAATGTAATTTCATAAAAATCCTGTCTCTAGTTATCACTAGCGGGCGAATGATGACTTAAAATATCGCCAAAAATGATCAATAAAACACTTAAAGGGGTTAAAACCTAAAAGTAAAGAAAAATGACATAAACATTTTATCAAAACCAAATCAGGTGTACTCGAGCTGTTGGGTTGTTGAGCTGTTGGTCTGTTTTATTGTTCCTGTCGTTCAAGTGAACTCAGCTTTCATACTTTCTGTTTGGATTCTTCTTTAACAGAACATCTCTGTCTTAGTTGTCGCAAAATTGGCCGAACCTACAATGGCGCTGAGAGGCGTCACAGTAATCTTATATTACATACTCACAACGGCTGACACTACAATTTCTGAGCGAAGAAATCGAATAGGCCACTCAGGAGTTATGGGAAGATCATTTGTTGCATTTCGTAAATATTGTTTCAAGCGAGTACCATTAAAATTATATTAAAATTTATGAAATTAGTAAAAAAGCATTTAAAATTATTAAAAAGATAGAAAATGATTTATTAGTTCAAATCGGCGGGAAAATGTTAGGCGGGAAATCGGCGGGAAAAATAGGTCATTTATGTTTGTTGTAAAATAAAATGAATTTCTATACTAAACTACATTGTTGTAAAGTGAAAAGAAAAGTAATGAGATATTATAATCCGCCCCGTACTCATCACAGTGCAATTAAAGGATACTGCAAACTCTACTTTTCTTGTTTTTTTTTCCTATCTGGAATTTTGGAGAATTGAGCTAATGTATCACCTATTCCTTGAAATTCATAAAGTCACTTCAATTGTTGCTGATTTCTTCTTTTAATTTTGTGTTATCAAGCATTAAAGTGGGAGACATTATTGTTATTATTATTATATATTACATATTATTTTTAATATTATAACTCAAGGAACGTCAACAGTAGTGTAATTCATTGGATAGTAGAACTAAGCTGGTTGTGTTTCCTTGCGGCTCTAACGAAGCGCGAAAAAGAACCAAATGCTAATCTTATACGTACATTTCCAAATTATTTTCCCCGAAACAACAATGAGAATGTAAATCCAAAACTGGAAAAATATAATGTATTCTTATTACATCTCAATAGAATTCAAAATATAGGTTGAGTACAAAGGGGAAAATGAAAGAGGAAAACAGCAAAAGATTGTCAACGGTGTCGCCTACACTTGACAAACAATAAATGAATCGAATTAATCGACAATAAATGAATAATTTTAATCGAACTTCAATTAATAAAAATATAATATTAATTTATTTTTAATTCATTGAATATAAATAGGTGAATACTATTGAAATTCAATGAAAGTAATATTACAATAAGCATTTTTCAGAAACGAATTTCGTAAAAAGACGGGCAAGAATATTGCAATAATGCCCTTGCGTCAACGGAAAGAGTTAGAATGATTGAACGAGTTCAACATTTTTAAATGACAGCTGAAAACACTTAGCCAATGAATATTTAAGATTCTCTTAGTCCTGCCACACGCCGTCTATGTGTTGACAGCGCGTCGCGTGGGGCGAAACACAAAAAGTCCAAATTGGTATATTCAGATGAACTCACGACAAAGATGTATTCACCTGCGTTGGCCTCACGCCCGAAGTTTTCCTAGGCGATGACTGTTTCACAATCATATGAATGCTGGACGTCCATTGCTAAATAAGCAGAATAAGTCTTTGTTTAGTGCTGGGCAGTTTCTTCAAAGAAGAATATGATATTACAATACAAAATGGACGGTAGAATTGATACGGGCAGTTATTATACAATTGATTGATTTATTAGTGATTCCAGGCGCGTCAACGATCAAGGTAATTAGTCCCGTAAGTGTAGTGCATGTTTTATCACTTAATGTAGCTGTATCGGGAGCGGTAGCTCAGTGCATCAACTGATGTCACTGCAGCGCCTCTAACCGGGAGGTCCTAGGTTCGAGTCCTGACGGCGGCAGGATTTTCGACACTAGCTTTTCAGCTAGGTCGAATTCAGCTGCTGTCTGGAGGAGAATTCTAGCGGCCGGCTGCTAGCGGCGGTAGTTTTCCGTGGTTTCTCCGATCAACACCAGGCGAATGCCGGAGCAGTACCCTACCAAACGGGCCACGGACCGCGCGCGATCTGTCCTTCCTCTTCCCTGTCCTATCCTCTCCCCTTACACACACACACACACACACACACTTACTCTCACATGCACTACACTACCACATATTCCGGAAGACCGGTCGGGAGCTTATAGCTTGTCCTGACTGGAGCGGTGCCCCGTTGGTGGGATAGTCCTGGTTAGGGGGAAACCCCACTAGCCTACGGTAGGTCGGCGCTGGATCTCGCCATCCAGCTGGGGATGTCCACCGCCATCTCCCGAGAAACAAACATGCAATACACTAACGGGACTAATGATCAAACAGTTGACGCGCCCGGAAACACGAAAAAAACAAACCAATTAATGTATCTGTGATCTTGCCCTGCTTGATAGCGAGATCCGGCGTCGACCTAACGTCGGCTTGCGGAAATATTATCCAACTAGATATCTCCCACTGGAGGGGCACTGCCCCAGCCGGGACAAGCTCTAAGCTCTCATCTGGTCTCGCGACAAGTGTGATAGTGTAGTCCAGGGTCATCCAGATATCTGCTCCGAGGAGAAGCCACTGTTTGCTCCCTGCTCTATCTAGCAGTTCCATCCGCAGATGGAGCAGATTACGTCATCTTTTATCGATGGGTGGCCTGTGACGCAGTGGGTCGCGCCTCATTTTTTGGGGGTATTTTCCATTGCTTGGACTGAAAATATCTCACTGCTTTGGAAAAGGATATTCCGACAGGAAAACAGTGAAATATATTTGTAACATTCATTGGAACATTTACTAGTTATTCGTATTGCTTTGTTATTTGCAAAAAAATTCATTGCAGTATGGAAAGAAACGATTCTTTTTGCAGATTGCACCAGGCATGCCAAATGTTTGGTTGCAAAAGAATGCTCTGTCACATTAAGAAATTAAATTGCTTCGACATTACATTTTACCGTGTTGCTGATAAAGAAAAGTATTTAAAAGTTAGCGAAAAATGTTAAACTAATAACGAAAACACTGATAGTAAAGGAAATTAATATTAAAAAATGAAGCTAATTGCAAAATCAGCTATTTTTCTTCATGCATTTTTCATTGTGATCTGTAACGGTACTTCTCATTCGAGATTTACAAATTTAAAAAAATACCGCTCAAAATTGTACGTTGATCCAAATATACTTAAGTCAAGCGACATTGAGTTATTTTACTGTTAAAACAACATAGGAACATCAAAATATATCCAAAACGTCCTTCTTGAGACACATTGTTTTTAATAGCAGTGCACACTTTCTTACGATCTTCTTTAGAGTACTTGTCATATTCAGCAGCATGATTAACCGTATAATGTTGCGAATTAAACTTCATTTGATGAAGCACTTATTTTTGCAAACTAAACACTTGGCATAGTTGCCGCAATCTGCGAAAAAATACATTTTCCCATGCTGGATTGAAAATTGTCGGAGTGGACGTTCTGGTCTGCGAAGAGCTCGCGTCGACTACCACGTTTCCGCGACTGCAGTTATGGGGACACTGTGCCAGAGGTGGACAAGAATTCTAGCGGCCGGCTGCTCCGATCGGTAGTTTTCCGTGGTTTCTCCGATCAACGCCAGGTGAATGCCGGAGCAGTACCCTACCAAACGGGCCACGGACCGCGCGCGATCTGTCCTCCCTCTTCCATGTCCTATCATCTTCTCTTACACACACACTTACACTAACATGCACCACACTACTACATATTCCGGGAGACCGGTCGGGAGCTTAGAGCTTTTCCCGACTGGGGCGGTGCCCCGCTGGTGGGAGAGTCCTGGTTAGGGGGAAACCCTACTAGCCGACGGTAGGTCGGTGCTGGATCTCGCCATCCAGCGATAGAAGATCACCGGCATCTTCCTAGAAAAAACATGCACTATACTAACGGGACTAATGACCGAAGCTGTTGACTCTCCCGCAAACACGAAAAAATCAATCAATCAATGTGCCAGAGGTTATCGCAAGCCGCGCAACGCTCGGGCTCCGGTTTCGCGCTCTCGGTAGCCAACACGGCTCCGCGCTCCCAATTAGCTCTGCTTGAGCAGCCCTGGTGTAGTGCATGTGAGTGTGCGCATTGTAAGTAAGGGGGTGAGGACGGGACAAGGAAGAGGGAGGAAAGATCGCGCGCGGTCCATGACCCGCTTGTTGGGGGTACTGCTCCGTCATTGGCCAGTTGTCGATCGGAGAAACCACGGACAACTACCCATCAGAGCAGCCGGCAGCTAGAATTAATTCTCCTCCAGACAGTGGGTGTATTAGACCTAGCAAACAAGCTAGTCACGAAATTCCTGCCACCGTCAGGACTCGAACGTAGGACCTTCCGGTCAGAGTCACTGCAGTGACATTTTTGGTTCACTATATCCGAGGTTCCCTATAACCGATGATGTTTAAATGAATTTGAATATTTCCACAACGATTGATTTTAGTAATGTAGAGATGCAGCAAAATACATAAACAGCACGATATAAAAAGTTCAATGTTTTTATTTATCCTTAAAAAATCAATTATTTTCAATTGTTCGCTTGGTACATTTTTCAATAGTAATTTCTCCAGATCGTTCTCCAGAATTCGTGTTCACTATTTAATTCAGTATGAAATTACAATGCCAATTCTGACAGCTGAAATGCCTGTCAAATTTATTCCATCCATTTCAACATACTTGATTCTGTATTATCCTGTGTCGATGTATCGTAATGCAGTCTTGTCATCCTTCAATGCCTCTTGCACTGTTGGAACACCATCCAGCTCTTCTAGGGCCTTTTTACTTGCCAAATAACATACGAGATGCTTCCGGTAGGGAGATGGGGCAAGCGGCTAATGAAACTGATCGCTGTTCTGCGCGGGACTGCGGGTTTCGCCAGGTTGCAACTGTCGCGTGTTTCCTGTCGCCTACGTAGAACTCAACGTGCTTTTTTCTACCTCCCTAGTCTTAGACTTTGTTGCACTGGGGCAATATATTTGTTTCAGGAGGGAATTAATTTCCAGGGCGTTGTATTTCGTAAGTTCACTATAGCCGAGGTTCGGGTTCACTGTAACCGAATCTTCTTATGCTTATTTGTAATGTAAGAGTAACGGGACCAATGAGTAGGTGGTCCTAGATTTTTTTTATTTTGATTTCGACCTCTGTGGATGAAATAAATTTGATAGGCATTTCAACTGTCAGAATTGGCATTGTAATTTCATGCTGAATTACATCGTGAATTTACTGTCAACACTTGAATGAGATTTTAATGTATCTGGAAATTATTTAGCAAACACCTCTGCCTTTTCTTGATCAGATATCGCAGTAGTATTGTTGTTAAGTCGGGGATTTGGCTTTATTCATTTGTAATAAATTTTATTGCTTTACATTGCTATCTGGTGCCCAGGTGCATTTATTACAAAGATCGTTGAAATTTGCTGAATTTGTTTTGCTCAGGATGTTCTTTTATGAGTTGACCCAATTTATTGACTTCGCTTTAATCTTCTGAGATCTTGTATTTTACCGTAAGTGCTTTAATCGACGTTTTGTTTTATTTAGGTTTAAGATAAACTCTGGAATTTCGTCTTTCATTGGTTTGGATGAAGTTGAATTCAGTCTTGAATCTGCAATGGCTTGTAAATTATATGTTAAAAATTTTTATATATTAATCGACCTATCTGTGGTATTATTCTTTGATAAGTATAATTCTTTATTGATGATGGTCAGAAATTTTAATTTAATCATTTATTAGTTTTTTAATAAAATTTAAATAAAATTTTGTTATGAGATCTGTATATTGTTTGGTCTGCGACTTCCTCTGATTTATTTAAGTGCACTTTTATCTCTGGTCCTTCAAGGTACTTGTTTGAGGCAGTGGCAATGGGGTAGTGTGGAATATTTAACCGAACCATAATAAAAACTCCATCGGATGCTTTGCGATTCTATTATTTCGATACACTGCGTATTTTAAATTTTGTGGAATGGTGCAGGTGGGTTTTCGTTATGCAAGCCAAAGTTATTTTGTAGAATTTGAAAAATATGTTGAGTTCCCCTTTTGGTGTTGTCTATTGCATTGCCATTCCAATTTCATTTATTTAAATTCTTTTGGCTTCAAATAATAGTGAGAATTTCGGAAAGAATTTATCTTTTCGCAGTTTGGAAAAGTTCTTTAATTCTGTTATTAATACGGTAATGCCTCCGAAAGCTTCGTTGCGTTTCATTTTCGTTTTAAGTGCACCTCACCCTGTCGGGGCATTTATAATGAATTTATTACGTTTTGTGTAGGAGCAGTTATTTGTACCTTGATTGGCGCTAATTCGGCGAGTTGCAGGCAACCTAGGGAATTGGTTTGGAGGCCACGTAATACTTGGTTTTGTGAGGGTTAACGAGATTGTGAATTGTTGGAATCTCCGGTGGATTTTTTTTTAATTCGACACTTCCCATAATTTCCAGTGTGTGCTAGGGACTTTACACTTCAAGGTGGTGTCTCTTGAGATTTCTTACGTTACGAGTAATGGTATAGTTCTAGACATTTTGCACACGTGGGTTCGCGATTACAATTAGCCGGAGTGTGACCTCTGCCTCTGCCATCTCTTACTTGGGGTTTTTGGTTGTTTGAATGTTCAACTTGACAATAGCTGGAGTGTGACAATGTCTTGATATGTTTTATATTGAACTGGGGTGTTTGGTCTTTTTGTATCGTCAACCTTGACAACTATTGTCGTAATTCGAAAGAAAGTATTGACTATATATTCTAATGCGTGTAATAGATACAATAATAATTAACAGTTAGTAACTTTTTGTAGAATGATTTTGAAATGAATGTATTATCGCTTTCAAAGCAGGTCTCTGACTCGAGGCTCGAGCTCCGACCCTGGCGGAGAGAGTTAGCTACATACGTCGAATTCGGTCGCTGTCTGAAGATGAATCCTTAAAGATGTTGCTTCATCAATGGACAAAAATGAAGAACCCATTGGGATATTTTTAGATCTTTCGAAAGCTTTTGACGTTATTAACCATAACATCTTGCTCTCAAAATTACCTTCTTATGGAATTCGTGGTATTGCCCTAGATTGGATAACCTAGTACCTTAAACATCGATCTCAAAGAGTAGAAATACCGTACTGGCACGAAAGGACATTATTTACTTATCTCTCCAATTCTTTGCCAATCGAACATGGGGTCCCACAAGGTTCGATCTTAGGTCCTATCCTCTTTTTGTTGTACATAAACGATATGCCCTCATCTATTAAAAATGGAAGAACAGTTCTGTTTGCCGATGACACGAATGTTATTTGCAAAAAAGAAACAAATAGTACAATTTCAGAAGTTTCAAATTGGTTTTGTAATTCTAGCGACAGACTACTCGGTCGGAAGTTTTCCGTGGTTTCTCGGATCAAAGTCTGTTGTATGTCGGAGCAGTACCCTAACAAACGGTCCACGGATCGCGCGTTTCGTTTCCATCCTGTTCCTTGTCCCTGCTACACACGTGTACACTTGCACGGTCCAAAGTACGACACATATCGGGATATCAGACGGAGGTGAATGTTGCTCCCGGCTGGAGCGGTGCCCCACTGGCGAAGATACGCAATAGGAAAATCTCCAGCGAGCCAACGTGTACGTCAGTGCTGGATCTCGCGGACTAGCGGAAAAAAACGCGCCACTTCCGAGATGCATCGTGCCCTACACATGCGGGACTAATGACAACAGCACCAGGAAACACAAAATATTTAATCAATCATTTCATGAGTTAATAAGTGACACCTTTGCGTCGTTACTTTACAGACAAAGGGGATTATCTCCAGACATTTAAAGACTTCTATTTCAGCCATGCAACTATCTGTGACGCGAACCTACTCTGTCCTCAAGAAACTAAAGTCGTATGAAGTATCTTCACCCCAGGCAATCTTGTGGAGGCAATTTTGGACAACTTTTGATCCGGGGTGGGAACGCTTTGACCAATCGCTAGCCCTTAGACCCTTAGTGTCTACCTGATAGGTTCCAAAATTCTAAGGGGTGGGAAAGACGCTACCTGGGGGGGGGATCTCGTTTGTTGACGTCTGTGGCGGAAATAGTATCATATCTCGCTGTCGATAGATAGATTTTGCTTGCGCGTACGCCAGGAGGGAAAAAAATTGTGAAGGGGTGTTTTCGGTCGAACATCGGTGTCAGTAGGAGAAAATAAAGCAAAATACTTAATTATTAATCTTTTTCTTGGGCGATAAGACAGAAAGAGAAAAGAATGAAGTCTTAAATATTTTACATTTTTGAAAAACGGAATGTATTTATGTGATTTAGTTTTCAGTTGGAAACAATTTTTCACTTAATATTAAAGTGTAAAATGAAAAAAAAAGTGTTCTTCTGAAGCAGCGGTAATTCATGAAATTGTTTAGTTGAATGGCCAAATGACACTAACAGTAGCCTGGTATATATGACAAACAAATGGCAGGAGTGGTTTTTAACCTTCAACAACCTAACCAAGTACCAGAAGTTGTAAATTGCTGTTATCGAACAATAATAATAAATATAATAGTTATATTTATAATAGTTATTATATTTATAATAGTTCTAACAGTTATAACAGTTATAATAGTCATAGTATTTATAATAGTCATAGTATTTATAATAGTCATAGTATTTATAATAGTCATAGTAGTTATAATAGTCATAGTAGTTATAATAGTCATAGTATTTATAATAGTCATAGTAGTTATAATAGTCATAGTAGTTATATAGTGATAGTAGTTATTATAGTCATAGTAGTTATTATTATTATTATTATTATTATTATTATTATCATTATTATTACTAGCAGTAGTAGCTTAGTAGAAGTTGCAGCAACTTGCTGAATGACACTGCACTTGGCAGATTATAAATCCCGAAGGCTTCGGACTCCCACAGTTATTATAGTCATAGTAGTTATTATAGTTATAGTAGTTATTATATCATTGTTATAATAGATATATAGTTTTTTTTTAATTTAAAATTTAAAAAAATTAATGATCGTGATTCGAATTGCTCTCTGTAAATCAGTACAAAACAAATCAATTTCTCATCCAAACACTGGTCTGCAAGTGCCACGGACGGTTGCACATAGTTCGGCCACGGACTGGTACGCCACCACCAATGAGATTGGAATCGCAAAAAGTCTATTGGATAGTAAATCAAATGCCAGCGCAGAAAGAATTTGGAGTTGACTGCAAAATAATACGATTTCCGCGCAAAAAAAATCAATGGAAGCACCGAATGCGACCGTTAACAAGGGAAAATTGACAGAAACGGTGCTCATGCATACGTGATTGGTGCGATGGCGCCCTGATCGATATTAGCTATTAGGATTTGCATGGCGTATTTCTCATCCATAGGCTGGCAGCGTGCATTGGAGTATCATCTATTTTTATTGAGCTTGGTGACTGATTGATTAGGAGAGCATTCTGCTCTAATGTCTAGTTTTCTTTACTTGTAAAAAGCGTGAAGGCATTTGAAATAAAACATCATATTAAAATAGAATTTATTTTATTTTTAATTTCTTAAAATTTAATGTAGGCAATAATTTGTATATAATTACAATTATTTTACAATTAACGTGGTGTGCATCAGAAGGCTATAAATTATATTTTTCATAAGCACTGGTTATATTGCATACATTTTTCTGTAAATTCATATAAAAATGATATAGATTTTTAAATCGCGACGTAGAATGTCGGGACGGAAGGGAGCGGGACGGGACGATTGGAGACGGGACGGTATTGAGCGGAACTGGAGGGGACGGATTGGACCGGGAGAGGTGACCCAGTGCATCAAATTTGGTCACTGCAGTGCCTCTAACCGGGAGGTCCTAGTTCGAGACCCGATGGCGGCAGGATTTTCGACACTTGTCAGTTAGGTCGAATTCAGTCGCTGTCTGGAGGAGAATTTTAGCGGCCGGCTGCTCTGATCGGTAGTTTTCCATATTTTCACCTTCCAACACCAGGCAAATAACAGAGCAGTACCCTAACAAACGGACCACTGACCGCGCGCGATCTTTCCTTCTTCTTCCTTGTCTTATCATCGCCCCTTTCACACACACACACACACACACACACACACACACACACACTTACTTGCGCTTCACTTCCAAACATGCTGGGAGATCGGTCGGGGACTTAGAGCTTCTCCCAGCTGGTGCGGTGTCCCGCTGTTGGGAGATACCTGGTTGAGGAAAACCCCGTTAACTGACAGTAGGTCGGGTGTCGGATCTCGCTATCCAGCGAGGGAAGATCACTGCCACCTCCCGATGAAAAACATAAACTACATTTACGGGACTAATGACCTCCGTAGTTGACGCACCTGGAAACGCTATCAATCAATCAATCAATCAATGGATGGGACGGAGCGAAACGGGACGGATTGGGGCGTGATAGAGCAGAACATGGCAGAGCGGGACGTGATGAAGCTGGTCGTAACAGAAACAAACCTGCCGGAGCGGGACGTGTTGGAGCGAGGCGTGGCCAAGGGGCGTAGCTTGCCATGGCGGGCCGTGCATACAATATAGAATAGATAGAAATCACAGCCACAATAAGCTAGCAGCGCGTATCTTATAAACGTGCATTCTCGTTTAGAAGTACGTACACTCACCGTTTACACTGTAGAATGCACACGAAGGGAGTGTTTTGCAAAAATAAATATATCTGACGAGCCCACAAAGTATATTTTATAAATAAATATCTCTTCCTACAATTATGAACGTAAAGTATATAATTATTTTGAAGAGAAGATTACGTGGACAATAATCAAAGTACCAGAATGACCTAAATTCATTTCGATGTCTGAAATTATTAGGAATGTATGTTTCTCTCGTAATATTTTAGGTTTACATCCATCTTACCTGCTTTTAAGCACACAGTCTTTTACCACACAGTCATTGCGCATGCTCAGCATATTTAATGTAGCAATGCAAACGAAATACTACTAATCCCAAAAATGGAATTATGACTGTATTAACTAAATCGTCAAATCAGGAAAACCAAATAATGATGCGGAGAACTGATCAATTCTCTATCTTAAAGTGGAAAAGTAACGAATACTACACCTTGCTTTATTAAAATCCACTCTACCACATCCATTTGTATTCCAACTTCTTCGTTTCTTTCCCAACTACATTCCTTCTCTTACGAACTGAAATTGCGAACACATTATAAACTTTGTGTGTGTGTGTGTGTGTGTGTGTATGCGTGCGTGTGTGCGCGCGTGCGTGCGATCGCGCGCGTTGGTGCGTGTTCCTGCGCGTTCGTGCATGTATTGTTGTGGAAAGAAGAAGTTACACTTATCTGTTGAGGACTATCTGTTGTTCACGCAATAACAAATCTCAATAGTTATTTAAGAGCTACATGTTTTGGTCCACTTAATAAAAATTCTAGCCTACTTTCATTTCTTAGTAAATTTAACGTTTCATTCCTAGGAAGATCACAGACATCTGAAGATAGAGTTAATAGACCTCCACAATTTGTTGCAACACCAGTGTTTTAGAAACTTACTTTTGTGAAGTTTGACTTTAAATAATCAAACTGGATTAAAATACCTATTATCACATTTGCTGTTTATTATTGATAATCTACAAAAAATGGGGAGAGTAAATAGCACTATATGCTTTAATTGCACGGACACAACTGATAAGTCTCTGAAGGTTTTTGCAAGTGATCAGCTGATGACGTCACGGCGAATAAAAGAGAAACAGGTCTGACGAGTTACTCATACTCCCGCGTATGTATTGGTGGCTTCGCGGACACTGACGGTGCTCCACATAGATAATCTGGTTCGCGGCTTGTTGCGGGTCCGTTACGGCTCGCGGGCGTGTCAATCTATCGTAACCGCTCTGGTCCCACATCTGGAGGGACGGAGTGGCGCGGAGCAGTTGACTAAAAAGTAAAGAGTGATGGAGCAATCGGAGGCGGAAAATTATGACAAGCATCGAATTAGAAATCCTTTGATGGCTCGCCAGGGGAGATATTGGTGACCGATTGCCCAATAGGGCATTTAATGTTTTCAGGGGGAGTATATGCAGCCTTATAATTGTAATGAAATTAAGCTTGTATTCATTTTTTTCCCCCGAGGTGTAGGTGCCAAACTGCTAAGAGAATTATAACAAAAATATACAGTATTCTTCTGCGGATATTTAAATAGTTATGAAGTATAATTTAATTCTTAATTCTAACCAAATTGTAATTACTGTTTAAATGGAGGTCAGTTACCGTACAGAGACGATGTCTCATCACACGAAGCTATTAGAGGCCATTCCTAAATTGTGTTTGCAGAAGATTTCTATCTGCAGTTGCAAAATTCGGCATAAACACATTTTAATTAATTCAAACTAAAAGGTGCTATCACCAGTTGAGGTGGCTTAAGGCTCAGTTGATGTCACTGCAGTACCTTTGACCCGGGAGGTCTTAGGTTCGAGTTCCGAGGATGGCAAAATTTTCAAACACTAGCTACATAGCTCTGTCATATTCGGCCGCCGCGGCGTCTAAAGGAAAATTCTAGCGGCCGGCTGATCTGATCAGTATTTTTCTGTAGTTTCTCCTATCAACACCAGGAGAATTCCGGAGCAGTATCCTAACAAACTATCCACGGACCGCTCGCGATCTTTCCTTGCTCTTCCTTGTATCCTCACCACATACTTCGAGTCGGGGCAGATCGATCGAGGAATATTCGTTTTGGTAAAAACTCTACGTATAGTTTAGACGCTGGTGTTGTTCACTGTCGGACTGAAGGACGCTTTGTGATAAAAACACCACTATTAGGGTATCCGATAATGTATACTTCCATTGAAATCTCGAAATCGATTTTGTGCTCAACTACATGATTTTTCTGTGTATTGTATATTGTTCCGTGTATTACTCCTATGTACGAGAGAGTAAACAAGTTTGACTGAAAATGGTTATAGTTTGGTCGACGAGGCGTGCGACTGCATCGAATAGTGATACCCTGGATCAAAGTGGTTCAACGGGCGACTCAGTTGTTAATTTTGTTGGCATTTCACCTTCTTACTAGACTAAAAATGTTAATTAAATATTTGCAAAATCGTTGTATTTAAAATTTTAATTTAAATAACAGTTAACACAAAAATTGTATATGTGGAAAACAGGCCCTGTAAAACAGTCGTTAGGATGTGAATTAGTTGGGATATTCAGAAAAATTCAAGGAAATTGCACCAATAGTGATGACAACAGCAATTCAGGGCAAAGTGAACGAATATTGAACATTATTTTCGTCTCACTGCGCTGCAAGACCTACAAAAAACAGATTTAGCGGAAATTCTCTGACAATGGCAATACTGCCTAACAGATGGTAGTTACTTTCATTCCCAGAGTTTGTAATACTTTACATTTCTCCTATGAAGATCACTCTTCATTTATCCTATAAAGGACACATTAAGAATAAGTTTTGCTCTCGATAGTTATAATCCGAGGCGTACATGTTTCGATTTTCACTTTTATTCAATACTACTACCTAAAATTACGAAAAGAAAGAAGCGGCATATTGAAGACGAGGAACGACAATTTCACTTCAAGTAGCAGGAAAGTTGCTTTATTGTTGAACGGAATGGGATAAATGAGGTAAGTATTAAGCGTTTCAAATGAGTTATTTGTGAGTAGAAACCACTCGTATACCAGCTTGCGAAGATGAAAATACGGAGAATACCACCAGGAAAGCCCCATGTGTTTTGCGTTTAATCAATTGATGCGGAAACTACCTCGATAAAAGCAACCATTAAACACTAGTTTAAAGGAATGTTATGGAATATAAGTAGAGCTACTTAAAAGAAAAAAATATTTTAGGGTTGGTGAACTCGTTATAATAAGTGCTGTATAAGATGAAGCTTGGTGAATGGCACTGTAGTTAGTGGTTGTAAAAATGGCATCTTCATTTGAAGATAATAATAATTAGTGATTCAACGATTTCAACAACTTTTAGGTATTACTAAAGATAAATCATTTAGTATAAATGTGAAATGAACATATCGTGTTGAATAATATCAGAAAGTGCTACGTATCAGAAAGTGTAACGTAGTCATCTGTTCTCGGCATAGCAGTGAAGGCAATCGATGGGAGACTAGCTCAGCAAGCAGAATTCTTTGAGCAGTCGATTTACAGTGTCTAAAACTGGCAAGCTAACAACCTTACTAGAGCTCGCGGGATCTGCGTCCAGAGAAATTGGCGCATTTTAAAAGTAAGGTTGAAATTCCTCGGAGTGCGGTCGTCAATGATTATCTGGCCTATGACAGTCTTGGAGAGAAGTTACTTGACAGTTATTGTTATATTTATATTATATTTTAGTTATATTAATTCCCATTTTCTCTTTAAGGCAAAGAAGTTATCCATTAAAATGAAATAATACATCAGTCCCATTTCAAATTCTCAATTAGGAATAAAATTTTAAAAATTGAATAAAAATCTTGATTTTGTAATCCTGTTTATAATCGTGAAATAAAATCATTAACTTTCTATGTTCAGGTTAAATCTTAACAACTATTCTTGTCTGTTAAAAGAGCTATCCGCCCCTAAGCGAGAATTGTTCGCTTATAGAGGCTTGTTAATGTATTATCACGTTATTGAAAAATAAAATAAATAACAGAATGATTTAATAACACAACGCAAAACGAAAACAAGGAAAGAATTCACCATTCAAACATATTCCTATCACTTAACAAAGATGAATCATCAAACGGTCATAAGAAGTGAAGAATATAATACAGTTCTCAATTATTTGATAGAAAAAAATCTGGCCAAGATTTTTTCGTACAAAGTCACTTTTCACAGCCTCAGGCCACTTCAGCTTGGACGTGCACACCCCTTTTTGGATTTTAAGGAGAAATGAGTGCGGAGTCAGGGTAAGTTGTCCGTGCCCGTAGGAGCGCCGGGCTCCCCAGGCGGATAAGTAGCTCGTGCGGACGCGGTTTGACGTGCGTGGTCTAAAGGTTTTCCGACAAATGGGCAGTTGATTGAATATTAGACGTAAAAATTTTCATGAGTAGTGGAAGAACACACTAAGTTCAAGTGGATAGATTTCTTATAAGTCGTTGTCTCTTGAACTAAATCATTTATTTTATTGAGGACAGGTTGTTCTCTCTTAAGACTGACTGGAATAGTTGGCGGGCATTTAACAGGTCATGTTCCGAAAATAAGTAAAATTTCAGAGATTTTACAGAAATTCGGACGGCATTTTTTTATAAGTACTTTGCGCTATTCTAACAGAAAAATGAATTGAGGAAAAATTGAAATGAGTTAGAAGCTTCAAGTGAATTAGTCGCCATCAGAGAAAATTAATGTTAATGAAAATCCTGTATTCAGATTAGGCGCTAGACCGACAAGCGTTTTGAGAAAAAAACATACTTTATAGGTGAAACTGAAAACGCGGGTTTTTACAAAGCTACTTTCAGCATCAAGTAATGCGCCACGTTTAGGCGGTAGTTAATTTGATTGATTGATTTTTTCGTGTTTCCGGGCGCGTCAACTGCTTTGTTCATTAGTCCCGTTAGTGTAGTTCATGTTTTTTCGTGGGAGAAGGCGGTGATCTTCCCCCGCTGGATGGCGAGATCCGGTGCCAACCTACCGTCGGCTAGCGGGGTTTCCCCCTAACCAGGACTCTCCCGCCAGCTGGGCACCGCCCCAACCGGGACAAGCTCTAAGCTCCCGACCGGTCTCCCAGAATATGTGGTAGTGAAGTGTATGTTAGTGTAAGTGTGTGTGTAAGGGGAGAGGAGAGGACAGGGAAGAGGAAGGACAGATCGCGCGCGGTCCATGGCCCGTTTGGTAGGGTACTGCTCCGGCATTCGCCTGGTGTTGATCGGAGAAATCACGGAAAACTACCGATCAGAACAGCCGGCCGCTAGAATTCTCCTCCAGACAGCGACTGAATTCTACCTAGCTGAAAAGCTAGTGTCGAAAATCCTGCCGCCATCAGGACTCGAACCTAGGGCCTCCTGGTCAGAGGCGCTGCAGTGACATCAGTTGATGCACTGAGCTACCGCTCCCGGTTTAGACGGTAGTCAACTACATTTTTTCAGTATCAGGAACTCAAAAAATATTTACCCATAAAAAGCCGTTCTTTTACTGGAAATTAAATACTTCTCAAAACTCAAATATTCGCGAAAGCAAAAAGCAGCGCAAGCCCATCGGCCTGGGGCGTGGAGCCACGCGATGGCAACACATCCCTCCCCCCCTTGCCCTCTCCTCCTCCGTTCCCTCACATCCCCTCCCACCTCATTCCCTCTCCCCCCCTCCTCCTCTCCCCATGCATTTCCTTTCCCTCCCCTCCCCTTTCCCCTCCCCTCCCCTCCTCATCCCTCCTCCCCTTCTCCCTCCCCTCCCACCCTCCCCCTCTCCCCTCCTCCCCCTCTCCCATTCACTCACCCATTCCCACCCACCCCTCCCCTCCCCCTCCGCGACGCCCGACGTTCGACGGCTCGCGGCCGCGCTCATAAACGTTTAGTATCATTACGGCTTTATGGAGCACTGCCCGCGCCTCGCCGCGCCCCGCCCCCTCCCCACGCCCCTCCACGCCGCGCCGCGCCGCTCCGCGCCGACCCTGCTCTGATTTATGCGGCAGCGTTCAGCACCTTCGTTTGGGGCAGCTTCTCGGAGGTTCTTGCCGAGAGTCGTTGCGAGAAATCCGTAAAATAAGTGAACTGAAAAAAATTTATGAGCCCAAAAGAACGAATTCTGGATTAGGTGTTGTGAATGCAAAGTTATACCTGACTATATACGTCACGGAAAGTGACCACAAAAGAATTGCTGGTCATAAATTATACTTTCTGGAATAATGCCTATATTGAGAAAAAGGTGTTGTCTGGTTATCGATATTTTTAATACTTAAGAACTTTTCGATCGCGCATCAATCAGAGTTTGGAGGTCTAGGCATGGGAATTTCGCGCTTGGGAATTGGTGCGTCTGGGAATTTCGTTTTCATCGAGTCGCTGAAGTTCTGATGATGATCGCTGTGCGATCGAAAAGATCTTAAGTATTAAAAATATTGATACCTAGGCAATACCATTTTTTCTCAATTTATTACAAGGATTCAGAGCCACCAGAAATATTACTAATACCTACATTATTACTCCAAAAAGAATGTTATAAATTTTTTTTCAATACAAAAAATCATAATATTTTTAAACTAATAACTGAACCTACAGACAAGATATAAAATCTAATTTATCTTAATTACGGTGAGAAATACGAAGGGTTATATGAAATTCCTCAATTTTGCGCATTAGTAATATAGATAAGTAATATGAGCTGTAGAAATACCGCCTTTTTACTATGTAGTACTACAGCCTTCTTTACCACCGAAAATGAAATCAATTTAAATTTCGCTTTATTATTTCTATTATTTTTTAATTTTTTTTCGACTAAAACTTCACTTACTTATTCTAACCAAAATGAACTTGAGCAGGAAATGATATTTTAAAAATTCAAATCAACAAGTATTACACATGACAGCATATTTTCAATTATTTCCATACTATTGATTTTGTAGTTTAGCTTCGATGATGATGAGTAGTGGTCCCATAATCAAGCACCCTTTCCATAACTTTTTTCCTTTCATTGTCAACGCTCCCAGTACCTCTCGCCGCGATATTGGTCAGGCTTTAAAGAAGAACCTCACATCTCGAGTTCACAATCAAATGACATTCTTCATATTTCCAACTGTTGTTTTGATCGCCGCAATATCCTTTCCAAAATGTCTATATCTTCCCCAGCCGAAAGTTAAAACGCGGATCACAGCAGGCGCTTTGCTGTGGCTACGGACGGAGAGCGCCTGCTGCCGACTTTAACCACATAAATAAATCCTCCGCGCATGATTCTTTCAGATTCGGTCCCAACAGGAAACAAAAAGAGGAATGGTGGGTGGGGCGGGGGCGGGGGCAGAACCTTTTATATTGCCGACAGAGTCCGTAGCCGATATATCGGCGAGCACTGCGCGTCGACCACGCCCTCTGTCGGTTAACAAAACACGATCGCTGGGTGCGTTCCTTTTGCCGCGCCGGCGGTTTACGACATGGCTCGCAGCATGGGTGGGGCTGCGCAGGGGGAGGGCGTGGAGTGGGGGAAAGGAGGGGAAGGGGAGGGAAGGGAGGACTCGTGAAGAACGCAAATTCCTCCCTTCGGAGCGCTTTCGCACCTGCGCGACGTGATCTGTTCTCGGAAATACGACAGCGGTCTCTCAACATATAATCCTCAATCTGGGCGAACGTTTTCATTTAGTTTGTGGCCTTCAGTATTATACGCCAATCGATTTTCATTTTGCAGACACTTGTCGATCTCAGAATAACAATGATACATCTGCCATTGAAAAGATTTAATAGGAGAGCTCATTAAAAGGATGGAGATACCTAGTAATGATACGCAAAACGCTATGCCATTTTCTTCTTACTTAGAATGTTTTGTACAAGTCTGGTTTAAAAACTGTATTATGATGTTATAGATCTGGGAGTAGAGAGTTGCAACATAACAAGATATCTGTTTTAACAAAAATGTCAGTCAGAACCTTGTTATTCTGAATCCGCGATAAGTTGTTTCTGAAAATTGGTCGCCATGACACTGTCAATCAGTTGTCACTGTCATCGCCGACACTATCAATCAAATATACTTCTTGGGATGAAGGGTCCATATTCTCTCGTTCTGCAATATATCCTGCTGATGGTTTGTTGTAAAGCACACATTCTGAATGTGTCGTTTTAATATCATGACTAGAGACCAGATTTTTAGTAATTACATATTTTTTGTCTTTCTGCGTACCGTTTTTAATTTTTTTTTTTTTTTTTTACATATTTTGTATTTTCACAAAATATTTTTTTTTTATTCTTTCATATTTTTAATAAAAAATGAAAAACAGCATTTTTTCCTACATTGTTACTACAAGCGGTCTATTTCAGGTAGTCTTGCGTGAAGACGTCTGATGGTCTCACAAATCGACGTGCCTGCATCAGTTATATCAGTAGCGGGAAGTGCGCGCTAGCGACTGATATCATTTTTTCCTTTTGGTGTGAAACGTCACACTGACGCCGCGTTTCGTGACCTTAATTTCTGATTAATTTTGGCGATCGCTGTCGCGTAACACTTCACTCTGCAGTGCTGCAAGCAGCACTGATTGTTTGCTGGTTCTAGATATCGCCACTTTGTACGATGCGTCTAGTCTGACTGGAAAACTATGGCCCTGGGAACAATAGATGAAGCCTTTACTACTACTTGTACTGACGGGAGAATTGTATGTTGCGAAGTGCGCAGCAACTTCTGTTCTTGAAATACTTTTTAAAACGTTTGTGTTATTTTTAAAATTTGTTTACGAAACTTTTTTTCAATGTAATTTCGTATTATGTAAATGTGTTTCATGATTAATATATTTTAATATAATATATTATGTCAAATTTTACATATTTATTACATATTCTCACTGTTTTCATTACATAATTATGTACACATTTTGACGTTTCCTGCTACATATTTTTCCGGTCTCTAATCATGACAGTTGCATCCCCTTCACGGTCTATCTGCGCCTACTAGTGTCAGTGTTCAGGGTACTGAAAGCCACCCGGAAAATTTTCATGTCATGTTTGTCGTTTCCTTGAGCAGATGCTTTATTTTATCTTAACGATAAATGTGTTTTCCACAATCGTTATTTCCGCGTACTACTAACGTAGTATAGAGAAAAAACTTTAATGGTGCTACAAAAAAGACGATTCTTTCACAACAACTTGTATTTTGGGGGCTCTGATACCAAAAAAGTTGATGCACCTTGTTCCTCTATAAATCAAATTACTTCCTCTATCACGTGTATTCGGAATTCAAGATTAGTGAGCCCTTGGTACAGGAAAATTAGCTAACGACAAGACTTCTGTTTGTCTCTCGCTCCGTCCGTCCGCCCTTTCGTCCACGCGCAACACGAGCTCAAACCTTTCAGACGAATTTCTCAGCAATTAATATTCCCCATCGATCAGGCCGAATACAGCGCCCGGGAATTGAAAACAATATTTTGATCTTTTGTTTTTGGATACTCTACAAGAATATGTAACATTTTCAAAATTTTCTCAAAAATGGCTCTACATTTTTGTAATTAATTTTTTGCCTCGGTTAGAGCGAATGATTTTTCATTATGAAATCGATTCCATAAAGATGACTCTTTAAATTAAGTCATGAATTTTTTTAGGATATTGAATAAATTACTTACTTTCTGAATTGGAAAATTATAAGGTTTTTATTTTGTCTGAACATCACTTAATTGTCGATGTTTTCATGTGTATCACTAACGTTGCCATTTGTGTTGTTTCCTCTATTGGGAAGAGTGGTGAATTCCAGAGCTGCTGGAGAGACGTATATCTTGTTTCCGCTTCTTTCGGAGAAATCATTGCTTTTGTCGCTTTATACTATCCTGCTCTTTCTAAAGTTCTTTGCTTTTGGTTGCTTGCTCACAATGTTTTGCAAAAGGAAAGTCGATTAGCATGTTCATTCCGGTTTCCACAGTAGCTTGTTTGCCTGATTCCCGTAATTGTAGTGCATTCTCTTATCGTGTACTATGGCGGTGATCTTCCCTAGCTGGATGGCGAAATTCGGCGCCGACCTACTCGATGGCTTGCGGGATTTTCCCGCAACAAAGGTATTTCCCATCGGCGGGACGCTGCCCGAGCCGGGACAAGCCCTAATCTCGTGTCTCGTTTCCCTACATGTGTAGTGCATGTACGTGTAATGCGTATAAGAAAGGAGTGAGGATAGTACAAGATAGAGGAAGGCAAGATCTCGCGCGGTCCGTGGCCCGTTTGTTAGGGTACTGCTGTGGCATTCGCCTGATGTTGATTGGAGAAACCTCGGAAAACAACCATCGCACCCGATATCTGACTCACTCACTCACTCACTCACTCTGTGTGAACCGAGGTGTGTTTTGCATTATCATGGACCAGTCAGATGTATTGTGCCTTTCGATTTCCCTTAATCACTACGATCCAGCTCAAGTGCTGCAGTTCGGTGAGAAAATGAATAATATTGCTCAACTCTTTTCAAGAGTAATTTTTTGCACAATTTTATTGATGATAAACAAGGATAAGGTCCACCCAAAAAAAATTAGGCACTTGCCCAAAAATCTCCAAAAATGTGCCCATGAGAGAAGACAGAAAAGATATATTACTGTGACCAGATACACGTTCGCACTGCTTCTACTGCAGGAAAAACAAGTATGCGTTCACTACCCTTATCTACAGCTATTCTATTTTTGAAACAGATGATAGTAATTTATTATTCAAGATGACAAAGCCGTAGTTTATTTATGAGAGGAAGGTTCGTGCCTGGAGTTGGAAAAAGTATCTTCATCGTCGTGTTTAGATTTGATTCTATTTATTTATTTATTTATTTATTTATTTATTTATTTATTTATTTATTTATTTATTTATTTATTTATTTATTTATTTATTTATTTATTTATTTATTTATTTATTTATTTATTTATTTATTTATTTATTTATTTATTTATTTATTTATTTATTTATTTATTTATTTATTTATTTATTTATTTATTTATTTATTTATTTATTTATTTATTTATTTATTTATTTATTTATTTTTACGTCAAAAATAGTTAAAAACTGTGTGTGACGTGCTATGGGGAAAAGTGAATTGTGTGCACATTTTCAAAATTCTGTGATCCCTACACTAAGTCATATACTACTTTAAAAAAAAAGATCCCATGTAATAAAATTCAAGATTTCCAGGGATAAAAAGGCAATAAATTTTGGCTCTTATCCATGTTGTGCTTCGGAATAATACTTCCTTCCGCGACAACATGGAAACGATAATTTGAATAATTGTATTTCCCTCTCGATTCGATTTGATTTTATTCAGGTTTTAGTGAAATACAAAATTGAGAAATATTAGAGAACTCAAGGATAGATAGTTTGCTGGGCTGTCGCCAGGAGTTTGTGCGTCACAGCCCGGAATGCCCGGACGAGTCGATGGAATAGTAATTTGTGATGTCAGTCGTAAAGTTGCAATTTATTCTGCAAGTATGAAAGGTTGTGACTCGAGGTCGACAAGTCGAGAAGTGCCGTCCTGTGAACAAAATAACATCACTTGTATCACATGTGTCATTCATGTTTTAGACAGTTACTTTCTGACATTCGTTTTTTAATTCAAGATAAAAATCACTGAATTTGTACAGTGTCACATTAATGTCAGTGGTAGCTGATGCGGTCGAACCGAATTATTTTGTTTTCTTCGTTGTATTCACACTGTATATCTCCAAACGTTCGAACATTTTTTTCACTTAGAACCCTAGTGCTAGTAGTTGAACTTTTAGGCCTTCTGTGTGGACTAAAAGTATCCGCTTTTACTAATGGTTGTCTAAAAAAATGTATCACCCGTAAGTGATCGATGTGTTCTGTAGCAGAATTACATAATCAATTGAGAAGTATCATTATCGTAGTTAGTGAAATAAAATATGCAGTCGTCTTACCGCCAAAAAGTTTGGATATTATCCCACACAAATTCAACTAAGATGGAGGAAATTAAACTTTAAATAATTTTGATTGACATGTGAAAGTAAACTCATTATTCCACTTAAAGAAGAAAACTAAACTGATTTACTGAATTTCTTTCAAATTAAAAATTCATAGCACTGCAGATCTTACATTTCATTGATAAATAATAAAAGGTATTATTTGTCGGTTATCGACGATACGCACTATCTCTCGACTGGCCTGCCTACATGTGTGATTGTGTAATGCAAGTATGCGTAAGTATGTGCGTGCAAGGGGGGAGGATTGGTGAAGGAAGAGGAAGGAAAGATCGCGCGCGGCCAGTGGCCTGTCGAGCATTTACATGGTGTTCATCGCAGAAACCACCTAACAATACCGCTCAGAGCAATCACCACATGAATTCTTTCGATACAGCGGCTGAATTCGACCTAAGTATCTTAACTAGTACCTAATGAATACGCTCCTTTGAAGACAAGAATCCTAGGATTTCCCGTTCAGCGACTCTGCAAGACAGTAATTTATTGCCATGAGCTATCTCCGCTGATGACCTCTTACATCGCACAAACATAATGGACTGAGTTGCTTATAAATCGTAAGCAATCAGTTGTGTTACTTTTGACTTATTGTGCGTTCAACGGGGAAAAGCAAGATCCAACGTTCGAGTGTTAAGATTAGCAATGAATGAACATGAATGCGTATAAGTGTTGAAAGTACAATAGTGGATTATCGAAATCTTCAATTGTTACCATGTGGGTTTTGTATAATCGACAAGGAGCTGCAAAGACAATTAAGCACATTTACTTTATATGTTTGTGTGTTGAATGTTGAAGCATTTGTAAATCCACTTCTGTTATTATTTTCCATGTGTGACTCGTGTACGATAAATTGCTTAAAGGCTTCTGCCAATGGAAGCGGGCTGCGTGGCATTCCGGTGAGAGCGCCTCTTCCGAGAAGGGGCGCGCGGGGGAGGCTCCCGAAGACGCCCACGCACTGAGCGGCGGCGGCGGCGGCGGCGGCGCGGCGCTGCATGCGGCGCACGCCCTCTGGCGTCACGGCGGACGGCCGCCCCCCCTCCTCGCCCCCGCCCTCGACCCCTGTCCTCGTCCCTGTCCCCTCCTCCGTCCCCGTCCCTCATGTCCCCCGTCCCTCACGTCCCCCGTCCATCATGTCCCCCGTTCATCACGTCCCCCGTCCCTCACGTCCCCCGTCCCTCACGTCCCCCGTCCCTCACGTCCCCGTCCCTCCGTCCCCCGTCCCTCCCGTCCCCGTCCCTCCCGTCCCCCCTCCCCCCGCTCACCGTCCCTCCCACCCCCTGTCCCTCCCGCCCCCCGTCCCTCCCGCCCCCTGCCCTCCCGTCCCCTGTCCCTCCCTCCCTCTGCTCCTATCCTTCCCTCGCACCTGCCCCTCCGCTCCTGTGCCTCTGCTCGTATCCCTCCCGTCTTCTCTCTCGCCCTGTCCCTTCCCCTGTCTCTCCAATCCTGTCCCTCCCGTTCTGTCACCGTGTTTCGCCTCTCGCTTCGTGTTCCTTCCGTCCCGACCCTGCTGGTCCCTCTGGTCCCTGAAGCCCCGACGTCGAGACATGCTCCGCTTCGGCGCTTGCCTTTGTTTCTTGTTTTCATCTCCGCCTCCGGAGCTGGTGAATCCCCAATATGAATGTGAGCTGGAGTTGTTACGATAGGAGCGCTACCCCACAGTGTCAGAAGTATTTAAAGGGAGTCGAAGAAACCTCAAGAACATTATCGCGGACACAATAGTAAAATAACGGGTAATGGTTCATAAATAACTGAGACAATAGTTATTTATGCACCAAGGGCTTCATAAGGGTTCTAATAATCGAGCGGCGGCGAGATGCCGAGGGACCTTTGCCCTGAGGGCGTTCTTCCACCCAAGGTCATTACAATCAGTGAACACCCTTGGTATATACATAATTTTATTTTTTACCTAATTTTCAGATTTACTTATTTAGTTATTAACTAGATGTTTAGTTGACTCAGTGTGTTTTTTCATACTACTCTCCCATAATTCCTTTCCATAATTTCCTCTCTGTAAGAGGACATGAAGTGTCATTCAAGTTTTCACATTTCCGTCGTAACCACGGTTCTCTCGATCCAGGTAAGATACGCCGCGCATATGAAACTCCATATCGAAGGCAATAACATACTATAACGTGTCAGTAAAAAATTAAAAAAAGTTGTAAATGTTAAAAATATCAAGCATTCTAGTTCTTTGCATCAATTATTCAATAGTGTTCTTTTAAATTTTGGTAATATTTGTTAGTTTCTGATTTTGTACTCCTTGTGGCACGGGTCTCATCGAAAGCCGAGTCTGCTTGTTCTGACTTTCTGGGCAGCGTCGAGGGAGGAAGAGCAAACATTTGGCGTGATAGGGCCAGTGCACCGTGCACCGGGGCGACGCGGGGCGGGCGGCGCGGGCGGGCGACGCGGGCGGGCGACGCGGGGCGGGCGACGCGGAGCGGGCGACGCGGAGCGGGCGACGCGGGCGGGCGACGCGGGCGGGCGACGCGGGGCGGGCGGCGCGGGGCGGGCGACGCGGGCGGCGACGCGGGCGGGCGACGCGGGGCGGGCGACGCGGGGCGGGCGACGCGGGGCGGGCGACGCGGCGGCGGGCGGCGCGGGGCGGGCGACGCGGGGCGGGCGACGGCGGGACGGCGGGCGACGCGGGCCGGGCGACGCGGGCGGGCGACGCGGGGCGGGCGACGCGGGGCGGGCGACGCGGGGCGGGCGACGCGGGCGGGCGACGCGGGGCGGGCGACGCGGGGCGGGCGACGCGGGCGGGGCGACGCGGGGCGGGCGACGCGGGCGGGCGACGGGGCGGGCGACGCGGGGCGGGCGACGCGGGCGGGCGACGCGGGGCGGGCGACGCGGGCGGGCGACGCGGGCGGGCGACGCGGGCGGGCGACGCGGGCGGGCGACGCGGGCGGCGACGCGGGCGGGCGACGCGGGGCGGGCGACGCGGGGCGGGCGACGCGGGGCGGGCGACGCGGGGCGGGCGACGCGGGGCGGGCGACGCGGGCGGGCGACGCGGGGCGGGCGACGCGGGGCGGGCGACGCGGGCGGGCGACGCGGGCGGGCGACGCGGGGCGGGGCGACGCGGGGCGGGCGACGCGGCGGGCGACGCGGGCGGGCGACGCGGGCGGGCGACGCGGGCGGGCGACGCGGGCGGGCGACGCGGGGCGGGCGACGCGGGCGGGCGGGCGGGGCGGGCGACGCGGGGCGGGCGACGCGGGGCGGGCGACGCGGGGCGGGCGACGCGGGCGGGCGACGCGGGCGGGCGACGCGGGCGGGCGACGCGGGCGGGCGACGCGGGGCGGGCGGCGCGGGCGGGCGCGCGGGCGGCGCGGGGCGGGCGACGCGGGGCGGGCGACGCGGGGCGGGCGGGCGCGGGGCGGGCGACGCGGGGCGGGCGACGCGGGGCGGGCGACGCGGGGCGACGCGGGGCGACGGCCGGGCGATAGCATCAGCGCCGAGCGCTGTCAGCGCCGCGTCAATTATTTCCAGACGCCTCCGCTCCGCTCCCAGCCTCCTCACCCCGCGCCGCCGCCGCCGCGGGCCGTCTACTTTTGTGATGGCCACCTCGTTCCTTGGAGGCCCGCTCCAACTGGTGTCCTACTTCGGGGATTCAAGTCGCTGCTCCGCGAAGGAAACTAGTGGTTCTTTCTCGCTTTATTTCGATTTTCGAAGATTCGTCTTGTTCAACGAAAATGAGACTTGCATCCAAAGGCTGCGCATGTGGGGTGTTAGGGGGGCGTGGCACTTCTAAAAATTTCCAGGGGGTCCCCGTTGTGCCGCTTAATAAAACATTTTATTTCTGTAAATAATATCAATTCCGGATTTTCTCCCTTTTTTAAGATGACAATTCGAGGAACTGATACACGACATTTTGTTAAGAGGCTCTCCAAACCATCTGGCAACCTTTTAAATGGTTTGACGTAAAACCAATTGAATTTACAGAGTGGCCACTTTCTGGAAAACTGGATAAGTCGGGGAATTTCATTGGTTTGTAAACATCAGATAAACATGAGGAAAGTTTTAATAGAAGTCAGAGATTTCTTAATTTTTATTTTTTCATTTCTTGTTGCAGAAGATAATTAGAGTCTCAACCCGTAAAATTAAAAATACATCGAAACATTCGTTGTTAAAATTTGATATCTGAATTTGATGACAATGAGAGTGCCTAGCTCTTTCTCACTCATCAACATTCTCGGAATTTTTCTACCCAAATCACTAGGTTCCGCAGGGCTGTACAACACAGCTGTCATGTTGACAGCTCAGCGTCACTACGGTGGGAGGGGGGGGGGACCCACGGCATCCTAAGCGATAAACGACAAAAATCGCTCGAGAGTTTCTCCTGATGCCGCGGATCAGTATGCGTAGAGTATGCGCTGAGGGGCAAGGTTCTGTAGAGATGCTTGTCCGCAGCTACGTACGTTATAACTAGACATCGGATGTTTAGGGAAATGCCTATTTTATTCTAGTGAACTTATTTAAAGGCTGATAATATATGTGCACGAATCATGACAATGATGACATGTAACAAAGTTTTATAATGCTAATTTTTGCTTATTTTAGCATGAATGCCTTTTTTGCATATATACCTTTTTTTGGTACTTTTTTGCCTCTTTATTTATTATTTTTATACACAATGTTAAGATATTGGAAAATCGGCGAAGGTCCAACGTGAGCATTCATTATGAAACCTTCAATTCACGTCTTCGTATTTTAAAATACAGGATAAATCCTGAAAGTATACCAACTGATTTTTCTCCATTTCCCTATTTCATAAATACCAGCCATGATCTGAGAACATGCTCGGTTGACAATACACCAAGGGCACCGAAATTTTATGTGGAAATAAATATAAATTCCCCGTTACATCGTTCAGATGTCCTTCTCCGCATTCAAACTGATTTGGTCTCCCTGTCGTCGCAAATTTGAAATTGTGATCCTTGAAAATTTACTGGTAATGTGTAAATATTACTGGTTAAAAATGCAAACTATGTAAATCTAGTTTTACATTAAAATGTACGAACTTGATTTGTGTAGTTAAGTTTACAAAATAATATAGACAAAAATTACAAATATTCATTTTATTGTGTAGTAACTTATGACAGTGCCTTTTTCCTCCTTATTCTTGACATTTTCAGTGCCTTTTTAGGCGCCTAAAACACGATTTTTAGTGCCTAAATTCCGATGTCTAGTTATAACAAAGCGACAGCTACAACACACACGTCCGAGCATTAACTTGTTTAGAATTAATAACGTTGTTTTGTTGTTCACTACTTGATTTGGGTACTACTGAAATAAATATGATGACTACTGAAACAAATATGATGATAAATATGGCGAACAGAAGTTAACGATTCGACCGTGATGGTCAGGGCGAAATTAATTTATTTTGTTGTCATCGGTGCCTCGGACGAGGCGTTTCCCGGCCTGTCCAGTAGATACTGACTCCGGCTGCGAAAGTCTACGCTTTTACAATTTTCTCCATTGTATTCGATTGTTCGTTCCGAGAGACAGATAGGCAGAGAGACAGACAGGCAGACGGAGAGACAGACAGTGAAACTGACTGGCAAGCTCGCAGGCATTTTGCTCTAATTCGAATTTTTGGTATCAAGGACGTCGAATCTGAAAAACAGTGTTAGAGAAAGTAATTTTCTAAAATTTAGGAACAAGATTTAGCCATTATCTTTGTTATGAGGGCTCAACAATAACCGTTTTCTGAAGATAAGTCGTCAGTTTCTGCCTATAATTTACAATTCTTTCTCTTTACGGAGTAATGAGTCTTTTCAAGGACTCCTGTTTAAAGTATTGGAACTCACAATGGAAGATGGAGTGTACAAAGCTTCATCAAGTAAGAAACTCCATTCTGGAACCAGTTTACCGAAATCAAACTTCAAAAGAAGAGAAGAAGTCGTCATTACAAGATTAAGGATCGGTCACTTTAACCTAAATTACTGTCATCTGTTCAAAAAATCCAACCCTAAACCCTGTCCTAAATGTGGCTGTACCGTGTCTACTTCTCATTTTATTCTTGACTGCCAAGGACTTGTTAATATAAGGAAATCATTAAACATAGAAGGCAGCTTATATTCACTGTTCAAATCAGAAGAAGGTTGAAAAAAATTTTGAAACTACTAGAAATAAGTAAATTGTTCAATGTAATATGATAATAATGATGCAATTTTTGTTATGATATATTGAAATAATGTTTACGGTGTAATGATTCAACTATTTGTAACCTTCAAATGTAATGCACTGATGTAAACACAATGAGGTCGCTGATGACCTGAGCTGTTATAAAGCGACCATAAATAAATTTTTAAAAAAATGTTTTGTAACTGTGTGAAAGAGTTACTGGAGCTAACACTGTGTATAAAACATATAATATTATAAGTCATTATTTCTCTTTACTTTCAGAAATAGATTGTTTGAAAGGAATAGAAGTCATTTTTTCTGGTTGATCTACCCATTTTTACTGTCTATTGTAGAAGTATGACATTTTATTTTTTATTTCCCACAAAACACATGACACATTGTATTTTGAGAGTGTTGCAACTCGTAGATGCATCCCCATAATCCCAGGCTTATTACACTTTTCACATTTTTCTTAAATGAATGATGCACTTAATGATCATTGGATTGTCCTGCTTGTGGCTCGGTTGCGGGCCCAAGATGCGAAGGAACGAACGCGCATGGTCTGTGGCTCGTTGTTTAGTGTTGCTTGGCGGTTCACTTGCAACTGAGTGAGGAAACCATCAATCAGAGGACTCGATCTGAAAATTGGATCCAGAAGTTGATCTGGATCCAGACGTTGAACAACTTGCTGTATATATATCAAGCAAATATCTGCCACCCGGCCATGTTAGGATCCGCAGTCATCGAAAGGTCCCGAAAGGATGATATTGGAAATGCGATATGTGTTATTCAAACATATATTACAAATTTTAATAACTAATAATGTTTATTTTCCGCAGGGAGTTGCCGTGCCCTCTGCAAGAGAATTGCGTTCCAAAGTACGGTGAGTTTAGATTCACACTTATGAAACTAAATAATTTTAATGTTTATTTTGTAGTCATAAGAAATCACTACCAAACAAGCGGCTGATGAATAATTTTATGCATTATTCTATTGAGCACCCCGCTTCTTTCACCTCCATAACTTTAAGCTTTCGAATGCATCGTATTGTCAATGTGACGAGAAGGAATATTTCCACATACTCGCCCGCCTTTGCCTTCTTTCGTACCTCTTCGTTCTAGTTTGCTTTAAGGAACCCACTCTCCTGCCTTGTATTTTTTACTCACAGCTAGTTGTCTCATGGATGCAATTTTTTCTTTTCAACCACTCTTCGCTCGCTGCTCCGTCCGTGCCTGAGGCCCCGAGCGCATCTTTCTCCGACACTTCTTTTCACTCTGGGCCGCCTTCGGAGGCGACGCCCTACACGAAAAGGTGGCGGCGGTGGCGGCGGTGGCGGCGGTGGCGGCGCCACGAGCCCAGGCCCCGAGTGCCGAGGGCCAATTCGCTTTTGCAATACGTGCATCTTTTTATAGACTAGAAAGTAACGCCAATAGCCTTTAACAATCTGGAATGCCCCAATCACGGTCGATGCCCCTAGTGCGTCTTCGATCGGAAAGATTATAGGGTTCAACTCCCCATAGTGAAGGACTTTCCACACTATACACCGATTTAAACGGAGTGGCGCTTCAAGGTCACGAGCTGAAAGGAGAGGGGTCACGATCATCCAATCGAGAGCTTCGTGTCAACTTAGTTTTGGTGTTGGAGCTCCCGATTGGAGGATGAAGTCCCCCCTCTTCTTCCAGCTCGTGACCTTGAAGTGTCATTCTTGTTTATATGGGAGTACAGCACCATAGCAACACACTAGGCTCACGTTCTAGAGGGACAACAAAACCCTGCTTCTCCCAGGATGCACTTATTGGACTAATGACCATAGTAGTTGACGCGCCCGGAAACAATCAATCAATAAATATCTAAAAATATCGCTTTTTCTATACGATATTTTTACCCCATCTCTCTATTGATTAATCATCATAGAAGGTAAAGTAGCAAGTTAGGCCATGACTGAGCTAACAGATTTTACGAAAGTGGAATGAGGCACATGATAATAATTAATATTTCTAAAAATTCTAAAAATATGATAAGAGTCTGTATTATATACCACTCCGGCATTGGAAACGTCTTGATAAATATTTCCAGTTGGCTCGTAGATGTGTGGTTTAGAAATAGCAAGTGTTTAAATGATATAATTTTCAGTTCATGGAGTTAATTCAAAGGTGATTCTATTGAAACAATATTAGAAAATGTGGAAGAAATTAATGAAACATTTTGTAATTCACATCATCGTGAATGTAAAAGTGAAATAATTGCTACAAGTGTATTTTCACACACGAAATAAATGCTGGATGTAATGAAAAAGTGACGCAACAAGTTATCATTTTACTTCTACATTTTCATGTACTCGTACTATCAAACATTTTAGAATTTTCGGATGAACCGCCTACTTCTATGGAGGCGAACCAAGTGGTGCCGACTTTACCCCCAATTTCGGTCAGTCTTTTTGTCTTATGTTTCCAGATTCGTACAAACGTTATGGTAAATTAGAATGGACATACTGATCCCAGCGATCTCTTCCGATGACGTCCGAAAACATCGGCCGTCGGACAAAGATCTATTTCGTTTTGTTTTGTCCATCCGAGGTCGCTCGACCGACATTTCGGTCAAAATCACAGTCAGAAATTTCTGCATTACTTTTCGTGTAAAGTACTTGAAATAATTTTCATGTACGTAAATTAAATTTAATGTACCCGTACACGAGCTTTAATGTACATGAAAATTAAATTTAATGTATGTGTACAATTAAATTTAATGCAGACAAGTAAGTTAACAGTCGAACATTAAATCTACATTGATTTTAATTTAAGCATAAAATGTAATGTACCTACATATACATTAATACCCCTTCAATGTACAATTTACATGAAAATTCATGTACATTCGTACATTAAATCTACTTTAAATTTAATGTAATTTCTGCCAGTGCAGCTCCACTGCGACCGCCGCCTACGTCAGAGAACACGCGGAGCGATTTTGGCCCACTGCGGGGCCGGGGGGGCGGGGGCTGATGCGGCGCAGCGTGCTCCTTCGGTGGAATGGGACGTGCCCATTGACTGGCGTGCTTCCACGGGGCGATAGTTCACCGCTCAGTGACAGTGCCCGTCGTGATTCACTTACGGAATGGCGCCCACAAGGATGCCGGGAAGCTGTGGGCGTGCGGAGTGTGAGCTGCGTGGTTCGTGTGCGCGTTATGGACGTGCGCTGCATGCAGGTGGCTCCTTTCGCCGAGAGCACGTAGCGGTGCAGCGGAATCCACCGAAATGCAGAATGAGGAAACAGAGTACATATGAATGAGATGACAATGTTCGGGAGAAGCCTCCAAAAATGCGAATCACGATTCGTTACATCATATAACACCTTACGTCATGTTTGCGTAGTGAACGTTTTGTGAACGGCGAAGTTTCTGATATTTCCATCAATGAGGAGTGGAAACGATCGCCAATGTTTGCTAGTCTTGATCGATTCGACCGCTCAGTGTTTCGAAGATCGCGGAGATCGTCGAAGTTCGATTTAAATACTAAGCATTGTTCTCTACTCAATCCGGCTTAACCATCTTTTGAATGTCATTTTAATCTATGCCATCGATCAGGGCACAGTAAGTCTGATTTGAACTTACGAGTGAGCGCAAAATCTCGGAAATAATTGACAATTAACTTTCATAATTTTATTTAATTTTTTTTTGGATATTCCTTTTGCAATTTTGTTTTTAGGCTATAAATGAATAACATTTCTTGTAGACTGAAATGTTCTGAATGGTATAGCAATTCAAATTAGTAACACACTGTATGGTTGTGTAATACAAATTATAGGAAAACCTCTTTTACAAAATAATTACTATTCCAGAGCTTCATTACATTTATACGTTACGTCACCATTACGATTTTACTACGTATCTGAAGAACCCGTTAATCATAAAACGTCTGATGCCGTCAGGAAGTACAATCTATGTAATGTCCTGAAGAATAATGTAAATGGAAGATGAAAATAATCTTTTGCTGCACATCCATTCTGCAAGCTCAGCGCCCCGCGAAAACATTACTTTGGCTGTCTCCTTCCTTTCCACTTTCCGGCGAATGGGCCCCAGATCCATCTCGAGCGCTGCCGCCTCCGGTCGTCTGGCGGCGGCCGAAATCTGCGTGCGTTGCGTGCGAGGGAGCGAGGGGGGGAGGGGGCGCCATTCGGAGGCGGCGCAAGGTGCGTGCAACAGCCCCACGCGCCTCTCGCGGGAGCCAAGTGCCACGGCAGGTGCAGCCCCATCACCGCCCCCGCCCCACCCGCTCCTCGCCCCGTCCCTTCACGTCCTGCCCGACCCCTCTACGCCACCGCACCACCGCCTCCATACCCTACCCCTACACCCACGCCTCACACTGCCCCTCCCATCCCTTGCCCGTCACTACCTGCTCCGCTCCTCCATGCCTATTCAACCCCCCCCCCCCCCCCCCCCCGCCCCACCTCGCCCCTCCCCCCCAAGCTTCTCCTCTTCCCTCCCCTTCTCGTTCATTGAAGCCCCTCACCTCCACGCATCGGCATGCCCACACGCCTACCCCGGCTCGCTCTGCCCCGCCCCACCCTGCCCTCCCTCCCCGCCACACCTTTCTTTGCCCCGCACCATTTCACCCCATCCCGCTCCGCTCCGTCAACTCCCCCCTGTCCCGGCTCTCTCCGCTAGCTCTCCCCGTCCCGCCCACTTTTCCATTCCCTCCTTTTACCCCTCCCCCCCACGCTTCCCCCTTTCCCGCTCCGCTCTTCTATGCCCATCCCCACCTTTCCACTCCCCTATCGTCCCATCCCTCCCTGCCCCGCCCCCTGCCTACCCCTTACCGACAGACACCCCCTACCACCGCAGCCCTCCCTCCCCCCATCCCACGCGCTTTACGGCGTCGGCCTTCGCTCAACGTCTCTCCGACTTTGCATCGCAGCGGAGGGGGCGTGGCGGAGGGCGGCGTGGCGGAGGGCGAATGGGCGAGGGCGGAGGGCTGCGCAGCGGACCAGAGCGCGTGCGAGAGGGCAAGGAAGAGGGCGACCGGCCGGTGGGCAGAGGGCGGAAGGGCCGGCGAGCGGACGGGTCGCTCTCATAAATCTGCACGCGGCGACTTCTGGACGAAAAAAAACTCTACTAACGAAAACAAAGTAATAAAATTTATACACTCGCCGTGCGCGCGCGTGGCGGGTGCGTTGAAATGCGGCGGACGTCGGCGCGGAGAGATGAACACTGCGCGCGGAGGGCAATGCAATCACTGGGGGCTGAAGGGCGGTCGGGGAGAGCAGCGTTCGGTCCTGTGGATCGTTATGGATCTATTGCTCTCTTACCGGTAGCGGTAGCTCAGTGCATCAACTGATGTCACTGCAGCGCCTCTGACCGGGAGGTCATAGGTTCGAGTCCTGACGGCAGCAGGATTTTCGACACTAGCTTGTCAGCTAGGTCGAATTCAGCTGCTGTCTGAGGAGAATTCTAGCGGCTGGCTGTTCTGATCGGTAGTTTTCCGTGGTTTCTCCGATCAACACCAGGCGAATGCCGGAGCAGTACCCCAACAAACGGGCCACGGACCTGACCGGGAGGTCATAGATTCGAGTCCTGACGGCAGCAGGATTTTCGACACGGGCCACGGACCGCGCGCGATCTGTCCTTCCTCTTTCTTGTCCTATCCTCTCCCCTTACACACACACACACACTTACACTAACACACACACTACAAACGATAGGTCGATGATCAAATAATCATTGAACATGGCCACATTCCTCTCCGTCATCCACCGTATCATTCAGATCTAAATCCAATAGAACTTGTTTGGGGATTTATAAAAGGGCGCGAGGCAGCAGAAACAATTGGAGCATCCTTAAAAGAAAAGGAAACGTTTTGCAGAGAAGCGTTTGCACACTACGAGGAATGGAAGAAATCCTGCGAGGTGTAGGGAATAGAGGCGACATAATAATTCAGATAATGTGATGGACCAACAAACGATGTATTCATTTCTTTGGACACTCCTGGGAGTGTGGGTTCTTCTTTTGACGAAAAGAGGACAGTGATGAGTGACGGTCAGCGCGATAGCTGCGTCTTGCAGTCGCCTTTCCTTGTCGCCTACGCGCTTGCTTATCGCCGAGAGGGGAAATCTCAGATGCCACAGGGTGGGGGCAGCCTCCGAGACTTTACCAAAGGTGCGTCCGCCATGTTTTTCTTTTTGCGAGTGGTTCAGCTATGTAACAGATTCTCTCATTTTGGGTTGTTTTTATCCTAGACAGTTAAGAACCAAGATAATGGCTTTTAGTCAGTTTATATTATCAATTTCTGCAAAATAAAGTCCATGTTCTAATAAGAAAAGTGTGGTTTTACTTTTAGAACGTACCCGTATACCACAGTGCGCAGGAAAGTCTATCGGCAGTGGCACCTTGCTGATGCGTACCGGCAACAGAAATTATGTTGGTAGCCCTACCTGCGGCACGTAACAAAAGAAAACGTATGTTGCACACGTATATTACTTGTAAACGTATGTTGCACAATCATAATAGATGCTGGAGGTGTTGTCCCATTCAGTTGTTTCCCAGTGATCTCGTTGCGACCAACATAAATTAAATTTTTAATAGGAGGCCCTGATTCAGATCAGCGTGGAGAGACTATCCTGGCGCACTGTAGTATCAATATGTAATCCTATTTACATTTATAGAGCGCACAACAGTTTTCAGTACTCATGCATAGAAAGTAGTACTTACCTTCAGTGTTGATTGATTGGAAAGTGTCACTTTGCCGTATGCGTACCGTCATGGCCGTGGAAGACAAAAGAGTACAGCAAAGAAAACAAAACACTGGGACATCAATCAACATCGCTGCCGCCTCGCATATTGAAAATGATCCCAAGAATATACATTTTTATGTTTCCAAGAATGCTTACTAAAAATGCAACCCGTACGGAAGTATCTTTGCCGTACTCGTGTCAAAATGCTTATCTCTCAAATCGTTGTTTCGTCCGTGAACATTTTATTCTTAGGCGGAAGACTCGCCTTCTGTACTAGTGACGTAAATATTAGTCACGAGCCCCACAACAGCAAAGTCATGAGTACAAATTAAAGGGGTGCATTTCTTAAAGCACTCTTTGTAAATAAGCATTTCTTGGGAGCTCTGGAAAGAGGAGTCTTTGCTTGAGGCGAGAGGGAGTGGGGGGAGGGGTGGGAAGGGGAGGGGAGGGGAAAGGGAGGCTGCTGATATGGAGGCGCAGGAGCGCGCCCCGCGGCGCAGGCGCCACCTCCTGTGATTTCTGGCGCCCCAGGGCTTGATAAGGCGCAGCCTAACTCCGCGATTTACACAAACGCACTCCGTCGCCCCTCCCCCTCCCCACGGAATCTTCAACCCCACGCCATCGCTTCGCCCTCGCCCTCGCCCTCGCCCTCGCCCTCGCCCTCGCCCTCGCCCTCGCCCTCGCCCTCGCCCTCGCCCTCGCCCTCGCCCTCGCCCTCGCCCTCGCCCTCGCCCTCGCCCTCGCCCTCGCCCCGCCTTCGCCCACGCCTTCGCCCACGCCTTTGCTCACGCCTTCGTCCACGCACTCGCTCTCACCCTTACACTCGCCCTTGCCCTTGCCCTTGTTCTTGCCCTCTGCCCTCGCCGTCGCACGCACGGCCTTGCCCTTCCCCTTGCCCTCGCCCTTGCCTCGCTCTCGCCTCGCCTTGCTCTCGCACTCGCTCTCGTCCTTGCCCTTGCCCTTGCACCCGCCTCGCTGTCCACGTCCACGCCTCGCCCTGCACTCGCACTTGCCTTCTCCCTCGGCATCTCCATAGCCATCTTCACGGACATCACCCCACCGCTGCTTCCGCTGGTTCTTTACGAGTGCCAGCCGTCATCTGTCATCCGCGTTTCCTTTACAAGTCGCTCTGTTTCGTACTTCACTTGTTTCACGCGCTGCCTGCGGCCAATGGCGTTTCCGCCCACGTCAATGCGATACAACTTCTGAGTCTCTTTAAAGCCAGTGCTGTAAAACGATATCGCTCCCTCAAGGCACGAGAAGGACATCAACTAGTGGTGCTACAACAACATTCTTCCTCACATTATTCTGTGCACTTTTAGAAAATTCAGACTGAATTAACCTCAAGGAAAAATACGTGCAAACTGCTCGTCTTATCAAAAAAATTGTACAAGACCTTGAAAAATACAATTTTTGCTTTCACTCTCTTACTTCGTAAGAAGAGAATGATTGTGATCATGCTGGAAAACGGAATTATCACATTTCTTAGCTCTGGCAAAGAAAAAGTGGATAAATTTTTCCTCTACTAGTAAATTCCTTCCAACAACCAAAATTCTAACCAACCAGACACACGTTCCATCGTCAATCAATTTTTCGGTATCAAAAACTCACAAAACATAGATCTTGACTACACAACGAGTTAATGGCAACAATTTACTACATATAGGAAAAACCTGATCCAGTTTTTGATCTAGAACTATCAAATAATCACCTATTTCCGAAACTATTACAATACTTTCTCTTTTTACGAAGTAAGGCCATTCCAGAGTAAGACCTATTCTACTGTCATGCAATGTAAAAATTGATGCGAATGGAATTCTTATCGACAACAGAATAATCTAAAGATTATTGTTTTGTATAAATTGTTTGGTATAGTTTTCTCTTTCCAACTACGAAACTCGTATGTGGATTCTATCTTACATGTACAAAGTCCTTGTGCAATTCCTTGTGTAATGAAGAGGCTTTTCAATCACCAAAAGGTGTAGTGTTTTATTTTTCGATAGATGGGTGGGCAACAAAATTAGAGACGTGAAGTTCTTGTCGTAAACGTCCATCAAATTACTTATGTGCTAACTCAGGTAAGGAGGAAAGCTGCATTCGAGGTTGTTACTTGAGGTTCCCACCCCAGGTAACGACTGTGTTAAGACAGAAGCCAGTTGCGAATGCGGTGGTATAATAGTCAGCGTACCGGACTGTTGTACCCGAGTTTGCGGGTTCAAACCCGATCGAAGCCGTGGATTTTTAAGGGCGAAAAAATCCCTCGTACGCCTTCCTTCGGAGGGGAAGTAAAGCCGGCTGTCCCATGTAGTAGATTTACTACATGTAAAAGCTCCTCAAGCCTAAAAGAAGCCTCTGAGCAAAATTGAGATCCGCCAGTTTCATCGCCCAAGATAATACCTCCTTTCTCCCTTAGGTGAGAAAGGAGCGTATCGAAATTTGCGTGTTTAGACGGAAGAGCGGGCGTGATGGCCCGAGTCTCGCCACGTAAAATAAGGCATTAACTGAACTGAACTGAACAGAAGCCTGTTGGGCGCTATACTGCCAAGATGGCTGTCCGAGGGTGGAGACAGGTGGGCAGTGTATCGCCCACCTGCATCCCACGGTCAGTTTTGCCTTACCCTCGCTTCCCAGCTAATCGCCTTCCGTTCTCATTACCTAAGACGACATAGCCCCACTGTATCGCATTTCGTTTATCATGTGCTTCTCAAGGAGTAAAAAGTTTAGTCAAGTTTGCATTCATAAGTCGCACGTTCTCGCACCAGTCCAGTGAAAACCTCGAGCACAGATCAACATGGCAGAATCTTCGGAATTGAGTGTTTGAAGTCAGCGAGGTTAAGGGATGCTCTTAAGAGGATTGAAGTTTTGTTTCCAAAAAGTATTAAGTGTAGTTTTCAACTTTGGCAGTGCTCTAAAAGGATGTGAAAATTGTTCTTCAAAACAGAAGTGTAGTATAATCGATCAGTGTGATTCTATGGAGACCACGGGAAACGTAGAGACCAGGAGAGGTGGCACAGGGTATCAAATGATGTCACTGCGGTGCCCCTAACCGGGAGATCCTAGGTTCGAGTCACGGCGACGTGACGGTACGATTTTCTACACTATCTAGATTGGTCAATTCAGTCGGTCTGAAGGAGAATTTTAGCGGCCGGTTCCTCCGATCTGTAGTTTTCCGTGATTTCTCCTACCAAGACCAGGCGAATTCAGTACTTTAATAATCGGGCCACAGACCGCGCGCGATCTTTCCTTCCTCGTCCTTGTCCTACTCACGCCTTACATGTATACTCTTATACTTACATGCACTACACACATGCCGGGAGACTGGCTGAGAGCTTAATCTTGTCCAGGTTGGGGCGGTGCCCCGTTGGTGGGAGGTCCCTAGTTGGGAAAACCTCGCTAGCTGTCGGGAGGTCGGCGCCGGATCTCGCCATCCAGCGGGGGAAGATCACCGCCACCTCACGAGGAAAAACATGCGCTACACTTATGGGACAATGACCTTACCAGTTGGCACGCTCTGAATCACTAATTAATCGATCGATCAATCAATCAATCAATCGAAGGGAAATGTAGAAATCAATCTTATATTAAGGAGGAAGCGAGAACGGAATGGAGTGCGGGTAGACCCTTTTGGGGGAGGGAGGTAAACGGCTGAAGATAATAAGTTGAGCGCGGGATGCAGTTTGTACACGCCCAGCTGGCAGCGGCGCGCGACCCAAGCGCCGACAGCAGCGCAGTGAGAGAGGCGTAGCGATGCGCGCGCCCCTTGCGGCGGCGGCGGAAGCTGCGTCATGGAAGCCGGCGCGGCGTGGAGCGGCGCCTTTGGCGCCGGCGTCGGCGGATTGACTTCAAAGTGCGCGTCTCTCAAGGGAATTCTTCAGACGCACAGTATGCCTCTTCTCTGCTTTTCTATTGTAGACAAAGATTTATGGAAACAATGACTATTGCTTTCATTATGATTTGTTAACCTGGAGTGTTGGGCGGGAACCGATGCTGAATTATTTTTCATTACGTGTATAGATGTGAAACAGTGATAGTCAAATAACGTTCTATAAATTTGCTTGAAATAACGGTCCTTCGTAAGGCATTTCAGGACAAATGCAATTAGCTGGAACTAGAGGGCTAGGGAAGAGAACACACCTTTTGAATGATAACATTTCTAGAAACAATTGGCGAGTTGAAAATGAAGGCTTGAGCTGTGCAAAATATATAGCATTAATCTTATACTTGTGTGTCGAAATTTAATAATTGTTTGAGGAATAAAGAGTGAGTTTTTTTTACCATCGAAAATTAATCATCATTAGGGAAGAGAATTTGTTGTAATGAAAATGCAAAATATATACATATATATGTACTTATTTTTTCCAAAACATGTAAGAAAAAACAGGAAATATGTAAAATAAACATTCATCATTGTATTTAAAATTGTTCTTTACAAGAATTTTCCGATCATAGAACGTCGCTGATCAGTTCTTAAGGATTTGGAATGGCTGAAAGTAGTTTCTATCTTTACAGAAGTAATTATTCACTAGACTTCACGTATATGATTATTTTATTCGAACATAAAATACTTTCATAGTATATATTACATGTTTACGAGGAACCGGTGTACAAGTGAATAATAGTACCGGGTAGCGCGTGATGCAGGTTAAAGGGTATATCGTATATCCCACCCTCCAAATTGAACAACGCTATAAGACAATTTTCTGTAAAAAATGCTTGTTAGTTTTCGATCGAGTAACGGATTTGTGTTTGATATATGAGTAAGCACGTGGTTGAAATTACTATTGTTCATAAAAATCCGCTCATCCTTGACTCGCAAGTACGCAGTAAGCGGAGAGGGAAGAAGTAAGTTTAACAATTCAAGGCTGAGATATGGTGGTAATAGATGCTCAGCAGAATTACATTTGATTTGCCAGAAAGTAAAAAATATTGCAAACGCACATCTGAAATGTTCCCTTTCGCCGTATAAATATATTACAATGTAGCGAAAATGTAAGGAATATGACGTAATAGTAAAATATGTAAAATGTGTAATTACACCAAAATATTTGAAGGAAATCCTTCTCTAATTTTGACCTATATGATGTTATCAAAGATTTGTTTAAATATCAAATATCAATATTCATAAAATTATAATGGACTGAAATCGTAATAATATTAATTCGTCGGTTTCACACTATCTGTGAGATTTTGTGAGCCTTTGAGATTTTTGTCGCAGCGCAATTACTGATGAGGCATTGCCTGCAGATAGCTAACGACCCAGTTAATCGGTGGTTGTACACCTGCTTCGTGATTGAATGTTTCTCCTCCTGTAGTGCTGCCTACTAGCACACTTTGGTAGTATTATTTTTAACGCCTTCCTTGGTGTTAAATATGAGTGATAACATGAATTATTTTCAAATTTAAAATATGGAATCATATTCCGTTTTTGTTATATTTTGAAATTAGATTATTGGTCTCATAATTTTCTTAAAAACGTGCATTTTCTATAGAGTTCTTACGTGAAATTAAAACCGGTAAGCAATTCATTTTTCATTCGGCAAATTTTAGAAAATCACGCAGTAAAATAATGAAGAACCCTTCTGAGCACATTCAAACAACTAATTAATTTTTGAAAGGGATTAAGAGAAGGAGAAGAGTATGTTAATATTCCTTAGAAGAACGGTTAGCAGTAAGGTAGCAGATCTCTCTTGCCGTAAATTATAAACTCATTTCATAAATTCTACTTCTTTCAGAGCGAAGGAAATAAAGTGAGCGTTGATTGTGAGGATGAGTTCCACACAGGAAGTCAACCTCCCGCAGCTTAAAGTACAGCGCGCCAGGAAAGTCTCTCCGCATAGAGCCGAGTCGGGGGCTGCCACCGCCCGCCGGTTCCGCCTTCAGCTTCGCGTGTGGGGCGCTAGTGTCGCATGCGTGCCGTCCCCCACCCCCGCTTCATCAACGCAACCCATTGAACGGTGCGGAGCTGCCTGGTGCTCGTGACACCAACGTAATTTGTGTTGATAGCACCCTAACAAATACTATAGAGACTGTTCTATAGTATTTGACTCTAATCACCATGGTGCAACTGCGGCCGTGGCGAATTTTCAGGGAAGGCATGGGAAGCCAGGCCTCTACACAAAATCGATTAACAGCACTAAAAGATTTACATTATTTATCTTAAAAAGTGTTGGAATTAACTTGTCTCTTGGCTATCCGGGGCAAGCCGCGTCCATCTGCTTGACTTGTCTGAAATTTACATAAATGTATACAATGGCCTGTAAACATTTAAAAGAAGTCGTTTCTCTTGCTGCGAACATAGCATTACAATACAATATGGAACCAAGCAGTTCTATGCGTTTGATAAAGGTAACACCACCAAGTAGTTATACACTTCAGACTTGCTTATGCCTGCTGTAGCCTCCATCACCTTTGTAGTGTACCGGGCGGTCCAAGGAAACGCGCGCCTCCCTGGTTGCCATGACAACGTCCCTCAACCAATAAGAAAAAGGTAGTTTCGTTTTGTCAAGCTTTGGAGGTTGTTTGGCACGGAGGCTTTCGCGCGTCTGGCCTCCTGTGAAGGCACGTTGCGATCATAGACAGTGGGTGCTCTTCGGTTGCGATGGATCTACTGTGTGGCCTACAAGTATTTCAGCGGGCACTATAACATCTTTATGTTTTCGCGGAGACGTGATTCTACAAGAAGAGAAATATTGCATCTAATTTGGAATGCCACCAACAACACATTACCAGGAAACCAAAAGTTATTGACTCATAATTTACAATATGGTTCCGTGCCTGGGCCTCCCCAAAGTTTGAACCCACCGACCACCACTACACCGCGGAGAAACTTTCGAGGCGCACTGTAGTACGTAGTAAGTAATGCGCGGCGTTGTTACCGCCCCAGACCACGTCCACATTCCGGCGCTGCTAGTCGCCGTCCCAGAGGTCAGTCCTCCTCCTTGTGGGGCGCCGCGCGCAGCCACATACGAAGTGAGCTTATCAGCGCCGTCAGGTGCCGGCGCGGGGGCCCCGGGAAGAGGCTGTCACCGCGCGCCGGCCGCCCCCTGCCTCACCCGGACACCGCCGTTTGTCCACTTCCGCCAGCCAAGCTCCTCGGTTCCTGCTTCACGCCGAATGCTGGGTAGACACGAACAATCGGAGGAAATATCCAGTGGATAGTCTTGTGTTTTTTTGTTGAATCTTCTATCGCTTCGCTTGCTAGTTGGGGGCGGGGGTCGCACGCTTTGCAGGGTGTTCAAAACCGAGGAATAAGACTGACCCGTATACTTGTTTCGTTAACTGAAAACGGTGTTGGTTAAGTCAGGTCATTCTTCTTGATCATCTTATATTTCTTCTCCCCTCCTTCTTCACGTTCTCCTCCTCCTCCTCCTCCTCCTCTTCTCCTTTTCCCCCCTTTTCCTCTGCGCCTCCTTCTCTCTTCCACATCCTCTCGTCGACTTCTTCATTTTCTTCTCCTTTTCTCCTCTTCTCGTTTCTTTTCTCTTTGATTCTATCTCTTCTTATTCTTGTTATTCTTCTTGTTCTTATTCTCTTTCCTCTTCTTCTCTTCGTCTTTCTTTATGTCAGTCGCTTTTATTTCATACATTTTCATTGTCATTTGAAATGTGTTTAATGCGTAAGCGTCAAGTGGTTTGCGTAATGAAACAACTGACGCGCGACAGCGATTCGCTGTGTCGAGCCAATGGAAACCGTCGCCACCAAAAGGCGAACAGGGCCTCCCGGGTCACGCAATTGCTCGCTGAGCCCCTCCCTTCCCCTCAGACGCGCTTTGGTTCTTCCCCGACCACTTCAGGATGGGCTCTTGGGCTGGAGATCGGTCGACCGCTCGGTCTGAAGATTGAGAATGAAGAACCCTGCGCATTCATCGATATTAATTTTATCTTCTGCAGGTGAAAAATCTTGCGGGGATAGCATTAACATATTCGCTGTTGTCAACACTCCATGATTTTCCAATTCAGTAAATTGACTAAAAGGACTCTTATTTGCTCCGGTCTTATTTTTCTGTGTGGAGATGGGCTTATGTATCTAGCAGAACTCTCTTTTCGACGTATCCTTTTGCTGTGATTGGAACAAATTCATCTTTTCCAACCTTTGGAGTTGAAGCACATTCGGACATCGAAGGAGGTGCTCGGTCTGGTGATAAAGGCAGACAGAGACAATTTTTCTCGTTCGTGCGTAGTCCATGGCCATGGTTTATTGTACGTTTCCGGATCCGCCAGCAAGTGTTTACGCGAGACCGCGGACGCGACTGATCGGAGCGACCCCCGTGGTTCTCTACCAGGAGTCGAACCCAAAACTCTTCTCGGCTCACAAAATTTCAGACTCACAAAATTTCAGACTCTCTAGTACATACATTATCACTATGAAACGGAATTTATTGTAATAAAAAATGCAAAATATGTACATACATATGTACTTATTGTTTCAAAACGTGTAAGAAAAGATAGAAAATATGTAAAATAAAAATTCATTAGTGTGTTTAAAATTGTTCTCTACAAGCATTTTTCGAGCATAGAACGTCGCCAATCAGTTCTTAAGAAGCATTCGGAATGGCTTAAAGTAGGTTATACCTCTACAGAAGTAATTCTACACTAGATTTTACCATACATAATAATTTTATTAGAAATAAAATACGTTCATAGTATATATTACAATGTTTACGAGAAGCCAGTGTCCCAATGATAGTAGTACCATGTAGCCAAGGATCGCGGGGGAGGGGGTTAAAGAGAATACCTCCTCAAAAATCTAACAACGCTTCAAACAATTTTCTGGAAACAAAATTTGTTAGTTTTCGATGGAGTAACGGATGTGCTGTTTGAAACATCAGCAAAATCGTAGTTGGAATTACGTTTGTTCACAGGAAACCGTTCATTCGTGACTCCAAGTACGAAGTAAGCTGGGGGGGGGGTGACAATTATGGCGATGAGATAGAAGTCATAGAATCCCAGCACCATTACATCTGATTTTTAAGGAAGATGATTCCGTAACATATAATGCAAACGCGCATCTGAAATGTTTCGTTTCGACGTGTAAATATATTAAAATATAACGAAATATGCAGTAGTAGGTAAAATATGTAAAAATATGTAATTATACCAAAATATGTAAAAATATGTAAAATACAAATAGATCCAATTCATTCAGAATGTCTTGTACACTCGAAAAACTATTATTGAATGCAGGTATCTAGTTCCTGTAAAAACATGTTATTACATGGAAATCCGTTCCCTAGTTATCGCAGATGATATGTTGTATATAATGACATTGAGATGCAAATAATATGTATAAAGTAATATATATAACCGAACAGGTGTTTGGGAAAATAAAATATGAAATTAATATTATCAAAAATATTGTATATAGTAGGAATTTGTTCAATTAAAAACTTCAGATGAGTTGAGTGTGTGATTCAGTGCTTTGTGGCAATATCCTGGAAGCTTTACCGTAATATTTCAATTAATGATCAAAGGAAAATTTTCGTTTCTCTGCGTTCATTATCATTAGGATACGGATTTATATGCAATAAAAATTATGAAAATATGCTCGCAAGTGTACTAAAAAACGAGAATATTCACGTAATTAAAAATTGAATATATGAACATGTTAAAGTGCGTCTTTTACTTCACTCAATATACTACGTTTACATCTTGAAAAGTAAACGCTTCATTTAATTTGCAATATTGTATATACTGACAGAAAATTATATTTTGACTTCATATGTGTTTAGGGGGAAATGCTGAAAAACTACGATCAATTTCTACGCGATTCACCTTTTAAAACTGCATGTATATTTTCTTACAGTTCCTAAATCTGAATTGGTTTTCGATTTTCTTAATCTTTTTTCTTAAAAATGCTGTACAGGTCCTTTGGAAGACATTGGCAAAGAATTCAATATCACTGAAGAGGACGCTCAAGCCACGTCTTGGAGTTGATTATCATCTTAAATAAATGCACACACACTAACATGTTCCACACTACCACATATTCCGGGAGACCGGTCGGGAGCTTAGAGCTTGTCCCGGCTGGGGCGGTGCCCCGCTGGTGGGAGAGTCCTGGTTAGGGGGAAACACCACTAGCCGACGGTAGGTCGGTGCCGGATCTCGCCATCCAGCGGGGAAGATCCCCGCCATCTCCCGAGAAAAAAACATGTACTACACTAACGGGACTAATGACCGAAGCAGTTGACGCGCCTGGAAACACGAAAAAATCAATCAATCAATTAGGTAGAGTAATGAATTATGTGACAATATGAATGATAAATTTGGATTCCTTCTTCACAAATGCATCTTCCTTGAAATTGCGCAAATCACATGCAGTCAAGATGAATTTACATGGAGACATGTTTCCACTTGTAAAATTAAGACGGACCCTGACTGAACAAGAATTTCCAGTAGTTCCTCTGGGAATATTAGTTCTGGTAGGAACTTTGACAAATAAAATTCTGAACAAATAAAGTTCTAAACTTTATTATGTGTAAAGTTATTAACTTTACATACTGGAACGTATATCTTCGGCTAAAGAATTCAATAACATTATGGGTTCTTAAGAAAGGCGACGCATATTCAAAATCGTCAATTTTTACTCATAGTTAAGTGAAGAAATATATTTTGAAAATGTTAGGTTTTTACTGGTATTAATTTTCAAAAATAGTTCACCAGACATCCGAAAAAATCACTTCGTCTTTCGTAGCAAAATAAACGGATAGGTACACTCAGGAAAAATTGTTCTTCAAAATATCATTTTTTATAGGTCAATTTTCTTGGACACTACGAGGGGGTACCTTGGGCACCAGGACAGGTGAATCAGGTTATCACGTGATCTCACTGCAGTGACTCTGATCGCGAGGTCCTAGGTTCGAGTGCCGACGGTGGCAGATTTTCGACACTAGCTAGATAGCTAGGTCGAGTTCAGTCGCTGTCTGTAGGAAATGTAGGGCGGGCTGCTTCTATCGGTAGTTTTTTGTGGTTTCTCCAATCCATACCACGCGAATGCCGGAAAGTAACCTAACAAATGGCCACGGACTGCGCGCGATCTTTCCTTCTCTTTTTTATCCTATCCTCACCCCTTACTTACACAAACTTACATTTACAAGCACAACATTATCAGATATGCCGGGAGACCGGTCGGGAGCTGAGAGCTTATCCCAGCAAGGGCGGTGCCCTGCTGGTGGGAGATTGCTGGTTAGGGAAAACCACACTAGCTGACGGTAGGTTCGGCACCAGATCTCATCATCCATCGGGAGAAGATCAACGCCACCTCCTGAGGAGAAAACACCCACTACACCTAAAGGACTAATGAACTTAGCGTTGATGCGCCCAGAATCACTAATCAATCAACGCACAACATTGTCAGATAGAAATCATGTTGAGGGATAGCTAGTTCCGTCATTACATGGCTGAGTCTTTGGCAAGGCTGCGCGATCTCATTTGACACAAGCAGACGAAACCCCAGAGGATGGCGCTGCATCTTTTCCAGAGAAGATCGGTCATGCAGACCCATCAGTGTACTAATAATATGATAAAATGTACTAAGCATATACCAAGCATGAATGTACCAAGCATGAATGTACCAAGCATGAATGTACCAAGCATGAATGTACCAAGCATGAATGTACCAAGCATGAATGTACCAAGCATGAACTGCATACCAAAATGTATGCAATTCAAACACAATAGACACAAACTTCAAGTACTATGTTGGTTTATATTTCGCAAAGAAAAAAACATCGCCATCGGCGTTGCATCCCTGGAGAGAACGGCGCCGTCCCGACGCTGGCGCCTGCCGTTGCAGCGCTGAAATGACGGAGGAGGGGGGGGGCGTGGTGGCGCCGCTCAGTCGAGCAGTCGCTGGGAGGCGGCTCCAAACAAATGCGTGCGGGCGGCCGGTCGGCTGCCCGTTGGAATGCCCGGGCAAAAACGCGCCTGGGCAGCGGGTGGGTGGGCTGGGCCTGCTAAATACCATACGCCTCGCCGCGGAGGCGGCGTCTAGCTTCGTAAGCCATATTGTTATGTTGGCCACATTTTCAGAACTGCGTATCATTATTTACAACCTTATATGCAGAGGTTAAACATTTATCAATCCTTGTTTTAAAAAGAAATTCCCACGCGAAGCAGATACTTAACAAAAAAATCATACCTAAAACTCGCATGTTCTCCTGTCCAATTAATATTAAATAAATACATTATTCCTAATTCTAAAGGCGAAAGCACGACCTTTCTAAGACGCTGCATTTAAAAATTACATTAAACAATTTAATTTACATTACACTCTATTTTTTAACGCTATGACTTACAGTTTTTTGTACGTCTTGTTTCCGATTTGCGACACGATATTTAATCTTTTTAGTCTGGGAATACATTCGATATTGCCTCACCTCTTTCTCAGCTGCAATCTATGGCTCTCAATTTTTCGCTTCTATACTGGGAGAACTGAAATATGATTTCAAGGACATTATAGAAAAGTGAAATATGGTTCTGTATGGATATATTCGTTGTAATATTTGTGGCCGTTTTAGAGTATTCCTTGAGCCTTTCCTTCTTTCAAATCGATCATGCAGTAGCAATTTTGGAGAAAATCGGGTGAACAGTTTGACCTTTTTGACTACAGGAGATTGGACAACATCGTGAAACAGTGACTAGTGTGAAGGCGTGTGAAGACTAGACTGGAAGACTGTGAAGACGTGGACGAGAGTGTGAGAGCTGTGGAGGACGTGTGATGAGAGTGAGTGAGGACGTGTGGGACGTGGACGTGTGGAGGACGTGGAGGGACGTGTGAGGACTGAGGACGTGTGGAGGGACTGTGAGGACTGTGGAAGGACTGGAGGACTGTGAGAACGTGTGAAGAGACGTGTGAGGACGTGTGAGAGACTGTGAAGGACGTGAGAGACGTGTGGAGGAGATGGAGGACGTGGAGGACTGTGAGGACGTGAAGGACGTGGGAGGGACTGTGGAGGACGTGGAAAGACTGTGGAGGACTGTGAGAGACGTGTGGAAGAGACGTGTGAGAGAGACGTGAAGAGACGTGTGAAGGGACAGTGGAGGACGTGGAGGGACGTGTGAGAGGACGTGGAGGGACGTGTGAGAGGACGTGTGAAGAGACGTGGAGGGACGTGTGAGGAGACGTGGAGGGACGTGTGAGGACGTGTGAGGGACGTGGAGAGGACGTGTGAGGACGTGGAGGGACGTGGAGGACGTGGAGGACGTGTGAGGGACTGTGGAGAGGAGGACGTGGAGGACGTGGAGGGACGTGTGAGGGACGTGGAGGACGTGGAGGGACGTGTGAGGGACGTGTGGAGGACGTGGAGGGACGTGGAAGGGACGTGGAGGGAACGTGTGAGGACGTGGAGGACGTGAGGAGGGGGACGTGTGGAGGGACGTGTAGGAGGGACGTGGAGGACTGTGGAGGAGACGTAGGAGGACGTGTGAGGGACGTGAGGGAGTAGGGACGTGTAGGAGGGAGACGTGTGAGGGACGTGTAGAGAGACGTGGAGGGAACGGGGAGGACGTGTGAGAGGAGACGTGAGGAGGGAGACGTGGAGGGACGTGGGGAGGGACGTGTGAGGGACGTGGAGGGACGTGGGAGAGGACTGTGGAGGGACGTGTGAGGGACGTGGAGGACGTGGAGGGACGTGTGAGGGACGTGTGGAGGGACGTGGAGGGACGTGTGAGGGACGTGAGAGGAACGTGGGAGGGACGTGGAGAGGGACGTGTGAGGGGACGTGAATGAGAGAGAGGAGCGTGTGGAGGACGTGTGGAGGGACGTGGAGACGTGAGGACGTGTGGAGGGACGTGGAGAGAGGACGTGTGGAGGACGTGGAGGGACGTGTGAGGGACGTGGAGGGACGTGGAGGGACGTGGAGAGGACGTGGGGGACGTGTGAGGACGTGTGGAGGACTGTGGAGAGGACGTGTGAGGAGGGAACGTGGAGGACGTGTGGAGGGACGTGTGGAGGGACGTGTGGAGGGACGTGTGGAGGGACGTGTGGAGGGACGTGTGGAGGGACGTGAGGAGGGACGGTCAGGCGGCTGGTCTCTTTTAATTATCAGGTCCCGATAATGGGTTTTTCTGTCAATGTTCTTCGTTTTCCGGTGCACGATTACAATACTTTGTCTGAAGACAAATTATTAACAAGTGTTACGTAGTAAGGGCGAAAAAGTAAAAATACATGAGTATTCTTACAGAGAGCATGCGATGAGCAATATTTGTTGACCACGTTTTTATAACTATGGATATTATTGTATTGTTACATCTTGAACTCAATATGTACATGTTGATTAACTGAAAATTTTAGTTTTTTTTTTTAGAATAAATGAAAAATGAGGGATATTGAGAAAATAATTCTGTTTAGGAAGAATTCAGTGCTTTTCCGGTCTGTGTCTGAGCCTAAAAACGTCATTTGCCTAAAAGAGTTTTTCGAGAAAGATTTCGAGTATAGAGTATAATGAACTAATTAACAACCGTTTATGTTCCTCAAATGTTAGTATTTACTATTCTGTAAACAATGAAAAGGACCCGGATGTCCTTTGTTTTCTGGAACTTTGTAGTACAAAGAAACAGCCTATAAACAGTGCTGAGAAAAGCATCGTCAGTGTTTCTCAGAATGGAAATAATAGTTATTTGTATTACAAGTGTATAAAATGGACTGTTATTTGCCAGAAAATTATGACACGAGCGCTTCAGCGAAATAAGTGAAATTCTGAATTTAAAGCTTAATGAATTATATTCTCCACGAGCTAATTGGTATCTGCCTTTCTATTGCCTGTTATGAAACACACTGTCAACTAGAGGCCAAAAAATTATTTATCTTTTGTACATGGACGTAATGATGAAAAAATTCTAGTCTAATCTAAATGAGGGACACAAACGAAGCAATAGGACGGATTCCCCTGAGCGGTAATGAACGTACTAAAAAGTCTAAAATAAATGTGGTGAAGGGGTAATGGTGATACGATAATACATCGCGCAGTACAGAAAAATATTTCAGAAAATATTTTGCTGACATGTCCTGGCAAAAAATGTGTGTACATTTTTAACTGATTTTACAAGTATTTTAGATTTTTTTATTTTTCATTTGGTAAGTCACGTGTGAGAATAATGTATCGTGTGAAATACATTACATCAACGATCTATGGGAAATGGGATAAAATAAAGTTAGGTAAAGATTAAGGTTTAGCTTTCTCGGTCGTGATTGCAACGGAGAAAGCTAATTTTCTCCGCAGTAAATGAACTCTGTTTCCTCTGGAGTGCTCTTACGTTATACAATTCCCCAACGCAAACGAAAACGAAAAGGTTGAATAAATTGTTACGAGTGGTGTTATTGCTGAAACGGAATACATAATCATTCTCTCATCCACCTCTCAAGAAAAGTTCCCAAGGAGATGTAAACAAAAAATTAAAAAAAAAAATAATGTAAAATTATATATATATATATATATATATATATATATATATATATATATTCAAATGGAAAAAATCATTGTTTCTTTTGTCGAGAGCAACGAAACAATGATTTAGTTGCTTGTAAATTATGTAGTCCCTTGTAACAAATAAAATAAATTGTTCCTGACATTACTTAAAAATCTAATTTTTAGAGCAGATTTTTTAAAGAAAAGTGACGGAAGCACCAAAAATTGGAACGAGCATTCCTTCATTAAAATTATTCAGAAGTTGATTCATTTAAGTCTAAATTGTTAACAAAACTTCTCAAGCATAACTAACTCATTGTATACCTTGACGCATTAATTGCATATTATATTAAGCAAATTTTAGACAAACAATATCTGAAACTTTGAGATAAAATAAAATATTTCTAATGGATACAGCGTTGTTTAAGACGTACTAATGAAGTAAAATTATGAGTATATCGAAGTGAAGCAAGGTTTGATTATTTCGTGTCTCCGGATGCGTCATGTACTAAAGTGATCATTCCCGTAAGTTAAGTGTATGTTTTATCACGGGAGGTAGCGCTTTTTATCCCCCGCTGGAAGGCAAGATCGCCGCCGACCTACAGGTCGGCTTGCGGCCCCCACCAGGCATCTCCTACCAGGGAGGCTCTGCTCCAGCCGGGGACCGGGCGAGGTGGCTCAGAGCATCAACTGATGTCACTGCAGGGCCTCTGACCGGGAGGTCCCAGAATTCCACTCCCAACGGCGGCATGATTTTTGACACTAACTTGTCTGGAGGAGAATTCTAGCGGCCAGCTGCTCTGATCGGTAGTTTTCTGTGGTTTCTCCAATCAACACCAGGCGAATGACGGAGCAGTATCAGCCGGCACTCCCAGCCACTCACGGCGGCCACCAATCGCTGATCATTTCCGACATCAGCGGCTAGTCGCCACCACTTGTCGCCGTCACTGTGGCAGGTGCGCCACTATAGCACGATCTGATAAAACCAATTGGAGTATTTAGTACTCGTTACGCAAAATGTATTACCCAAGATGTTTTTCTTACTGTTGCCATTTATTAAATAAATGGAGTTATGCTATCTTGACAGTAAAGATGGCTAATAAATGGACACAATCAAATCAACCTAATATAATATTTAGTTTTCATTTATTCGTAATTTATTACTCAAAATTTATATTTTTACTGTGGCTGTTTATTAAATAAATGCAGTTGTGGTAACTTGACAGTCAAATTGGCACTATAAAAATTTAGTAATAACACAAAATCGAACCAATCTAGATGTCTCCAGTTTTCCGTGGTTTCTCCGATCAACACCAGGCGAATACCGGAGCAGTACCCTATCAAACGGGCCACGGACCGCGCGCGATCTGTCCTTTCTCTCGCCTGTCCTATCCTCTCCCCCTTACACACACACACACACACACACACACACACACACACACACACACTAACATGCACTACACTACCACATATTCCGGGAGACCGGTCGGGAGCTTAGAGCTTGTCCCGGCTGGATGGTGCCCCGCTGGTGGGAGAGTCCTGGTTAGGGGGAAACCCCAGTAGCCAACGGTAAGTTGGCGCCGGATCTCGCCATCCAGCGGGGGATGATCACCGCCATCTCCCGAGAAAAAAACATGCACTACAGTAACGGGACTAATAACCAAAGCAGATGACGTGCCTGGAAACACGAAAAAATCAATCAATCAATAGATGTCTCCACTTTTTGCCTTGGACAATCGCAGCTGATCGCCGCCCTGCCGCCGGTAGTGCACTGCACGACCGCCAGGTGGTACCACTTATAGGCCGGCGACCCGCTCAGCTGCCCGGCCGCTAGCCGCAGTGATACCTCCCCCCCCACTCCCCCACCCAAACCCCTACAGCAATCAACTTGGAGCTGTCACTGTAGGACAGGGTCGTATCTTCTCAGCGAGCGTTGTCGGCCAGGCATACCGTGGAAGAAATTCGGAGTGAGCTCGTGTAGGGACCGGGGTGTCTATGGCGAGTGTGCTGCGCGCGGAAATGTGTACATTGCATGCAAAGTTGTCCTGTCAGTGGAAGAAATGAAGCCGAAGGTTTTTCTACTTGTAGAATCCTGTCCAAAACTTAAAATGCAGACAGCATTTTCCCTTTGTATTAATTGTCTCTCAACTATTAATCCAATGCTGTTCTTGTAATAGAAATACGTTGTTCAAGGAAATTATTGTAAATAGTACCTAGTTTAAAATGGTACAAGTCCTTTAAATAATTACACAAGTACAAATTCTCAAACGTGTGTATCAATTGTGATATTAAATTTAAGCGATGAAAGAGGGCCCTGTAAATGAAGTCTTTGTACTTCATAACCTCACGACTCCACGCCCTATCAAATTTCTCTCACTTCAAGGCCGTCATAGGGCTTTTTAAGGAACTATAGGAACATGACGGTGAGATTGTTCCGTATAGCGAGTGCAGCCGTTGGCGCCTCTGCATGAAGCAGTTCAGTGACGCCCACAGAGTGGACCGGCTGCTCAGTGCTTCAGCTGATGTCACTGCAGTGCCTCTGGTCGGGAGGTCCTAGGTTCGAGTCCCAACGGCGGCAGCATTCTCGACACTAACTTTTCAGCTAGGTCGAAGTTAGTCGCTGCCTGGAGGAGAATTCTAGCTGCCGGCTGCTCTGATCGGTAGTTTTCCGTCGTTTCTCCGATTAACACCAGGCGAATACCGGAGCAGTACCCTACCAAACGGATCACGGACCGCGCGTGAACTTTCCTTCCTCTTCCTTGTTCTATCCTCTCCCCTTACACACACACACACACACTTACACTAACATGCACTACACTACCACATATTTGGGGAGACAGGTCAGGAGATTAGAGCTTGTCCCGACTGGGGCGGTGCCGCACTGATTGGAGAGTGTTGGTTGGGGGAAAACCCCTCCCTTAGCCGACGGTAGGTCGGCGCCGCGGACCGCACCATCCAGCGGGGGAATAACACTGCCTCCTACTGAGGAAAAACGTACACTACACCTACGGGACTAATGACTTAAGCTGTTGATTCGTCCGGAATCACGAACAACCAACCAACCAACCAACACCGTCTCTGTAGTGGTGACTAACGTTTCAGCCAACATGCTGTGGCCTTCCTCAGAGCGTCCTGCCTTCCTCAGGGCTGTGACCTTCCTCAGGGTTCAAACGTCGCTTAGCATTCTGCTGGCGAGGCCGAGCAAGTTCTTCAGGAGTACGCTCTGAGGAAGGCCACAACATGTTGGCGGAGACGTTTGCCACCACTAGAGAGACGTGACTCATCCCGGACATCCTAAATAACACTAATTCCAGCTGCGGAAACCTCTGCATTCACAACTAGTTCAGTGCTCAATTTGATGCCGACTGTACTAGCCATGCAGTGCTGCCGGTACAATCGCTCACCACCATTGTTAGAGCTGAATCCTTCGGCTTAAGTGAGGATATTTTTTGGATCGCAGTGTCTGTGATTGTTCCACAGAAAAAAATGTAAAACTACAAAAAGGCCTTAGGTTTTCTCACATACTTACCCTTGTTTTGAGCAAGACCCCGAAGATTTAAACGAGGGAGAAGCTCAAAATATTATTATTAATTTATTTGCATATTTTACAGTATTTAGTAAGACCAAAAGTTAGGAAATATTTCCTTTGAAAATAAACATTTTGAGCTGCTGTCTTCTGGATCTAGTGTATGACAATGCCACCTAATACGTTACCCTACTTGGAACTACCCAGTGCGAATTTCGTTTATAAGCGTAAAACGTTTCTCTCTAGAAATACTTAGCAGCACAATTCTTGAATTCAGTTCTTGAATTTCAAGGTTCCTAACGTTTAGGAGAAACAGAATTTGTTAATATTGTAATTGAAAATATTTTTTCACTAAGTTTTGGCCCCACTTTTCATTAAACTCTATTATTTACATATATAATATTTTACTGCGAGTATGAAATAAATAAACGTTCAAGGAGAATTAAATTATAACTTTAATGATGACAAAAGAATCAATTCTGTTGAATCATTTACACGGCTGCCAAGTGACTTGGAGTGCCTCTTTACAAATGTTCAAACCTTCCAGAGATTATCAGGTTGATAAGAGAGAATTCAAGCATTAGAAGTGAAGAAAATAAAGTTTGTTATTACATACGCTACGACGCGCCTTTAAAATGTTCTGGGGACCACAGCTCTCCTACCCTTCCTGTACACACGCCAGTGCACAACAACTTTATGTGCCTCTGCCAGCTTCGGCCGAGTACTCAAATATTTCCCTGTTGGTGTAACAACTCAATCTTCAAGAGTATCGAAGTTACATTTTCATCGACTTCCCGGCGATCACTTGTTCCTTGAGAAATAATGGACTTCCTCACAACAAAATTTTAAAAAATTACTTCAAGATTCATCTGCAATTCACAACTTCCAATAACATCTTAAATATTTAAAAGTTATTACTTCTTATGTTCGTCGCCTAACGTGTGTGCATTTGCATAAACCAACATTCTCGTGGAACTGAGAAGCTTTCGAACTTGTATCCACGACCTCGCAAAGCATTCTGCTTTTTGTGCTTTTAGGTCGCTTTTTAACATCTTAGTCATAAAGCTACCACTGTGAGTTTTTAAACTGTATAGGGAACTGTATGAATTGATTGATTTTTTCATGTTTCCGGGTGCGTCAACTGCTCTGGTCATTAGTCCCGTTAGTGTAGTGCATGTTTTTTCTCGGGAGATGGCGGTGATCTTCCTCACTGGATGGCGAGATCCGGCGCCGACCTACCGTCGGCTAGTGGGGTTTCTCCCTAACCAGGACTCTCACACCAGCGGCGCACCGCCCCAGCCGGGACAAGCTCTGAGCTCCCGACCGGTCTCCCGGAGTATGTGGTAGTGTAGTGCATGTTAGTGTAGGTATGTGTGTGTGTGTGTGTGTGTGTGTGAGGATAGGACAGGGGAGAGGAAGGACAGATAGCGCGCGGTCCGTGGCCCGTTTGATAGGGTACTGCTCCGGTATTTGCCTGGTGTTGATCGGAGAAACCACGGAAAACTGGAGACATCTAGATTGGTTCGATTTTGCCTTATTACTAAATTGTGTGTGTGTGTGTGTGTGTGTGTGTAATGGGAGAGGATAGGACAAGGAAGGACAGATCGCGCGCGGTCCGTGGCCCGTTTGGTAGGGTACTGCTCCGGCATTCGCTTGGTGTTGATCGGAGAAACCACGGAAAACTACCGATCAGAACAGCCGGCTGCTAGAATTCTCCTCCAGACAGCGACTGAATTCGACCTAGCTGAAAAGCTAGTGTCGAAAATCCTGCCGCCATCAGGACTCGAACATAGGACATTCCGGTCAGAGGCGTTGCAGTGACATCAGTTGATGCACTGAGCTACCTCTGCCGGTATTTGCTTCGTGTTTCTTCGTATTTCGCACGTGGAGAGATGTTTTAACTTTGTTTTCAGTTAAATTTCAATTGTAAATTAGTAAGCACGAACCCTGCGAAATTAAATTTTGTTGCGCAGAATGTAATGTTAGAGGTTACTGAACCTGCTTTAAAACATCGGTGTTTAAAATCATCCCCAGCGGTGCGTAACGGCGGCGCCGCTCAACTCCCCACGGAGCGCTGGCCGATCAGGCAGGGCGAAGCGTTTCTTACGCGACTTCTCAAGCAGCAGCAGCAGCAGCAGCATTATACTGCGGTTTTCACAGAGTTGCGTTTGATGGATATCAGCAGTTTTTGGTTTTGTCCAATCGAAACCTTACACGTTACTACAGTGACGTCATAATGGTGACGTTCAGCCTTCCGATTGGATGGTATGCTTTCAACGCAACACTGTGAAAACCACAGTAATAAGCCACCTTGGCAATGCGAGTAGTTGAGTAGTCGGAGATTATGGGGAGAACGGTTTTTAGGAATTTTCAGCAAACATACTGGCACAATTGTTCTAAACGGCCAGCCTGGATAGCCGACGTCACTAAGGCAGAAAATCCGTAGTTGCCTCGGCTCGAAGGATCGCGCGTTCGAATCCCTCTCGATGCGCCGAATCGATGTTTGTGTGTGTTCGTGTTGTCCCTACGTGTTCCCCTTACTGTTACTCTAATGTTAATAGTACTAATAGTGGTCGCTATTAGCAGTTAAAAAGTGACATCAAATAAATAAATGTTCTAAACGGAACATTTTGAGCAGTTGAAATTTGTATTAATTATACGTTTTCCAATTGATTTATTGCTTGTTATTGGTTATAGCTTCTCAAATCAACAATAATAAAAATATGATTGTAAAATAATTAAATTAACAAAGTTGAATCAACTGTTGATTACGAAAATATGAGAAATAATTTGCTATTTATTATCTGCTTCAGTAATGTGATATGATACGCTCTTCGTTTAAGTAGAGTTGATACTTGTACTTTTTTATTTGTTGCGACTTTTTCGAAAAATGTGTCTTGGCACCTCTTGAGCGCATACATTATATTTCTCGGGAAATCCTTCGTTAAGTTTTTGTCTTTTTGTCTCGTAATGTCGCAGTAATCTTTCTGTTGGTAAACGATGCTCGCAGAATCGTGCTTTCGGAGCTCCCAGTAGAACAGACAAATCTATTTCTGCTGGGGATGTGACACTTCACGGGCGTCTTCTTTGTGGCAGCGCCATCGTAACTCCTTCACTCTGCCAGGCGCCCCCTCGCCGCACAAGAGCAAGCCGGGCTTGCCGTAAATTATAGAAAAATGAGCAAATCCCGGCCTGAGTATTTCATGAGCCGCCCTCGTTCCCCGTCCGGCCTCCCGCCGGCGCGCCGCCTTGCCGCCGCCACTCGTAAAACGCGTAATTACCGCCAACTCCGCGCCGCCACGCTGCGTACGCTTTTTTCTTCGCCCACACGCACCCCCCCCACCCACTAGCCCGCCCCCCCCACACCATATTACAGTCTCCCGCCTCGCCGCACCCGTCCCGTTCCGTCCCGTCCCGTTCCGTCCCGTTCCGTCCTCCGTCCGTCCGTCCGTCCGTTCCGTCCGTTCCGTTCCGTCCCGTTCGGTCCCGTTCCGTTCCGGCCCGTTCCGTCCCGTTCCGTCCCGTTCCGTCCCGTTCCGTCCCGTTCCGTCCCGTTCCGTCCCGTTCCTCCGTTCCGTCCCGTTCCGTCCCGTTCCGTCCCGTTCCGTCCCGTTCCGTCCCGTTCCGTCCGTTCCGTCCTGTTCCGTCCTGTTCCGTCCTGTTCCGTCCGTCCTTCGTCCTGTCCTCCGTTCCGTCCGTTCCGTCCTGTTCCATCCGTTCCGTCCGTTCCGTCCTGTTCCGTCCGTTCCGTCCGTTCCGTCCGTCCTCGTTCCGTTCCGTTCCGTCTCCGTTCCGTCCGTCCGTCCTCCGTCCGTTCCTCCTTCCGTTCCGTTCCGCCTCGTCTTCCCAGACCCGACCACCCGTCCCGTTCCACCCCTTCCGTCCCATTCCAGCCCTTTCCGTCCCATTCCGTCCCGTTCCAGCCCTTTTCGTCCCATTTCGTCCCGTTTCAGCCCTTTCCGTCCCATTCCGTCCTGTTCTGTTCCGTTTCGTTCATTGAAACAGTTTGTGTCATAGCCATGATGATCCCAATAGATGTAAAGGCCCGTGAATGGCAGAGGCATGATGACAAAAAAGACGGGATGCAAAACTGCTTGGAAATAGCAAAATGGCAGCAGCGATGGGACACTTCCTCCAAAGGGACGGAGGATCTACCGACTGATTCATACAGTTGAATCGTGGATCCATCGAAAACACGGCGAAGTTCATTCTTATTTCACGCAGCTTCTGACGGGACAGGGTTGCTTCAGAGCTTACCTTCACAAGTTCAAACTGGTGATACACTGTACTACCGTTTGCGAACCTGCTGAGTGGGCGGGTGCATCGGCTATATCAGGGTCAGGTGTAAGATGTAAAAATCTGTTGTGTATTGGAATGTTATAGATTGGCTATTTCTCGGAACTAAAGAGCTGGTTGTTTTGAGATTGGTTTTATGCATTGGAATTATCTTGCAGCTGTATTCTTCCCTTCTTTAGCGAAGGCTCATGGATCCTGCTTGCTTGCATTATTTGCTGAAAACTTCCAAGTTGCGTCGACGTTTGCTGAACGAGTGTTTGGTAGACTGGTCGTCAGTCGTGTATAGCTGTTTTTGGAGAGACCCAGGAAATTGTAGATAACGTGGCATATATTCGTAATAGTTGTTAAGTCACTTGCACGGCTGATGACACCGCTTGTGGTAACGAAGGGTACTCAGTGTATGTGGTCGTTTCCGTGATCGGACCTCGAGCTGTCAGTTACACTTGTACGATTCACTCATTTCTCCAGAATATATTTGGCACTCTTTGCTGCTCTCGCGGGCACGTCACCGCAGATGCGTCGATTATTTCCCCGTGGAAAACTGTTTTTGAATTTAAAGTAGATTTAATGTGCAACTATACATGAATTTCAATGTATCCTGTACATTAAATGGAGATTATAATAATTTAATGCTTAAATTAAAACTGATATTGTACATTAAATTTCATTGCACGTACATTAAATTTCATTGCACATAAATTTAATAAATTTCAATGTACACGTACATTAAATTGAATCTACGTTCATGAAAATTACTTTCTTATACGTTTACATAAAAGTAATGCCAAACTTCCTGACAGTGTGGTTCACTGTGCGGCCGGCCCCGCCACGCAAGGGGCTTTTCTGATAATTGAACAGCGTTAAGCAACAGGAGCGGTCGGTGCAGGTCAGTAGCTAGACTAGGAATGGTGTATGGTTTATGCCAATCATTTCCAGCCTGGCCGAGTAATTTGATCCTCCAGCTTATAAATTGTTACAATAATAAAACAATGTTATTTCGATACAATAAACTCACGTCCAATTAACTTTTTAAATACGAAATTTCCGTGATGGAAAATGAAATGCAGGGATATTAGTCACGTTTACTTTACCATTACGTATACGGAATAACGGAATTCTCTTTCCATTTTCAAAAAAACTGTAGCATTTCCTCAGTGGCCGATGCAAATTTGGCTAATGACCCCAAATCGTCCCTTTGATGCCATTGACCTCCATTAACATTTCTTCAACCTCTGCCCCCAGAGTGTCGATATCGACCCCACCCCTGCCTTAAATGAAAATTGTAATTCCATCCATAATAAACATTTATATTAAAGCCTGCCCAAAACTCTTCACTTCGAGACACGCATGGTGTAATGAATGTATGGAACATTTGAGTGGGGCACCGAGTAACGCGCGTTGTCGGGCTCGTCAGGTCAGACCTAGAAGCAACTAAGGGAACGAGGAGCTCGGAGCGAGTCGTAGGCCTGTCACACGAGCGTTGCGTTGACGCGCGTCACCTAAAGCTCATGACGCCCGCTGCGGCCTCATGTCTCTGCAAACCGTCGATGCTTGTACAAATGAATCACTTTAACGCTCGTCATGGATTAACATTGTATCCTATTCGAAACAGCATAGGAGCGCTCTTGACGTGCGTCGTTGCCAACGTGCGTTGCCACGCGCGTTATCACGACTTGCGTTGTAACTTACTTAAACGTGGCAACAACGCGCGTCGCAAGAACGCTCGTGTGCCATTCCCTACAGAAGTTAATCTACGACGCGCGGTGATTCGGTGCGCAGGCATCGACGCACGTCGATGCAGCTGAAGTCATCAGTGTTAGGTGACGCGCGTCAGGAACTCATGTGACACGGGCCTTAAAGGTCTGCAGGCACCGGAATGACACGCAGTGCGGTTTAGAGGGCGGACGCCGTAGTGCGTTGGTGAGCTGGTTAGTTACAAGTACTTAGCGTTATGCACTGATCAATTCTACTGATGTTACTGTTAATTACAGAGTGTAATTTGAACATCAACTGCCATATTGTCTGGGGTTTGGAGACTGCTTTCACTTCTGGATATAAGGAGTATTAGAAAAGCGTTTGGTACAGATTTTGATACGAAATATTGTAAACATTTAGTAAACTAAACTTCCTGTTGCTAGTTGCATTCCGATAGTGCCAAGTTGGTAAATCTCGTCAGTTACGAGGCATACCATTTCCTCGTGCCCCTGTGATGCGAGTGCTGAATGACGTTGTAGATCACCGACTTCTCGGAATTGACATGCGTCTCAGACTGTGATACACCGAATGGCGTGAGCGCAGAGCTGCTCATGTGCTTAAGGAGAGCTGTTATGCAGATGTGTGTGAACGCGCCCAGCGATGCTAATCGTCCGCTGATGTCAAGGGGAGGCGCCTCCGCCAAGGAAGCGCTCGCGCGATCTGAGCCCCGCCCACACTCCCACGCGCTGACCTTCTGCCCACGGCGCCCCGCCGCGGCGCGCCGGGAAGATGTCACTCGCTTCAGTTCATTGCGGGCTGCATCTCATTACGACAATGAAAAAGAAATAAAATAAATTCGATTTTTAAACTCTTTCAGAAGCCTTATCGCTAGAGTTCGGGAAATTAAGTACAGGAAACCCTCATTAGCACGGACTCGCATAACACGAATTTCGCCAACACGAAAAAACTTCTCCGGCAAGGGATTACGGTAATACGGACTTTTATAATACTCGATTAAACGAATTTTTAAAACATCTATTATTTGTCACCGAAAATTTGTGTTATGAGGATTTACTGTGTATGAAACTGCAAAATATGTACAAAGTATTTAATGAAAATATAAGAATAGTAACAACTGTAAAATGGATAAGTACTAACATCAAAATACGCTCTTATTTGTGAATATTTACAAACAAACAAAATAAGTTTACTTAATTTGATATTAAATTAATAAAACATGTATTAAACCAATTTAAAAAATAAATACATCCTGTCTCACTCAATTACTTTTTGTTCGGAAGCAGTGGCAGCCATTGTACAAATGTGGGAACTCAATGGTCAGCAAACCATCACTATAACATTATCATTGTAGTGTTACACGTCTGCGACAACCAATATCTTACGTAAATTTATTTGAACACAACATCACTGACATTTTCCCCATCTAATGATAATATTCTCAGCGTTTGCCCATTCTTGTCGTCACAAACAGGCAGTGGAGACTGAAGTTAACCGCCACGGACCATGTCAATCGGACCACATTTTCACATGGGTCACCTGACATCGTCAGCAAGCAATTCTGAACAATGGCAAGGACAAAAATGCCGAGTTTTGAAGTAAAATATTGTTTTGAAACTTCATTTTTTTTTAAAAAATTAATAATACATTTTGTGAAATATCTAATGTAGTTGAAAATATGTAAAATTATATAACCAAATTTTGCATAGTGTTAAGATTACCTTGAAATGCCAAGACCACAATTTTCAGAACTGAGCAAGGGAAAAACATGTAATTATTCAAGTCTCTACTTATCACTGTTTAAATGGCCACCAAAATTAATCCATATCAATGTCGTCTTGTCCGCCTGTTGGCCGAGATCGCTAAGGCAGTAGTATCGTGGTTATCTCGGACCGAAGGGTCGCGGGTTCGAGTCCCGCTTCGGACATGGTTGTATTTGTGTTCGTCCTTTGACCCCTTATCATCACCATATCGTTTCATCTTCATAGTACCATACCGTTAACACCAATAGTGGTCGCTAATGACCTAAGATGTTGATGCGACCTTAAATAACCAATTTAAAAACATGTCGTCTTTGTATTATTCAGCTGCATACCCATTTTTAATAAATGTTCTGACAAAGTAATTTCAAAAATGTTCATAGAGTATCAATTTCCAGTACATTTTAAATTTTGCTACAAATATAATTTAAGTCTTTGACATCTGGTACAACAATCTGTTTCTCAACGAGTACAAATGAAATCCCTCGCAAAGTGATCCCTGTATTCTTTGTGCTTGTACACAGCTCACGTGGCACATTCATGAATTCATGGTTGTACGAATTATTCATGAATTAGCATTGTGAGCAGTGGCTTGTTGCGAATGTAAATATCTGAGAGTGGTGTTAAATAACAGTAAATTGACAAAGGCCACAATATAAATTTCTCGTTGGAATAGAAAGACTACCCACTCCGTAAAATAATGCGGGAGAAGCTAATGAAAGAATAAATGTAAATTCTAATAAGTGAATAAGAAAACGAAACAATAGGGTCAGACACTCGTTAATGGAAGAAACCCTTATCTTCGAGCAAGAGTTCATGAATCTATTGCTAACAAAATACGGAACAATATACTTGATTGTATAAGCATTCTGTGCACCTCAATATCTTCGCACTAGCTGTGTATTCCAAGATTAAAAGAATAGTAATTTACTACCGCAAAGTTAACTAATCAATTAGTTTACGTTAAATTACGAAACAGCCACGAACGTTTTTATCAACTTTTGATAGCAAGAAATATACGCTCCGGTGTAATTAAAAATACGTGCAACGGCAAATTAGCAACCGATTTTGGCTCTTGGGCCTTATCCCCACCCCGCCCCGTGAGGGAATCGAGTTACTACCCCTACAACGCGGAGAACGATTATTTGAATAAATATATTTCCCACTGACATCCATTGAACACAAGATCTATGTGCCCAGGTAGAAAGCTACATTTATGTACAGAAGCAAAACAAGGGGCCTCTGTTGAACGACAAAATTCCAAATAACGTTTCAGTCCCTTCATGTTAATAGATGTCAAACTTTCTTTAACTCAGTATTCAGACGTCTCTCTTTATTTTTAAGCGGCATTTACGGGAGCTATTTGGTATGTATGTTTTATATCCATTATACTTTTCCCATCACCTAATTTAATCATGTTCAATTTTTTTCGTAACGGCGAAATTTTGTAATTTATCAGCGTTCTAACATAAAATATCATATTTGGGAGTTATGAGATGATTACCTCAAACAAAATATTATAAATCCTGTTTGCTCTGTTTCTATTTTATAATTTTATTAACATCTGCTTTCGTAATGTACGGTATGCTAATTTTCGTAAAAACGAATTTACTTGGGATTATGGCAATACTATGTATATATACATAAGCAAACCAATTTTGTCGTATGTATGCATTTTACTAATGACTACATTGTGCAGCGATTTGTCAAAATCAATATTTTGAAGTGCATGAAGTTTATATTTTCTCTAGTAGAAGAAATATTTTTCTAGCCCAAAACAACATCACGTCATAAAATACTTTTAAAAATAAGGATTTAAGAGACTTATTTATTAATTGAAAGACTCAGTAGGACAAGGAGCTGCTATCCCACATCGACGTAGTTCTGGAATATGGATGGTTTTTCTAGAACTTTCGTAATATAAGTCGGTACATTTTCAAACACAGTACACTTGCATTCAAGTTCTTACTGAATTTAAATAACTTATTCCACTAAAAGAATAATATTTGAAGTATTAATGAATGCTCATTTTGTGAAAATTTAATAAAATAATAACTCATTTCACAAAAAATGCGGGATAGCCCCTTGTTCTATTGATCCCTTCAATTTATTAATTTGTGGCGAAAGTTACAAAAGGATTATTTAGACGTAATTAACGCGAGGCAATAGGGAATTTTCGAGCTATGCGTAAGGTAGCGACGTTATGCACTAACAGTCACTACACGGACCATGTCATAACATCTTACTTTAGCCCTAACGTACGACCTTATACCTTCATAAATAGTGCACGCCTGTAGGAATCCCTACGGTTACCTTACAAACGGCAAAATTGCCACCTAAAAACAGGAAAGATTGTATTTTTCCAACTCTAATAAACCGATTCTCGTATGTAAGGCAGTTACAATTATTCCTTAACAACTCCACGACGCTGGCAAGAATTCATGAAAAATGTTGGAGAGTAGACAGGTAAGAAGTCCACAAAAAATGAGTTGAAATGATACCTTCGAGTTAGGTTATGTCTTATGCTCATAAACCAACGCTGTTTTAACATATTCCTTACAATCTCAAGAAAAGCAGATTCGAAATTGCAGACTGCGTACTCATCGCGATGGGCATGAAATTTAAAACTCCGTGCACAATGTAGAGTTGTTATTCTCTTGTCTCGTATCGTGGTTTAAATGTCTCACCACTTATAGCGTTTTCCATTCGTTGCACTGAAACCCACCCTAGTGCAGGTCTTAAATGTCATCGCTCCGCAACAGTGCTGCCCTACACGCGTGAAGGGCAACTACGAATGAAACGGATTCCGGAATTGAGTCAGTGCTTGTGCGCTACGCAGTGAAATTATACTCAGCTCTTCATGGACAGTCACACTGATGGAACTCCAAAAATTAAAATTTTGAATTCTGATCATTTTTATAATTTTTATGAAGTCTTTCGGTAATTCTTACTTCTTAATTCATAAATTATTAACGTGTGATTTCTTTATTTAAAAACTACAAAAACTTCAAATGCGTATGTGTCGAAATTTCATTTTTCGAGATTTGCGAGTGATCGATATAGTTCACAAGATTTTGAACCAAAAGGCTTCTGTGAATTGTTTGCATATTGAAAACCATAACAATATTAACATGAGCATTTCCTCTGGTATATATATGGGCGTGCGAGAAACATTTCTTGGCACATATATTTGAATGATTTTGTAAGGGTCACTATTCTTATTTTCACTTTATGAGCATTTCGAAATTGAGACGTATCTACACTTTGGTTTCTAAATAGCACTGGATTTGTTAACATGAAGTTATTCAAGGTTAAATTTTAGGAAAACAAACTTATTTTCCAAACTTCGCGAGTCACAAAAAATATTTTAAAACATTTCTTGCAAAACAGAATATATTCCTTCATTCGAAGTATCCTTGCGTGACAATTGCCTTCACAATTTCACCACGAATCCAATCAGCATGGTTAACTTTCGACCTAACCTCACAATGGCCCGGTGCACTGGACTGCACTGACGCGACCGTCAGTGCAGTTTAGGGCGCCCCGAGTGCGCCCTGGTTCCGTGTGATTGTGCGAATGGAACATGCGCTTCTTTGCGTTGGTGCGCCCTAGCGGTCGAATGGAACACGAAAGCTGTCCTGAGGGCGCACTGGGTGCGCACCAGTGCGGCGAATGGAAAACGCTATGAATCTACACACATTGATATATTATGCAACTTCTTTGTTCAACGCTTGAAATGCTTTTTTTGTTATAATGCTAAACGAAATGCCGCAATTGCTAAAACTCTTCTTAACGTTGTAGTCAAAGATTTCTTCCGGGCTGAAGGGCCGTGGTCCATTGAAAAACATATTTCCAGACGTTTCGTCCGCAACTACGGCAGACATTCTCAGTGGCGATGTGGTCTCGGACGAAGAACGCTCTTTGAAGGTTCCCCGGTGACTGTCAGTTTTGTCAACTGTTCCTGTTGCCATGTTCCCGCGTGCCTACGTGACCACTGTCACGTCTTTGTTTTGCATTAGGTTTTTCTTTGGCCTGGCGGATTACGGGGATCCAAATCGGATTGATTTTCATTCCCTCCTCCTTTCTATTGAAATTCCGGGGATTTGTGAATTTCAATGGCTTCACGGTTTAATCGTGCATGGTAGTGAGATGTGGTGGCTAAAACATCCACGTCTTCGAATCTTATGTTGTGTTCACGGCCAGAGAAAGCGTGTTCGGCTACTGCTGACTTATCAGTGTAGCCAAAACGGCAGTTCCTCTTGTGTTCGGAGAGCCTGGTGTTGATGCTCCGTTGTGTAGTGCCAATGTATACAGCGCCACAGGAACATGGAATTCTATAGACCCTTGCTGAAAATAATGGATCTCTTCTGTCCTTGGCATATCGGAATAAGTTTCGAAGCTGTGAAGTGGGCTTGAAATGGCTTTTATATTGTGTTTTTCTAGCACTTTTCCTATACGGTCCGTGATGTTCTTCACATAAGGTAGGCTTACTTTCAGTGTTTGGTTGGCATTTGTTTCACTGCGTGAAGTTTTCTTTGGATGGAGTGCTCTCTTGACTTCCGCTGCAGAGTATCCGTTGGCTTGCAAAGCTCTGTTGAGATGACTCAGTTCCTCGGGTAAACTGTCATTATCACATATCCTTGTTGCACGAATAACCAGAGTTTTCATCATGTCTCTCTTCTGACTTGGGTGGTGATTGGACATTTTGTGGAGGTATCTATCTGTGTGAGTTGGTTTCCAGTACACAGTGTGTCCCAGTGATCCGTCTGCATTCTTGGTGACAAGTACATCTAAGAAGGCCAGCTTGTCGTCCCGCTCCTTTTCCATCGTGAACTGAATGCAAGGATGGATCTTGTTGAGATGGTCGAGGAAATCGTTGAGGGTATCTTCTCCGTGGCTCTATACGACGAAAGTGTCGTCAACAATGGAAGCCTACATTGTTTTCATTCTTCTTAACGTTGTTCATTATGACCGTACAAAGTTGTTACTGATCAACGAGTTTAAGGGTGTCTCCTTAGGCCTGGCGCTAAAACTCCCTATTGAGGAAGATGCGCAGGCAGGGTGCGGAGTCTACTTAATGGGCGGGCGGCCTGCGTGGGGGCCACGCAGCGCGCGGGGCTGACGCACCCGGAGGAGGAGGCGCGGCTGGGCGCGTCCCTGGCGTCATCGCTCCGCGGGGGGGTTGGCGCCCCTGGCCTGCGGGAGCGCCTCGCCGCGCCGGGGAATCCCCGCCTTCCAGGGAAGCGCGGGCGGGGATGCGTAATGCCGCGTCGAGGTGTGCTCCATGTCATAAGAGCTCCCCGATTTCGTTGCCCCCAGTCGAGTCGGGCGCGGAGGAGGAAGCTGCGGATGAAGAGGAGCTCTCCGGGACGCGTGGGGCTTTGGCGTGACAGGAAACGAGTGTCGGGGCTTGGAGCTGTTGTTCGTTTCGGATGGCGAAGGGAACGCGGTGAGTGGGCGTTGTCCGTGCACTGTGGATTTACCGTTAACCATATTCTCACCGTAAATAAATAAAAAAAATCAATAGGACTTTGATGTGAAACGAATAGAGTCTGTAGAATAGTCCACATCATAAAATATTAAACAGTGAATAACAAATGCTTATTATTGACGAGACTGGGTAAATCTTTAAAACCCAATTATATCGCAATATGATAATGATGGTATAATGCATATAATAGAATATTTGTCGTTGTGTTAGAACTTCAAACCAACACATTAGAACAAGAGAAAAATAAATATTTGAGGATCATTGGTATCGAAAAAAATCCCTGTCAGCCTAGCACCTAATTGCACACTATTTTTACATAATGAACATATTCCGACTGATCTGGCTGAATTTTAACACTATGAATTTGAAACGAACCTATATTTTATGGGGTAAATACTGTGCATTATGTTCACATTACATTTTCAACATTCTATCTAAAACGGACCGGGTTTCTCTGCTTAACTGTAGAGAAAGTTATGTAATGTTTTCGAAAATCGATTTCGAGATTTACGGAAATGAATTTTTTTTCCTGATAACAAAAAGTTTTTTTTTTTCAATATGCCCGTCCATTCGTCAGTCTGCGAACAGTACTACTAGCTAAACTATTCACAGGATTTTTCCAAATGAATAGTCCCCGGTCAATCTGGACCAATCAAAAGTTCTGCGACTTTGAACATATTTTTAAATTATGGGGTACTTTATTTAAAGTCCCTGGCGTATTTTCATTATTTTCTCAAAAATAGCTCTAATTATTTTCTTTAAATTTCTTGTAGGGGTAGTGGAAATTACACTGATTTTTATAAGTAAGATTTTTACTGTTAAATGAATTTTTGAAAATTACAAATGAGTCAATTTTTTCGGCTTCTTCCTACAACTACAATATTGAATATAGAGATGTATTTGGCATTATTGGGTCGATAGACCGACTTCGCCGGCCAGCTGCAGGTGTCCCCCTATATATTTTTAACTGTTCAATTTTTTATTTTTTATTTTTGGTTTTCATTCGCTCACACATTCGTTCTTACACTATATACACAAACTCATTCTCTCACTCATTCATACCACTTTTCACCGCACATCACTATTTACACTACACTTGTGAGCCGAAGGACGCTCCAGTAGCTTATTTCCACGCAGGGCGGCCTGCGCCGTGATTGGCGCTCTTCCGCCGGGGTGTTTTCTTGGTGGAGTGCTGGTGGCCAATGAGAGCTCTGCCTCGTACGCAAGCATGCGAGGCCTTGGAAAAACTCTTCTTGATGTTACTATTTAGATCTGGGTGTCGTGAGACGCGACGGATTTGCTCAGTGCGGTGTTTTTTTAAGAAAAAAATGAAAGTTTGGAGTTGTTTGATAGTTATAGAGTTAAGGGGATGGTTGTAGGGAAAACCGGATAGTTTGAGAAAGTTTGAAAGTAGGCAGCTACTCTGCAATTACGTGAGTTTTAAAAATATTTTCTGGATGTTTATAATAATTGATGTATAGTGAATATCAATATAATTGAAACAGTTAGGAGGTTGGAGGGAGCGGGCGTTAGACGTACGTGTTTATGCTCGGCTGCTGGCAGTTTGTTATTAGTATTGAAAATATTGTTAAAGATGTTCTTTAGAGGCGAAAGGCGGCCGGCCGGTCCTTTAAACAGCGACCTTTTTCCCTCCGTGCAAGCCCCACACACACACACATACACACCTACAGCGTCGGCGCGAAGCCTCCCGCTTTCACCCGAATGCAGAGCTCTGTCTTACAGTTTGCCGGTATCCTAACATGTACAAACTTTTTGCACGAATTCAGCTAGTTCACATTTATAATTTAAAAGTCATTTTCGGGGAGTGTAAGATGTAAGCACGAGAAAAATAGCTCTTTTTAGAAAACTGCGTTAAACTTTGGACTGTTGATGAAATAAAATTGTAAAAATGAATTTTCAGGGCAAAGGTAGTTTGATGAAAATGTATAAGCAAAAAATAATTGCTATGAAGATGAACGTCAAAAGCATTTTCGAATAACAAACATAGTTTGAGAAAGGAAAATTACAAATATTCCAGAATATTTTCTGAAAGCTGTCAATGAGAGTAATAGTGGGATTTTTGCTTTTCATAGTGTGTACGTTCTCCTATTGAGGAAATTTGTATCCGCATTTATTTCATTAAGAAAATTTCTGATGTTTAGAAATTCAAGAAGAAGATTCATATTCAATAACGCCGAAAAACTCTCTACAAAAGTTCGGTGTTCTTCAGAATCTTGTTAAGATCCAGGTCCTTCATCACAAAACAGACGTCCTTTTCGTTTTGCAGCATAATTCAGACCGTTATCAGCGCCCGTAAAGACCGGCCAATATTAACCTCCGGGCAGAGAGAGAGAGAGAGAGAGAAAGAGAGAGTGTGTGTGTGAGAGAGAGAGAGTGTGAGAGAGAGAGTGAGAGAGAGAGAGTGAGAGAGAGAGAGAAAGAAAGAAAGAGAAAGAGCGTCGCATTCAAACGTGATCCAGTTTTCCGGGACCGCGGCGCGTGGCGTGCCACAGCGCACGTTGGCCAGTTGTTTCGAGCGGGGCGGGGGTGGGGAGCTCTCCTCCGCGCGCAGCCACCTCCCATTACCCTCCGCTTTTGCGCCGCCGCCGCCGGGCCGCGCCGCGCCGCCGGGCCGCGCCGCGCCGTCGCTGCGCCAATATTGACCGAATTCGGTCGCGCCGCACGTCACCGCGGCGGCAGCCGCCCGCGGCACATGCACGCCGTCCCCGCCGCCGATCAGGGGCGATCGGACCGAGAGGCGAGGCGAAAGGCAACGCGAGAAGCGAGGCGAAGGAGGCGGAAGCAGTGGGGGGGAGACATGGGAGAGACAGGGAGAGACATGGGAGAACAGGAGAGAGACGAGATGTGTGGGAGGCAAAGCGAGGCGTGAGAGAAGAGATAAGAGGGGAGAGACATGGGGAGACATATGGCGAGAGACATGGCGAGAGACATGGCGAGAGACATGGCGAGAGACATGGGGCGAGACATGGCGAGAGACATGGCGAGAGACATGGCGAGAGACATGGCGAGAGACATGGCGAGAGACATGGCGAGAGACATGGCGAGAGACATGGCGAGAGACATGGCGAGAGACATGGCGAGAGACATGGCGAGAGACATGGCGAGAGACATGGCGAGAGACATCGCGAGAGACAAGGCGAGAGAAGGAAAAGAGGCGTGGCGAGAGATGTGGCGAATCTAGGAGCGAATAAAGCGAGGGGCGGAGGCGAGAGGCCAAGCTATTCGAAGTAAGGCGATAGGCGAGACTAGACGAGGAACCCTGCTGCACAGCCCACCACCATGTCCTCTCACCTGCCTTCTACTCTTTCGACTGTCAAAGATTTTTGCCTTCTTGAAGTACCAAGAGGAATAAATGACGTCACCTCATGGAAAATTGAAATAGCATTAATCTTTGTACGTTAATTACAAAAATATTGTTTTCGTTGAAAAATGAAATATATTCATTTGAGATACTGATACATTATTTGGCGACAAGATTTAACAATATAGATAATATATTATTTGGAGGACGAGTCCACAACAATATGACTGCAAACTCCTGGTTTAAACATGACCTCAAATCATATCACGGAAACGATAAACCAAGAGGATTAAGGTAGGGAAAATGCAAACAGTAATTAAGATCTCCTTTTTTTCGGAAAGTTACCAAAGAAAAAACCATAAAGGTATCTAAATTGCAAACTAATTAAGAAGTAAAACAAAAATACTGGCTACAGAATGTTACAGACTTTCATGAACTAGTTAGTTTTCTAGTATCTTTAGTCTGCGCTCTCTTTCGATTTGGCCCCGCCCTCAACTTACCTGCAATCTATTGGCACGTAAGACATTTTTTCATATTTTCTCAATTTTTTCCCTAATGATAGAACTGGGATATGCCTTTAAGAATATTGCAAAAGAGTAAAATCTAGTTTTCTATAATTTAAGACCTAGGATGTTTCCGAAAAATTGAAGAATGTTTTTCAAACTTGCAGAGCTTTGAGTCGGGTCAGATCGATTGGAGAATATTGAATTTCGAAAAATCCTACCAATAGTTAAGACGCTAGTGTTATTTACAGACGGACGGCAGACGTTTAGAAAACAACACTTCTTCAGAATCAGGGAGTTTTAATGTTGATGTATCATTATAATCATTAAATCCACGCGTATTTCCCACAAATGCGTCAAATGTTTGTCGCGTTAAATGAGCGAACGCCATCTCTAGAATCCAGATGGCGTTGCACTCGCGCTCTGTCTCTCGTTTCCCGGAACGTGGGCTCTGGCCCCCCGCCTGGTCCCTCCGCTCTTCCGCAGGAGCTCCTCGGAACAAAGGGCAGCGCCCACTATCCAAGCAGACACTCTAGAACAACTCTCTCTCTCGTAACCGCCGGATTAACTACGACAAGCGAATTACACGTAACATACACGGGAATGAAACATAATTTTAAAGCAGCAATCTCAGAAATAGTGAAAGCAAAATAAATCTCACAATTTATTCACTACATCATGTGGGAGTGGAGCGAAACTCATCCCTGGGGCACGCCTGCTAAAATGACTTCTGAAGAACATGAGTACTGGCTACACTGCTACACATGGCGGAAGAGCAGTCGGGAGATTAGACCTGGTCCTGGCTGGGGCGGTGCCTCATTGCTGGGAGATATCTTAATGGGGAAAAACCCTGCATGCGACGTGCAATTCGGGGCCGGATATCACCATCCTGTGAGAGGAAAAACACCCCTACCTCCTATGAGAAAAAAAATGCATCACTACACTCATGGGAATGTTGACACGCCCGGAAATATAAAATAATCAATCAATCGAAATGATTCAATTAGCCTGATACCGTTGTTCACTTTATAGGCCACAAGCCATTTCGAAATTTTGTGATATCACTTTGTGATATTTGTAACACGAATTTAACGATATACCCCATAATAGAAAACTGCCCTAAATTCAGTCATCAAAGACAATTTTCTAATCTAAATAAAGCTTTAGATACCTAATTGTATTCGAGCAAATATCAGAACCAATGTATGACAGAGTCATTTTGAAAAATATTCATAAAAAAAATACTTATTGTGTGAGGAAACTTCAAATTCAATTTTCTCGGAATATTGGTTTTGCAGTTAGAACTTTGTCAAAGAAAGCTCGCGAAATATTGATGCGAGAAATCCATTTTTTGTTTCATACATAGAGAAATCGAAGTATGTGTTTTGCGTAGTGGAACACACAAGTGTTATATTAATTGCAAAAGTGAAAAAGAGTTAATTGTCAAAAACTTCAATAAAATCAAAATGTAAGCGGTAGAATGCGAACCATCCGGCATGGTAATGCACGGGACCGTTTATACATTTGTAACATTAGGGTTAACAAACTAACTTAATATTCGAATTGCTGATAAAAGTTCCCAATAGTTTTTTTATGAATCGAGGGCATTATAAGGGTTCTAATGATTGGGCGGCTCCAAAAAACCCAGAGATTTTGACTCAAGGGCTTTCTGCCTCCAGAGTTCATGAAACTCTGTTAACGTTCGTGGTACATTCAAGATATTATTTTTACCTAATTTAGGGGTTCAGATTCATTTATTTACTAATTAACCAGATGCTTTCTTGCTCAGTTTGCAGAATCTTGATTTTGAATAGTCTTTTGTTATTATCCGACCATAATTCCCTCCAAAGAACATGTAGCGCCGATTATCTGTTTTCATCTTTCCCTCATAATCACGATTCTCTCAACGAAGTCTAGTTAGGTAGCTTATATCGAGCCCAGTGTCGAAAGCAATAACGCATCACTAAAAAGTAAAAGTATTTATTTTTTATTATCACGTTATTGTTTGTTACTATCTTCCATACGGAGTTCGAAATACTATACTGCATAACTATCCAGATCAAGAATATCGTGGTTACCAGGGAAATACGAAAAGAGTGGAATGATGCTGCATGTTCTCTTATGGAGGGAATTTGAAAGATTATGAAAGGGAATTAATGGAGGGAAATAAGAAAAGACAAACCGAGTCAAGTTAATGTCTAGTTAATTAGTAAATAAATACGAAGTATTAAAATTAGGTAAAAAATAAAATTGTGTGTGCAGCAGGGGGGTTAACTGGCTCGGGCCCAAAGACCCACGGATTTTACGTACCCGCTGGACCATTAGAAGTCTTGTAACGCTCTTGGTGCATAAATAATTATTAGGTGGCTCTACTTGCTTCCTGGTGATAAGAAGAAAAATAAGTTCCCTATGAAATCAGTGGTTTACATGTAGATAGAAGCAAATAATGTCCATATTTTTATTTTCGTAATAAATTTTGGAGGAAGTGGTATCAAATTATTTTATTTTGAAATTATAAAATATTAATGCTAGTCAAATGAAGCGTGCTGTTTGTTTAGTTAAGTTCAGAAAATAAAGATTACACAACGCTTGCTTTGAACTTGCTAGTGGAACTGAAATAAACTTATTTGCAGCTCGTGCTATACTCCGCAGTCGCCATGAAAGAACGTCAAATAAATAAACCTCAAACTCCCACAATATATTCCCTTTGCCATCGCGCTTTCCGACCGCATTTTCCCCTTTAAAATCGTGCGCTGGACCAAAATTCCAGAGAACGTCGCCTATGTTTAACACAATCTTAGAAAGGAGGAGGTCTCGCTTGCGTCTGTGGATCGAGTCAACTAGACGTGCCTCCCCCTCGCTTACAATCACGGCTACGTCTGCACGCCAGTACAATGTAGAGAGGGCAAACGCAATATCAATTAAGCGGCCGGAAGAGTGCGGGCACGGGCGGCTGGGACGGCGGCGGTGGGCGGGGGCGGGGTCGAGGCCGGGGCGGGGCTGGCGTGGGGGCAGGCGCGGGGCAGGCGCGGGTGCGGGATCGGGTGCGGATCGGGCACGGGGCGGGCGCGGGGGCAGGGGAGGGCGCGGGGACAGTGGCGGGCGGGCGCGGGCACGGGGCGGGCGCGAGGGCGAGGGCGAGGGCGAGGGCGGGGCGGGGCGGGGGTTGCGGGCGGGCGTGGGGCGGGCGCGGGGCGAGGGCGCGGGCGGGGCGGGGCGGGCGCGGGCGCGGGGCGGGGTTGCGGGGCGGGCGTGGGGCGGGGCGGGCGCGGGGCGGGGCGGGGCGGGCGCGGGGCGGGCGCGGGGGCGGGCGCGGGGGCGGGCGCGGGGCGGGCGCGGGGCGGGCGCGGGGGCATAGCGGAGACGTGTGTGGAGCGTGCGCGGGGCGCCGCGTGGAGTGTGTGCAGCTGCCGCCCCCGCCCAGGGCGTAGCGGTGCGAAGGGGGGCGGGCAGTGACCTTGAGCGGGGTCTGCGCGCGGGAGTTTGGCTGGCGGCAGGGGGGAGCGAGCCTCGCATCTGCTGCGCCTGGACAGCGGTGCTGAACAATTAAAGGGAGCCTTAAACGGGACGTTGAGGGGAACCCCACTGCGGCTGCAGCGAGAGGAAAGGAAGAAGTACATCGCAGCGGGGCTGGATGCCCTCATTGAACAGTACCCAGGAAGTGGAAAGGTAAAGAGGAGATTAAAAATTGAGCCAACAGTGAGGCAACTGATTGACAGTATGTGTTACTTTCTTTTATATTACATATACACTCGTTGTAGAGGGAAAGTTATGAAAATCTGCAGCGAAAAACTCCTGCAAAATAATATTGTTCTTTTATGTTCCCAGTGCCGAAAAGTGGATAATTCTTGTTCCTGTATGTACTAAATTACTTTCTCCAAATTGTGTAGATAGAACGCTCGCTTTAGGGGTCCTTGATTCCGAAAAAATTGTGTAATGTCAATATTCTCTCCGTCCGTCCGTCTGTTCGCCCATCCCTTTGGTCATCCGTCTGTATACTCGTCTATGAACTACGCTGACTGCTAAATGATACTGCTAAATGCACCAAGTTACATGACTTAAACGGAATATAAATATATTCTTATGATTTTTCAAAAAGTATACACGTATTCAAATCAGCTATGGCTCCCAGACTAGTAAGACACTCGGCAAAGCTGATGAAGAGAACGAAAACTGGACCGCGAACATATCGGATTGAGAACAAAAAGAACAATCTCCCAGTGGAGTGTATTGAGAAAAATTCTTTATTGTCTTTAAAATCATATCTAGATAATTATCAAACAAATTAATTTATTTGAATTGCATCAAACTGCATTACAAAATTAGATGTGTGACGTTACTCATCAACCATGTCGACAATTTGTATGATATATGTGTATATCAACTTGTTGCTTCTTCAATAATTAAATAAATAAATAAAATAAAAAATACGACTCGCTTTAAAAGAAACGTTGTAAGGAAGACGCGCAAGGAAATAAGCCGGATATGTGATTTCTTCTAATTATGGTTTCAATGGCGAGTCATACACCAGTCGTTTCCATTCAATATTCCGTAACTTACACGACCAGAGTGTCAGGAGTCCACTGGGAGTTGAGTGGCTGTAGGAACGTCTCTCGCAGTCGTGAACTTGAACGAACAATACTGACGGTTTTGAATAATCACGCGAGCGTAAATCATGTGGCGTAAATCACGAGGGCGCGGTATTGAGACCAGTGAACTGTGTTGAGAAAAAATCTTTAGTGTATTTCAAATTCGTGAACTTTGTCGACAGTTTGTATGAGATATGTTCATAACAACTTGTTGCTGTTGTTGCTGCTTCCATAAGTAAGTAAATAAATAAAATAAAGAAGACGACTGGCGTTAAAATGAACGTGGTAAGGAAACGATAAAACGTAAGGAAATAAGCGGGATATATGTCGTTTCTTCGAAATGTGGTTTCAATGGCGAAAGTCATACACTAGTCAAGTTTCCATTCAATATTCCGCAACGTGACGACCGCAGTGCCAGCGGTCCACTGGGAGTCGAGTGATCGCAGGAACCTCTCTCGCAGTCGTGAACATGCACGAACAGTGCTGACGGTTTTGAATAATCACGCGAGCGTAAATCATGTGGCGGAAATCACGCGAGCGCGCGATTGAGACCCAGTGGACAGTGTTGAGGAAAAATCTTCAGTGCCTTTCAAATACGTGAACTGTATCGACAATTTGTATGAGATATGTTGATAACAACTTGTTGCTGCTTCCGTAATTGAATAAATAAATAAAATAAAGAAGACGACGCCCTTTAAAATAAACGTGATGAGGAATCAATGAAACGTAAGGAAATAGCGTGATACACGTGGTTTCTTCTAAATGTGGTTTCAATAGCGACAGTCGCACACTAGTCAAATTTCCATTCAATATTCCGCAACGTGACGACCGAAGTGCTAGCGGTCCACTGGGAGTCGAGTGATCGCAGGAACTTCTCTCGCAGTCGTGAACTTGAACGAACAGTGCTGACGCTTTTGAGCGGCAATCGCCCGCCCGTAAATCACGCGGGCGCGGGATTAAACAGCTTCCAACTGAACCGCCGAGAGGTCCCGTCAGCGGGCGCCCGGCCCGGGGGGCGAGCCCCGACCGCACGTGGAGGGAAAGCCGTGAGACTGTTCCTTTGAAACGGATTTGTTGATAGCACTCCCTATTTCTGTTGAAACGCCCCGGAAAATATTTAGCTTTGGTGCATTACAGTTGAAAGTCGAGTTAAATGTTTTCGGGCAATTTAACACATGTTTAGACATTTTGCTCTCCTAATGAGTCGTAAAGATATTTGAGGACGAACGAAACTGTAGTGTGTCGTGACTTTTATGCGCTTCTGTAACATGAATTGAATTTTGTGCTCATCCAACTGAATGTACTCGTATTTGTATGCTCCGAAGATCCCACTAAAATTATCAGGTGGAAGAAATCCACCTGCTTGGCGTTTACTTCTTCTTCTTCTTGGTATTCATCAGGCATTAGAACTTCCGTACCGTCTCATTATTGGTACATCCACGGTATCTTCGGTCTTCCAATATTTCTTTTACTCCTCGACTTACTATTCTTCGGACTCAGTTTTGGTATTGGTTGTTCTCCATTATTTCGACGTGCTCTCTCAGAGTTTTCTGTATTTTTCGTCTTTTCCATTTAAATAATAAATTCCAATGTAGTTTCAAATTTCCCCATTAGGGATTCTTGATGTCTATGCAGCCCCTTAAAATCTTCATTTCGAAGGTCTGCATCTTATTGCTTATTTTTAGTCGAGATTTCACATCCGTGCAGCCTACAACGAACTGCCAAAGCTTTTTAAAATTTTGTATCTGTTTCCTGCCCTTGCTGTTCAATGACGTTCTGATAGTTTCAGACCGTCACCGTTTAAATTTCTCACTTTTTTATCAGCATCAATTTCTCCTTTATACAACAGGTCAAGTGCCAGGGACTTAAATCAAGTGAGTTCTATGTTTTATTTATTAATGACTAATTTACATCTGTCTGGGTGTTTCCCTTGAAATGCCACAGACTTAGACTTTTTAAACAGATATGTCTAAATTATATTCTTTTGGAATCAGCTTCATTTCATGCATAGGTCTTTGTAAAGTATCTTCATTATTACTCATAACCACAATTTTGACTTATCCGACTCCGGAATACTCGACTCAAGAAAGTAATCCCGTATCAATAAAATATTTTATTGCTGTAAATATGTTCAAACTCAGATTTCCCTCCTTTTTAATCTGACAATTTAGAGATTTGTTATGTGACATTTCGGGAAGGAACTATCCATTGCATGTGGCAACCCTTGTTCAACATACAATCAATTATATTTATTAATTAACAAATATATATATTTTTATTATCTGTTTCATCAAATTATATATATTCTCATTGTGTTTTATTTACTTGGTAGTACAATATGACATTTGTGAGTAAAAACGTTATTGAAAAAGGAGCCCCAGAAATGAATTGCCCCCCACCTCTTGTAGACTGTGCATACCCATCAATTTAACTGCTGTTCAATGGCTACACTGTACTGCAACGACATTTTTTAGGTAAAGATTTAAACAACATAAAGAGGCAGAATAGTACATTTTAAAACCAGTTTCTCTCACAACTACTTTTTTGGAAATAACACCGTTTGCGTGGCAACAGTACCTATAATAAACTGAGAAAATTCCGAAAATGCAGTGAAAGATTGAGACGGAAAATCATGCAAGTCTTGCATTTCTGCAAAACTCCTATTTTTAAAACGCTAAGGTTTTCATTTAGGAATAAATTGGAGGTTTCACGTCAACTAAATTCCTTGATTTTTTGTTCTTTAAATGTGGTCCTAAATTTATTTTCAAGTGGTATTAAACGGTTTTGTAGCATAAAAAACTAAATTTTAATAATGTTTTACATATAATAGAATGAATGCTTATCTACCTTCATTTGCTCATGAGATTATTTTGATGTGAGATTTGCGATGGATCTGTCGAATGCAGTCGACGTTTCATCTAGCGCGAAGAAGCGTGTGTGTGTGTGAGCCAAGCAGCGTTATAATAAAAATGCAGAGATGGCGAGTTTAGCGAAAGGAAGCAAAGATCACGTATGGTGATGGCAAATTTTACCAAAACATCGATACGTCGATGTTTCGATACATCGGTAAGGGGGTTTCGATGTCGATGAAGACATCGACGAAATGACACGGCTGTTTGAAACATCAATGTTTTAATTGTAGACTAATAAACATGCTGTTTTCCTATCCATTTTTAATTACAGTACGTAAAAGGGATATATTTTGATTTTGGTTTCCAGTATGTTAGTAGTATGTTAATAAAAATTATTGTCGAGAATTAAAAGAATAAAATTAACAATAAAGAACATCGTGAACAACTTTACCCTTTAGTCACTTCCATTCCTACATCATCGAAGTAAAATCACCTAAAATTCCCTCAGATGGCAAAGGTGAAATGTGCAGCGTGATAACGAGTATGACGCAGAACAACGATATTGCTGTGGATTGCTGCTACTCCACAACGTGCATATACCCGTTCATTAAAAAAATTAAAAACAATGTTTTTGAAACAAATATCGATGTGAAAAAAATATCGAAAGCAAAATATGAATGTTAATATATCGATGTTTCTGGTGGAAAATATCGATGATTTAAAAGCAGATTTTTTGCTATCTGTAATCACGTACATGTACCCTCACTCATCTTCGCGTATAAAACAAATGTTCATCACTCGTTTGAAACTACAGCATACATGTCAAGATCAGGGTAAACACTCATATAAAACATTTCAATTAGAATATTTTCAGAAAAAAGTTTAACTTGGAATGAAAGCGAGAAGTGATTACATTGTTCCATAATTTTTTAACATTTAATTATTCTAGGAGAACGACATAAAATTTTTTTTTCTGGAGGGAGAAAGGTAATTTTCCTAATAGTGCTGTTGTTCCGTTGTTCTTTTCTGTTGTACCTTCTTTTACAATTCTTTCTTTTGTGCGATATAATGACAAATGACTACGTAGGTAAACATGTTAAACAAACTCATATGAAGTACTGAAGAGGGATTTAGAAGTTTAAAAAAAAACTCATTAAAATCTATCGGAATATGATGTGAGCAAAGAATGCTGGATGTATACCATTTCTCGTTTGTAGTTTCTCGTATAAATGAATGGATGAATTAAATAAAAATCCCAGTCGTACAATTTCATTTTGTATCAAAATTTAACAAAATTGCAGTGTTTCATCTATTCCACCTTTACATACGAGGTATACGGGAGTAATAAAATCGATGCAATTATGGCTCCTCGCTCGTCACAAACCGTTCAGTGGAAAGAATGGTGTGCACGCAGCAAGCGGCCGTGTCTGGCCCTCGGTCGCCAGCGCCCGTCACCGCCTCTGCGCTCTGCAGGCCCTCGCCGCCAAATTGGCCGCCCCGCCGCCGCGCGGCGCGCCGATCTGCTGTAATTGCTTTTTGTCCTCTGGCCGCCGCCGCCGCCGCAACATAATATCGCCGAAATAATTTAGTTTTTGCGTATGGAGCGGCTCCATCAAGGGGCACCCGCTGCTCCGCTCTTCGTCACCCATCCCAACCCCCCCCCCCCCCCCCCCCCCCCCCCCCGCCCGCCCCCCGCCCGCCCGCCCCCCCCCCGCCCCCCGCCCGCCCGCCCGCCCGCCCGCCCGCTCGCCCGCCCGCCCGTCCGCCCGCCCGTCCGCCCGTCCGTCCGCCCGCCCGCCCGTCCGTCCGTCCGTCCGCCCGTCCGTCCGTCCTCTCTTCCCGCCCACCCTCCACGCCGCGTTCCCTGCTCAGACCGCCCCACCACCCGCCTCATCACACCAAGCTTCGGCCCGTCTCAGCCCGTCACGGCTCGTCCCGACGCTCCCGCCCCGCCCCGCCCCGCCCGCCCGCCCCGCCTCGCTCCGCCCCGCTTCATCCCGTCCCGTCCCGCCATCTACGCCTCTCCCGCATACGCCACCCTCTATGCCCTCCCCGCTCCACTCAATCCTGTAAGTCCGCTTCCGCACGTCCCACATTCTACGCCCACCTCACCACGTCCCGCCCCACCCACCCACCCACGCCGCCTCGCCTGGTGCTCCGATAGCACGCGGAGGTCACTGGCGAGCGGGAAGCCGCTTTTTGGGGTGTCCCGTCCCCCCCACCTTCTTCGAGTGTCTCGGTCGAATACTCTGTTACCCCAAAGTATGCGACAGACCTCTTTCCAGTCTTCGGAGGAGGACAGCATTCACGAGACATTTCTACATTGGGATCTTTAAAATGCCATTCCACCTACTATGCATTTAGACATTAGGCGCATTAATGCGAGTTTCATTAAAAGTTAAATTCCAATCGGTAACTATCAATAAACGATAAAAATGAAGTGCGTCATAGAAGGTAAAAATCATTACTTTTATTGCCGTTCCTTTCCCCAAATTTTAGAATACGTATTTCATTTTTTCATCTCTTGGAATGGTGTAGGTACAAAGAACCTAAATATTTGACTTGCACTTAGTCAATTTTAATCATTTTGAACATTTTTGATAATGACTTTTAGACATTCCATGGAGCATACGAATTCGACAATTTTTAAATTATTTTTGTGCTTTGTCAAGACGTAGAATTAGATATTTTAAAGGATTATCTCATCATCATTTTTACTTTCTCATACACCTACAATAGGGAAAGATTGCAATGCTGTATAAAATACTCCTGAAGTTTTAACAGAAAATCTTATTTTGTGGGACATTGATACCGGAAAAATGGATTTAGCAAGATAAGACAAATGTGTTTGATTTTTAAATGTTAGAAAATGGACTTAGTACGCAAATAAGTGGTGGCAGTTTACAAAGACACGCTGGAATTAAATTGAAATGTATTTGAAAACTATAACAACCTTTTGTAATCATCACAATTCGAAAAAATCTCTACCTTGATGTAGCACCAGTAATTTCTACGCGTTTTGCAGAGGAAGAATTGCTTCTGATATCAAGTTACTAGCACTTTATTGCTGACCAAAGTCAACACACTATTGGAGAAAGTAATTTTAGGATTATAGAATAAATTATAGTATGTCGAAATCTCGTGCAGACAGTGATATTCCTCTTGCTTCGAAAGTAACGTGTGCCAAAATTCATAAAGATTGGATGATCAGTTTAAAAGGTTTTGAAAGGCAAACGTACGTTAAGTTATACAGATATTCATTAAAAAATCGTCTGAAATGGTCATTCAATGGCCGTATAAAGAAAGAAAATTTTGTATTCCGGATCTTATGAATAAATCTTGAAGAAATATAATTTATTAGTAATACGCAAGAAGAAACGCATGTAAATCTGACGTAGAAACAGCAATAGGCAGATCCCGAATTTTTGGAACAGCTTGCAGAGGATTCTCGCCATTAATGTCTCTATCGGCTGTGATCAAACGCTGTCTATCGGAAATTTATAGGCCGTGGCGCAATATATTTGATAGGTTCGTAACGTAGTATATCAGATGCGAATAGCCTGCGTGGCCAAAAAATATTGTCTTAAATTATTGTTGTTACGCAACGGACGAGCTTCGGAGTGCGTAGGTTGCCGCTTACGCACATAAATGGAAATCCACATTGGGACTCGTCGGAACAAGTTTCCATTGGGCGACGGAGACGGGTCCCTGCGCGCGCCCCACAGGAACGTTGTCGCCGCTGTCGCCGGGGGCGTGGCGATGACTGCGGGGAGGCGAGGGACGGCGGGGTGGGGGCGGTGGGGGGCGGCGGCGGGGGGGGGGGGGTGGGGCGGCGGCGGGAATGGCGATGGCGGCGGGGGGATGGCGATAGTGGCGGGGATGACGATGGTGGCAGGGATGGCGATAGCGGCGGCGGCGGGAATGGCGATGGCGGCGGCGGGGATGGCGATAGTGGCGGGGATGACGATGGTGGCAGGGATGGCGATAGCGGCGGCGGCGGCGGGGATGGCGATGGCGATGGCGATGGCGGCGGAGGGGGCGGTGACGGAGGTGGCGGCTGCGGCGCCGGGAGGAGCGAGTGCGGCGGCGGCCGTGGTGATGGCGGCGACGCAATACGTCGTCGCAGCCAAATTCTCCTCACCAGCTGCAAAATCGCAGCGCACAACCCTACAGTTCATTGACATCCGTATCCGCTATTCAAAGGGAAATGAGAAGGAAGAGAGTTGGGAAGGAGGAGAAAGTAACATGTGGAAGTTCAAAAAGCCCTGAAGGGGAATATTTCTTTTATAGTTGTAATTTTATCATTTCACTTTAAGTCTCCGAAAATATAAAATACTAGCGACCTGCACGAGGAAAAATACTAGGGGCCTGCAGACAAACCCCCACTACGCGATTTTCCAAAAAGTAGCGTGCACACTGCTCAGGAACCACAAATAAAATACTCTCGCCATAACACTATAATAAAGTAAATATTTGTAGAAAATTCTTCACAAATACTGCTAAACAACTACGAGATTAGGCCTACCCCTTAGGTTATGGTGAACAGAAACGAAGTTCTTTACATTCTCGCTATCAAAAAAGTTGTTTTTCCATAACGCAACACGTGAAAAACAAATATTTAATGGCAGGCTGACCTTTCAGTTGACACTTAAAGTATGTGAAATATATTAAATAGCACAATGGAATAACTGCAATTCTCAGTCAAAATCAAAACCGTTTCATTGTGTTGTGTTTTCCACAAAATCCTGGATATCTAACAATACCGTAGACATTCCTCTCTGGCCGAAAGCTGCATACTTTTCTTTAAATTTCTTCATCCATTGGAAATTCGCAATATAGATTTTCATAGCAATATTACCGCGAAGATGACTCAGGGCACCAACTGATGTCCCTGGAGTCCCTCTAACCGGGAGGTCTTAGGTTCGAGTCCCGACGGTGACAGGATTTTGGACACTAGCTTGTCAGCTAGGTCGAATTCAGTCGCTGTCGAGAGGAGAATTCTAGACGCCGGCTGCTCTGGTGGGTAGTTTTCCGTGATATCTCTGATCAACACCAGGCGAATGGCGGAGCAGTACCCTAACAAACGGGCAAGGACCGCGCGCGATTTTTCCTTCCTCTTCTTTGTCCTGTCCTCACTTCTTACGCACACTGTAACATGAACCACACTATTTCACATGCTGGGAGACCGGTCGGGAGTTTAGAGCTTGTCTCGGCTGGTGGGAGATACCTGCTTGAGGAAAACCCCGCTAGCCGTCGGTAGGTCGGCGCCGAATCTCACCATCCAACGAGGAAAGAACACCGCTACCTCCCGAGAAAAAAAACACTACACTTACGGGACTAATGACCCTAGTAGTGTCCGGAATCACTAACAACCAACAAACCTTATGTAATATTTTTACAAAAATCTATAGTTTCAGAAACGTGGCGTGGACATTCTCTTTGTGAGTAGGCCTTTATACGAATTTCACGGTTAGAAGGCAATAAAAATGCATTTGATGAGGAGTTTCATATTCCTGTGTGTTTGTGGTCATCATTGCGTCAAGTTCCCCTTCGAAATTGGACCGCGAGCGGACGACTGTCGTAAACTCCCAGCTCGGCGGTGACCCGCCTGCTGCGACGCGGCCGTTCCGACCTTTGCGATTTCCCTTCGCATTTGTCATAAAATTCTGTGAAGAATCGGATCAGCGAATCCCGCCGGAGGGTGACGCCTGTTCCCGGAATGTTCAGGGAGCCCTGGGTCTCGACGGGAGGTCCCTCGTTTACGAGCAGATGACGCGAACGCGATCCACGCGTGGGCAGGCCGGGACCATGGTTCTTGTGGTCGGTGGGCTTCCGGACCACGCCACTGGTGCAACATCGGCGACAAAATGTCGATGTTGCCAAACATCGAGGTTCAAAATGGAAACATACATGTTAATAATACGAAGGGACCAAAATTCATCGATGTTTTGATGTTCGCTAACATGAAAATCGTGCGCAACAAAATTTAATATGGCGGTGGTCGTGTACGTTAATTGATAATTAAAATTTAATTGAATACCAAGTCATAAAACGCCTCTCTTTGTGTGAAATACGAGGAAAGATGAAGGAAATACCAGGGTATCACGATCATTTCGGGTGAAGGATAGTTTGCTCGATTAAGATAATTCAAACCGCGATCGTGTGTTTTGAACATGTAAACAGTGCTACCGTCAGTTATTATTTCATATTTTAAATTTTAAAAAGTTGTGATAAAGGGAATTTTTCATTCACAAACGAAAATTAAAAACGTAAAAACATGGTGGTTTAAGAAATATCGGCTTCAATACATGGATGTTTATACATCGTTTTATAGAGACATCAATGCTTTGAAAATATCGACATCGATGCACATTGAAAACATCGGCATCCCTAGATCAGACCACACTTCTGATCGCTGTGCGTATAGTAAGACGCATCTCTCCATTCTCGCTATTTCGGGGAACCACATGCGGAACGCAAAACTGTAAAATATGCTAATGCACAATGTGAAATAAATATAATTTTTAATTCGACAAATACTCATGAATTGACTCCGTTGTATATTTGCATAGTCACCATGTATTTCAATGTAATAACTCTTAATTTTCTCTTATAATGTTAATATTCTCTTGTACTGCTAATTTACTTTTATACTGTTCATATACACGTGTGCTGTTAAACACTCAGATGTTTCATGTTATTTTTTGATTACTTTCCATAATTTTAGCGGAGTTTATTCTAAATAGGTGAAACATGTTGAAGTCGACACATTTTTGCCTAAATTTTCAGTTACAAAGAACTAAATCACATGTTTCATATTTGGTATTAATGAGAGAGTATTTGAGGGGGAAAAGTTATTTTCCTTGGAGGCGAATGTTAATTGCTGTTATAGAATTGATAGAACAAAATTAGCTACATTTGTAGGTACAATTTAAAAAATATCAATAATTTGGTTCGTAAAATGAAAGCAAAATTTTAGCTACACATTTAACAATTCGTTAGTTGCTTTTGATAAAAATGGAAATAGTCATTTCATTATATTTTATCTTAAAAAATAATAGTTTTGCTAGCAGTGGTGGCTAGTGGCTGTAAATTTGGGTAAAGAGCAAGTAGGAAAATATCAACTTACACAGGATTATGTCAATAAATGAAATCCCTGATTTTATTTTACACCAAACCCATTCTTCGATCGTTCAAGAATGCCAACATATCTGTACAAATTTCATTAATCTGTTTCCTTATTATCTGCAGAAAAAGTTTCTTCTAAATTAACAATATTCCTCGAAACACTGAAACTCGTATATCCTATGTATCTGACTATCATCTACTTGAACTAAATAAACATAAGTTGCAAATTCTGTACGTATAAAATCATTGATGTGGTCTGAAATACACACGATTAATTAATTTTATATACTTTGTCATGTTCACAATCGAGTCATATTCCACAGAGCGTCCAATCCTTTTCTGTTCCAAAAGTTGCTTTTATTGCCAAATATAAAGTGTATCCAACAAAACAATTTCTGCAGAATTGAAGAGGAACTCAACCACGAGAATTCCTTAAACCATAACCCTTTCCAACTAAGGTTGTAGTTTTTCCTGAATGTTTAACGTTTGTACCAGATATTTATAGAGATTCAGTTCGGCGCCTACAATTTAAAAATTCCTTATCTTAGTCTTTCAAACGCAAAAATAGCCTTTGTAATATCATAAACATTGACATAAACACAACATTGACATCATAAACATACACAGGATTGGAAAACATACACATGATTGGAAACATCACAGCACTATTGAAGAAGAGCGGTAGAAACAAAATTCTTACCCGAAGAAAAGTCGAACTTCTTTGGCTTTTACTTCACCGGCACGACAACAGGGTCATGAAGTCCACGTTGTTATCGCGGCTGTCCTCGCAACCTGCGACACAAGATGCACCTCGGAGGTTGAAACGCTTTAAAAGGCGACCTACTTCACTTGAGCGGGCGGCGTGGTGGGTGGCGCACTCGAAATTATGTCTGAGGTCTAAATGATTCGTAGGCGTGGTCCCACAACCCACTTGTGTGCGCCTATATTATCGTCCTTCAAGGATCAATTTGCGTTTTAACACCTAAATCTATCAATATCGTCATATCTATGAAGAATCTATGCGGCGGCGATGGTGTAACTGTTAGCGTATCGGGCTGTTATACCCAAGTTCGCGGGTTGAAACCCTATCGAAACAGAAAGGATGAAAAAATCCTTCGTGCGTTGGGGAAGTAAAGCCGGCTACCCTATATTAATAGATTTACTGCATGTAAAACGTCTTCAAGCCTAAATGAAGCCTCTAAGCTAAATTCAAATCGCCTGTTTCGTCGCCCAAGTAATACCTTCTTTCTCCCCTAGTAGGTGAAAGGAGCGTAACGAAATTTGCGTGGTCAGACGGAAGAGCAGGCCTCACGGCCAGAGTCTCGCCACGTAAATTAAGGCATTCATTCATTCATTCATTCATTCATTCATTCATTCTTCATTCACTTTGGTTGTTTCTGAAAATTCCATATTCTCTACTTCGGTTGAAGACTAGGTCACACGCTGTGTTTTGAATCCCAGCTTGCTGTTGCGTAATTGATAACGAAAGCATAACCAGTGTACAACCTTCCTCGTCGCAAATGCCTCAGTGTGCATAGACAAACATTGTTGGACGATCATACAAATGTCTGAACAGCATAGCCACAGACACTCAATCTCTTCGATAACGCACCACTCGCTTCCCACAGAACAGATGGATAATGTGGACTTCACTTACAGCATGGGTCACATCTGGTTTACTCCCTACAGATAAATACATCCAAGCTCCAATTAACTGACGATATGGAAACTCCGCCGTTTTTTCTTCTTTTACTGATTCACAAGTGAGTTTCAGACGTGATATCCTCTCAGACTTACAAACTTCAGTCGACACAGGTTTCGTTCTCCCATGCCATACCTGTCGAGAATACTTCGAATATTTCCTTTCTGAGATGTTTCTATCATTTCCTAATCTTGCGCTTTCCAAACCCAGACAAAACCTTATCGCGTCCAAATTGTTGACTTCGAATTATGCAATGTGCTGGTTGTTAATAATTGTACAATGTTTTTGCTGATAGGCAGAAATACTACAAAGTTGTATATAGTCAAAAGTTGATAAGCGACATGAATAAGTTCTACGGTAAACCAGTGTCTCATAAACATTAAAACATTAAACAGGTATCTCATTGCATACGTTTAACCAAGTTTTGTAAGCAGAATTTCTTACAGTGAACGTTTCAGTAACAGTGCATTGCGGCTTGCAATACACAAAGTTGTCTCTTCTTGCTGCACTAAAACAGTGGCCTTCTGCCTTGGCCAGAAAATTTGAAGGGAGGAAAATTTGCCCAAGGAGGTTCTTTGTTGCTTTAATTTCTCAATCACGCTTGAATTAATACAGGTGTTACCTACCTGAAAATGAAGTGCAGTAGCGACCTAATTTTGGTATTGATTTTGTCATGCCAGTATTGAAGTGCAAATGATTCCAAAAATATGGAAATCAATCATTCGAAGAGAAGCGTCAGGGTCTCTCTCTTGGACAGGTTCAATTCGTACTCTGGATTTGGTTAGGGATAATAATTGCTTTGAACGCAATACAGCGGCGTTAATTTAATTGTAATTTTTTACTTTTAATATTATTACTAGTATTAATATTATTACTAGTATTAATATTATTACTAGTATTAATATTATTACTAGTATTATTATTGTTATTATTATTATTATTACTATTACTATCATCAGCCTCTTTATATGGCTTCTAGTGTTTTGCAGCAGCCATCGGGTCCTTTTATGACCACAATGCAAGTCACTTTAAGGTTATTTCACATGAACTTCATGATACGTCCAGTGTGCGGGAGAACAAAATTATACTTCGAATGTGCCAGTTTTAAGATGAAGCCTCACAGCAGATGAAGTGAGTTCAACAGATTAGTTAAATTGCAGAAAGGAGACAAGATACTACACAGTCACCATCTGGTATCAATGTCGCTCAGCTCAACAATACCTGACTCTTCTTCTATCTAAAGAGACAGGTATGTCAACAATAATCCATTTTTTCGAAATTATTTATTGGCGGCGACCCTGCGATCTGTTGTGAGTAGAACGTTCCATTCTTACGTTTCGCCTTCAGAACTGAGTCCAGTTTTAACTTGCAATATTGGATCTCTTTTCCTACCATCTCTGACTTTGAAGCGAGGGTGTGATGGACTGTCGCTGCAACGTCGTTGTGGTGGATCAAGTATTCTCTTTGTGCCAAAACAGAGCACCTACACATTACCCACTGAACTGTTAAGCATTGTTGACTGCAAAAGCGGTAGCGATCCTTTACATTCAACCGCAATTACAAGCCGCGAGTAGATGCTACTTCGTCCTGAATTGATATGACGAAGCCTTGAGTCTCAGCAAAGAGGCCAGTTTTGGTTCGCCAAAAGACTGACCATTTCATGTTCACAGCGTTCCCTTTTAACTCAGCTGCAGTCTTGACGTGCAAAGGTTCGAGGTTTATGCTTTGAGGCAGAACTTCAACATCACACCTTATCTTTGCTGCTCTTGGACTTAAAAGCTGATACAGACGTAAATATTTAGAGGAATTTTCTTGCTAAAGTTCTTGGGTTCGTGTTTCATTATTATTATTATTATTATTATTATTATTATTATTATTATTATTGTTAAGAACAGTAACGTCGCAAGTAAGTAGATTAACAGACCCTTAAAATTAAGATTTGGAATCGCTTTTGCCTTGTGTACAACTACCCCTGCACAAGTCCCGGATTACCGGCTACACCTAGCGTGGTAAATGTAGTTACCCCAAGGCTGAATTTGTAGAAGTTAATGAGAAACATTTTTATTATTTTTATTATTCTGGTTTATTTCATGGTAGCATGAAAAAATTGATAAAAAATTAAAACAAATTTTATCTATTAAGCCTTACATCAGTTTGTATCTGAAGCTTAGCGAAGGGATGCCAATAGGAACAAATTAATGTCGTTGCCACTTGCTATTAGATTACAGGACGTTTTAAGTAGTTTAAATTGCAATTAAATAAGTCCAGGAATATACGAGTAACTATGATCTCAGCTTTCCGCAAGTGTCTGATCTACGTGAATCGCGATACATTTGGTTGCCCGAGTCTTCCGGAACAGATGTGTTTGATCATGAGTCGAAATCCCGAAGTTATCCACCTGTCATTTATCTTGCGTAGCAAGAAGTGTCCCAATGGCGTTCCAAGAATTCGGTTAAATCTAAGCCTAAAATTATGACTTCACTTCAAGGACACTTTTAATGGTATTGGACAATGAATGTAATTAATTTTCGGCAGAAGTGCATATTTTCACATGAATGCCAGATAGTAGAATTTTAGTGACTTTTCTCTACCGAAATTTCCGATTCGAGTTGGAATTTTAAACCCTACTCTATTTACGCTAGAGCAATATATTTATTTTTTTCCAAAAATTTTTGAAATATTCCAAACTTTAATTTCTAATCTTAATTGTGTGCACCGATAAGAAATATTTTTTTATTTTGATTTGGGCGTTAAACCCGGTGGCAAAAAATGTACTCGTATTATACACCTAAACCATAATAAAATAATGAAAACTAAAAAACATACAATTCAATACGCAGTACAAAACTTGTTCCATTTAAGGCATACCTACTGAATGCAGAGGCCCTTCACAGACTACTGATCCTATCGCTTACACTATTACTAGAATTTAATCTTCACCGGCAAGTGTTGATGTTTGGGGGAAACGTCTCCATTAGTGCTGCAGGCAAGTTATTCCATGACTCGATAGTCCTATTTACAAAAGAATATTTTCCAACATCAGTTCTCTATTTCCTTGGACGTATTTTTCTAATAAGGTCGTGTCGTGCTAAGTAGACGGGTAGGAATGGCTAGGACAGGTAGGACTGACTAGGATGGGTAGGACTGGCTAGGACGGGTAGGACTGGCTAGAACAGGTAGGACTTGCTAGAACGGGTAGAACTGGCTAGGGGTGCTTAGGACGGGTAGGACTGGCTAGGGCGGGTAGCACTGGCTAGGACGGGTAGCACTGGCTAGGACGGGTAGCACTGGCTAGGACGGGTAGCACTGGCTAGGACGGGTAGCACTGGCTAGGACGGGTAGCACTGGCTAGGACGGGTAGCACTGGCTAGGACGGGTAGCACTGGCTGGAGCGGGCGCCAGTGGGTCTTGAGTGGCAGCGGCGCGTGGGGCGGCGCGTGACACGGCCCATCGCCCGAATGGAGGCTGACATCACCCGCGGCGCTGGGCCGGCGCTCGCCCGGCGCCCGGGTCGCCCGATAAACCCGCGCCCCCCCCCCTCCCCCACCAGCCCACACTCCCAGAGGCGCTCGCTGCTCCAGTTGCTGCTCACTGGGCGTTAAAGCATTGTTGCTCGCGCTTTTGCACAGTTCCATTGTAATTGTACATTATGAAACGATGATCCATTATCTGCCACAATTATTTTTTTTTTAAATTCACTAAACCATTTTGTAGTTTAAAAAAGATTATTTTTTATGTCACAATTTGGAAATCCATATGGCGACACCTTTTAGGATGTGATAAAAACAACATGAAGTTCTAATGCCATATCTGCATTTTTTTAAGGTTAAAGTGAACTGTCAACAGCTCCGTATAGCGTGCCCATACGTGCAAGCTAGGCAGATAAGGGTTATACGAGTGTGAAATTACGATAGAGCGAGAATCGTAAACTTCACACGAGTGTGTTAATACTGATTACATAGAGTTTCATAGCGTACTTTCTCTACGACTTTTATAAGTTAAACTTTTAGATTGGATCGTTTCGTGCAGGATTCAGCCAAGACCACCTAGCGGACGGCGCTCTACTCTACCCTGACACAGGGTCTTTAGTTTACCACTGTGCTAGTCCAATACGTTCAAAGTGAAATTATTATTCACTTTACTTTGAATAATATTCCAGGTAAAAATACTAATAATAAAGAAATTAAAACTGACAAACATAATATAATACTAAATGCAACTAATGTCCACAATCGAACAAAACATTTACTAGAACTATTCTCAATGGTTAATAAAGTTTCAGCACTTGGTTTGTAAACATCTTAGTGATTTGTCAAGAACCACAGGCCATAATGAAATCTGTATTGTAAAGAGTATCATTATGCAACGGGTTCAGCCATCAAATGACAGAAATATACCGTAGGAGTAGAAAAACAACTTTGTCATTGACCATGGGATAAATCCACTATGCGGTGCAACCCATGTTGAAGGTGTTCACCATGCACCTTCTACCGCTTGGACCCCGGCGGTTCAAACCACGGGGGGTGCTCTTACAATTGGTAAAGGGCCCACAGTAGGACTTCTCGGGGTTCTTTCCTTACCCTGCCCCTCGATTACCTTTTGCTTCATCATCGTTCATACCGGGAGGAACTGATGCCACTGCAGCGCTTCTGACCGGAAAATCCTAGGTTCCGAGTCCTGACGGCGGCAGGATTTTCGACACTAGCTTTTCAGCTAGGTCGAATTCAGTCGCTGTCTGGAGGAGAATTCTAGTCCCAACTGGGGCCCAATTCTAGCTTGTCCCAACTGGGGCGGTGCCCCGCTGGTGGGAGAGTCCTGGTTGGGGAAACCCACTAGCCGACGGTAGGTTGGCGCCGGATCTCGCCATCCAGCGGGGGAAGATCACCGCCATCTCCCGAGAAAAACAACAACATGCACTACACTAACGGGACTAGTGACTAAAGCAGTTGACGTGCCCGAAAATACGAAAAAAACAAACCAAACCAAACCAAATCAAACCAAACCATCATCGTTCATATCTTCATAAGTTACTGTTGAAATTAAAATGATGTATCAGGAAATCATTCATTAATTACAAGTATATCCAGAAGAAGTGGATAGTTGCATCATAAACAGACTATTATGGACATTGTCCGTCATATGTTTTAATTTAATTTTTTAAGGAACTGTTTAATCGTCATGTTTTATGGATGTAAAGCTACAATTTCAATAATCATTATACCTAGAAACATTTTGTTCTATATTCGAGATTTAAGTACTTTATAGGAACTCTGAAATTAACCAGTGAGCAATCCCTTCAAGCAAATTTTACGTTGAATTTTGTTTTCTTTAGCAAACTAATATACATATAGAAACGGGAAATATCATTGATTACCATTTCACACATTTCAATCTAAACACGCCTTGACTATAATAATGTGGTATCAGTGCCTCAGAGTATTTACCTTTAATCTGACAATATTTCCGAAATAACCAATCCATATCGAATTTTCTCATATATTTCCCGTATCACATTTTATTTCCGTACGGGATGTATTCAGATATTTATTTGGCGCAGAAGTCGTGATGTACTTCATAGGGAAAACGTCTCGGTTGAATTATTACCAGCATACTTATATTGAGGAACACTGGACACGGAATTAACAGGAATGATAAACAATTACATAAAATACAACGCGATTTCCGTCAATTATTGCAGTAACGCCTCTTACAATATTCTGCACCAACTCCCCTCTCGGATACGTTATAGTGAAAATTTTTTCAAACACAGTTCAATCAAAAACAATTCTTAATTCCAAACAAACCTCGTCGCAATATCCTACGAAGCATTATATTTTCCAGCGATTTCCGAAGTCATGGATTTATTACATGATTCACATCAATAAGCAAGAGTATTTAAAACTCACATCTCCAAAACAAATCTTTTTTTAATGACCCTTACAACGTCTTGGTTTTCGCTTGAAACAAAATAAATCTTGCAAATATTCAATGTAAAAATAAGTTCGAATTTTTCTGTCCAGCATCTTCGCACTTCAAACATATCGATTACATAGAGTTTAAACTAAACATTGTCACTCTCACCAATAACAGGTATTTTTATGGCTAGCGCGATTCGTTTTTTACTGGCTACTGCGTTTGCTATTCGACTATGGGTTCAAATCATAATAGCTATAAAAAATAACATAATATCTATAAAAAATGGACGAAGATTGGCAGGTTTCCAGAGTTTTCTCCCATTTCACTTTAACCTCATTTCTTATTTACATCACGATTGACGCAGGTGCTGCTGGCAGCATTTAAGAACGTGAGCCTAACGTTGCGTATCGTCTCTGAACCGTCTTACATCATAATGCAATCATTGTCATTCGCCCCGTGTCATCCTGTCATCATCCATCCAGTAAAAGGCATCGGCAAACCACTATTGCGATGTTCCCAGGAAGCTGAGGTCCTAACGGGAAAAGCCTCCTCCGTCACCCACAAACACAGGAGCAGTGTGTAGCACTCGTGATCGCCAAGGTATTTTTGAATTTGTACGAGTGTGTGTGAAGTTCACTGATCGGGACCAGAATAAGTCCTATTCCGTTAGCGACTTGGACCCCGCATCGGGAGATCTGGCTCAGAGCATCAACTGGTGTCACTGCAGTCCCTCTGACCGGGAGGTCCTAGGTTCGAGTACCAACGGAGACAGGATTTTTGACAATAGCTCATAACTAAGTGGAGTTCAGTCTCTGTCTGGAGGAGAATGTTAGCGGTCGGCTGCTCGGATCGGTAGTTTTCCGTGGTTTCTCTGATCAACATCAGGCGAATATCAGAATAACACCCTAACAAACGGGTCACGGACCGTGCACGATCTTTCGTTCCCGTTCCTTATCCGGTCCTCACCTTACATTCTCTACCACACATGGCGGGAGACCGTTCAGCGATTTCGAGCTTGTTCTGGCTGGGGCGGGGCCCCGCTGGTGGGAGTTACCTGGTCGAAGAAAATCCCGCTAGCCGACGGTAGGTCGACGCCAGATCTCGCCATTCATCGGGGGAAGATCGCAGTCATCTACCGAGCATAAACATGCACTACATTTACGGAACTAATGACCTAGCTGTTTACGCGCCCGGAATCACAATCAATCAAACAACCCAATCCCGCTTTCCTTCTGACGAAAGACTCAGTTATAGCTGGGCGTGCGAAGAGTGAAATCTGGAGCTCCAAAGTGACACTGCTCATGCGCTCGTCCACAAAACAATGGAATCTTTCATTGAAAGGAATGTGGAGGTCGGCTCTGACGGGTAGAGATTAAAACAGACTCTTAGGCATTCTGGTTGTGTTGCGACATCGACAACAATGCATCGATGTGGCCCAAAATCGATGTTCAAAATTAAAACCTTGTTGTTAATGCATTGACCAAAATCCATTGATGTTTTTAAACATGGATGTTTTAAAGGTGGTTTGCTAACTTTTAACAATTTGTGTCCAACAAAATTTAATTTGACAGTACTCGTGTATATTAATTTATAATTAAAATTTAACTGAAAATAAAGTTATAAAACGCATTTTCAAGAGCAAAGTACGAGGAAAGACGAAGGAAAGTAAAGTCAGCGCATCAGCCGAGGGAGAGTCTGATCGATAAAGTAGTACAAACCGTGTTCGTGTGGTACGAATATTTAAACGGTGCTACCATAAGTTATTATTTCATATTTTAACTATTAAAAAGTTGTAATTAGGAGAATGTTTCATCCTCAAAGAAAACATCGCAAACGTAAGAGCATCAATATATTTATAGACTCATAGATATTTCGTAAACATTAGCATCGATGACGCCTCCCTGCTTTCTGGGCCTCGCCTGCTCGTTGAAAGCAGATTCTTGGGACGAGATTTCCCTCCTCCCAAATTCTGCCCCACGTGGCGCTCCCTGGCATCGAGGCCGTGAACTCGCTTGCTTCAAAATGAATCAGTCCTCTGAATTGCTTTCATTCTCCACATTGCCTGATTTAATTTTTGTTTTCCGTCCTTCGTGCCTGCTGTAAGTCTGAATCTAGAAGTGATTTATGTTCGTCATGAATCGCGGGGAGACAATACAATGGAGCTAATCTTGTAAGTTGACTACCAGACAAAAATTAATGGAATCACTCAACGCCATGTTAAATTAATCCATTATCTCTTGACCCTACCCTATAAATCTACGGATGGTTTCATCCTGTCAATCTCAGCCGCAAGGACCTTTTAACACCTCGTAACTTTTTAATCTCGTGAGGGGAAATATAAAGCTTAATGTACGCTGAACCAGCGAAATTCTACTGCGTGCTTTTTGTTTATGACAGAAAGATATTGACAATAATAAATAATTAACGCCGAACCACTCTATTAAAACATAACTGAGCTGGTGGTAAACAGCGTAATGGACCTTAAATGATCCCTGGCATGGAGCGCTGCGTCCAGAACCGCTGCCTCCCGAAGCAGCGCACCGACCGCTTTTTATTTATTTATTTATTTATTTATTTATTTATTTATTTATTTATTTATTTATTTATTTATTTATTTATTTATTTATTTATTTATTTATTTATTTATTTATTTATTTATTTATTTATTTATTTATTTATTTATTTATTTATTTATTTATTTATTTAATATTTATTTAACTTTCATGCTATGCTTAGGTGTAATACATGGGTGAGTAAGGCGCCTGTATTAAGTGTAAATTTCGGCAATTTTTTTTTTCATGAATGCATGGAAGGTGATTTTATTTTTAATTGGTGTTGGGTGTATTGGATTTTGGCCGAGGTTGAGTGTATTTAATGTGGGGATTTGTGTATTGGAGAAATAGAAATCTAAAGAAACTTACTTGGTTTGTTTGGCTATGCTTTCTATGTTTAGTTCCTTGTGATGATGGTCGTTAGAAACGATCCACGGGGTGTTGGGGATTACCCATAAGAACTACTTTTGGAAATCTTGTGATTTGTGGAGGGTGGTGTTAGCTGCATTAATCCACATGCGGCACGCATATGAATGGAGGGGTTTTAAGTGGTTTTGTAAATTATTTTGTTGGTTACATGGAAGCGCAGAATTACTATGATGATTTCAGATGTAATAATTTTATTTTTGTTTGATTAAGATTTTTTCCAGTTTATTTTTGTCACTGTTGTGTGAATGGTATTTAGTTATGCTTTTAGGGGTACCAGATTATTGGTTCGTTGTTTAATATTAAGAAGTCGGGTGAAGTGTAAGGTGTCAGGGTGAATACACGGGCAGAGGTTTTTGATTTGATTTTTACTTTGTCGCGTTCTACACAAGTAGTTTAAGTAAAGCTATGCCATGCTGGATCAAAAATCCGATTTTTCATCAGAAAAATTCAAATTGTAGGTCCCTTCTACTTCCTCTAACACGTTGTATAAAACCAATTATTATTGATGAAGTTTCTCGAAAATTCAAAATGTTTCAGCGAAAACAATTTCAACAAAGTAGGATTTTTTAATCGCTTTAACAGTTTTCTTCAAGAATGGCTTCAAATTTTTTGATAACATTACATTAGGATTTGTTTTCTCTTCAATAATATTCTTAAAGTTATATTTCGAATTATTATTAGGGATTGAAAATTATAAAATGCAAGGAAGTCTGTGTTTCTATAGCACTAGTTAATTTAGAGGCCCAGTTGTCAATTACGTTGAGGTGTAGGTGCATTGTATTTCGTATTTTGAGTGGACCCGGTTCTGAGGAAAATAGCACCGTGTTGTCCGCAAATAGCACGGTCTGCATCATAAATATTGAACAGTATGAGGGATAATGGTGATTTTTAGTAGAGGCTGTCATTTATTTGTCTGGGGCTTGAGTGGTGACAATTACCATAAAAGAAAAGATTCTGTTGGGTGAAAAATATGGATAATTAGGTAATGTAATGAGGTCCAATTATTTATCTTTTCACATTTTACTTACGTAGTACAGAGAAAATATTGAAATGCTGCCGCAAAATCAGCCTTTTTTGACAGAAATATTGTATTGTGGGAAAAAAAAGATAAAAAGTAGATAAATCTCGTTCCAAAATGTATAAATACTTCTTAACGTAATTGACAGAATCCAGGTTTTGTGTTCTATAAAATATTCGTTCATTTGTCCCTCCTTCAGTCTTCTACCCAGTGTTGTCAATAACGTTAGTGGGTAAGCAAGATTTTCACCATCAGACGGTTTGCTCGATGTCGCGACTCCTTGAATTTGAAACGGACATTTTGGTTTTTGAGAATACTTCACATCAAGTATTTACATTTTCATTTCTTTTTTCAAAAATGGCTCCAAATTTCAAATTTAATGTTTGTTTTTCAGATGAGCAAAAAGTTGCAAAAGTTCAAATTTTTCTTAATGAAATTGTTCTACCAGTTGGATATTTTAAAGAAAAATCAACTACAATATTTAAAAATTTTTAGTAGATCCCACTTTCGTCCTAGTCTTTTCGAAAATTGCAAATAATTAACCACAAATAATTACAATATTGATGAAAGAGATTTTTACTTAATGCAATGCGTACTTGAAAATTAGATCTTTATATAAGGTCATGTACACTTTTGAAAATGGAAGTAGTTTTGCGTAATATTCGAATTTTCCGCACTTCTTTTGCTAGAATCTTTCGGAGTTACGACGTCACAATAGAATGGCAACGTCTCAACACGGCCGTTTGAAATTCTTAGAATAACTTCTCATCTTTTATAGTCGGTGCTTCTGGATGTATAAGACGCCCAGATCAGATTTGTGTTGATGTATTAACTTAAAATGAATTATGTTTTCGTGCCTATATTCGAGAAAGTTCTATATATTTCTAAATATTCCAGAAGTTCTATTTTGATATTGAACCCTGGCGTTTTCTTACTTTTAGTGTTTGTTAGTGCTTCATGTAATTCAGATAATTTGTAACTTATGAATTGTATTAGGGGGTGTAATAGTTCCTCGTACTTCTTCCTCTTCTTCAGAAAGCCAAAGATTTTACAGTATTTTCTCTACTCCTTGTCATCTAATATCTGTGTATGGTGCAATAAGGCTTGATGCAATATATGCTGGATGCAAGAAGAGCCAATGTCAGTGTTTAGTTTGTTTCGGTTTGTATGGCCAGTAAGTGTTTTGAAGCCTTCTTTTAGCGCAAGAAAGTGAAAGTCGAAAGTCGATCATATTTCGTAATTTCACATTAATTCCATTGTCTCGTCATTTCGAAGATGTAAGAAAACCACCCATTCTGTAAAAAAATTCAATATTGACATTGGTTTTCTTGTCCAAGCCACACACACATGATATATATATATATATATATATATATATATATATATATATATATATATATTGTGTTCTATATGCTGTTATTTAATATAGTGCAAATGACTATGGTTTCAGTTATGGAGGTATTGATCACGTCAGTTTAGTGGTGCAATTAGATTTGTTTTAATGGCTATGAGTACTCCTTTGCCTTCATTTCCAGATCTTTCTGCCCCATAGTATTGTAGTCCGTAGAAGAGGTTGTGACCTGCAGGCTCGGAGGCCCCGCTGGGGATGCTACATCGATGTCGGCGTTTTCCAAACATGGATGTTTCTACGAAAAATTGCCGTTTTACATCGATGAATTGAAGCCGGAAATTTTAAAAATGGATGTTTTGTGCTCGATATTTTACTTTTTCGATGTTTTGTGCATGGATGAAAAGTTCCCATATTATCAATTTTGTAAACGTTAAAATATTAAATAATAACTGAAGGGGCTACTGTCAGTTTATTTGTTCGAACCACACGAAAGCAGTTGGTACTATCTTCATCAAGTGGGCTTTCCCTCGCCGGAGATAATCCTGATGACCTGGTTTTTTCTTGTTTTTTTCCTCGTACTTCCCACAAGGAGAGGCGATTTTTATCTTTGTTTTCAGTTAAATTTCAATTATAAATTAATATACAATGCACTGTAAAATTAAATTTTATTGCGACAATTTATGTTAGACGTTAATTAACAATTTAAAAAAATCAATGTTTACACACATCGTTTCAGTTTTGTTGATGTATTATTAACATCGATGTTTCAATGTTGGAGAGCGATGTTTTAATGTCGGTAAGCGATGTTTTAATGTTGGAGAGCGATGTTTTAATGTTGGACAGCGATGTTTTAATGTCGGACAGCGATGTTTTAATATTGGACATCAATTTTGGCAACATCGATGAATTTTTGTCGATGTATTATTACCATGGAAGTTTTGATGTTGCGTCGATGTTTGGCAACATCGATGTGTTGTTGTCGATGTCACATCCGGAGGCCCCTTAATCGGCCTGGCAGCGCCGGCGCCAGTGACAGTGCGGTGCGGTCAGTGTGACGGCGGGCCCGCGGACCGTGGCGCCCGGAGATATCCGCGATGAGCGAGCGTCCATAAATAGCATTTTTACGCTTGGGGGCACCACGCTGCCGCCGCGTTCCTTCTCATACCGGCTCCGGGCGCGCCGCCGCATCAAGTGTGCGCGTTCACTTAATATTTTAGTAGATCGGCTGAGGTGGCTCAGGGCATCAGTTGGTGTCACTGCAGTGCCTGTGACAGGGATGTTCTTCTGTTCGAATACCGACGGTGTTAGCTAAATAGCTAGGTCGCTGGCTGAAGGGTAATTATAGTGGCTGCTCTGATTGGTAGGGTTCCGTGGTTTCTTTGACCTTTACCTGGCCAATGCTGGAGCACAATCCTAACTAACGTGCTATGGACCGCCGGCGATGTTTCTCTCCCTTTCGTTCTATCCTTACTCCTTGCAACTTGTTTACACACACCCACACTTACAGATGACCTTCAATACCACACTTGTCGGTAGCACAGAGCTTGCCCAGGCTGGTGTGGTTCTCCGCTGGGGGGTGATACCTGGTTGGAAAAACCCGCAGGCCGATAGGTAGGTCGGCGTCGGTTCTCACTCTCCAGCGGGGGTAGATCTCCGCCACCTCCCTCAATAAAGAGGATGCGCTATACTTACGGGACTAATAACCTTAACAGCTGACACTCCCGGAATTACTAATCAATCATTGATATTTTAGTGTTCGTAACGAGCTATATGTTTGGTATATGGGCCCACGTCCTTCGTGTGGGTCACATTACGCCCCTGAAACCTCACGTGTTCTGAAAACGTAAGTTCACTGTCCGTTAAAAAGTTGTATGTTAATTTACTTCTACAGTACGCATTCAAGTGAATAGATATTTAGGGTGACATAGCCCGTCTTCCGGGAACTCGTGTGTAACAAAGAGCAGCGAACCAGAGAAAGTTTTCGCATGAAGCCGCTGCTATAAAGATCTATTAGGTGCGGCCATTCATGCTAATGGAGCAGTTCATCCCATTCTGTGAGAAGGGCGGGCTGTGGAGCCTTTGTGGCCGCCCCCCCCGAACACACTCGTCTTTGTGCCCTCCAATGCGCGCGCCGATTTAGCGTTGGGACTCCGATAAGCGACGCCCCGCGTTTCCGCCCTCTGCGGCGACGCCTTCCACGAACGCCCTTCCACGGCAGCCTCCCCCCCCGCCCACGCCCCCTCCCCACACCAGGCTCCCCACCCCCCGCGCCGCACCCCCGGCTCCGCACCCCAGGCTCCCCACCCCCGGCTCCCCACCCCCGGCTTCCTACCCCGGCCCCACCCGGCTCCCACACCAGGCTCCCACCCCGGCGCGCACCCGGCTCCGCACCCCGGCTCCCCACCCCGGCTCCCATCCCGGCTCCCCACCCCGGCTCCCACCCCCCGCTCCCACCCCTGGCTCCCCACCCCCACAGATACAATCCCCGCTTGGACCCGTCACCCAGTCCCTCTCCCGGCCCTTACCCGTCCACCACTCCCCCATTCCCCCATCATGCACCCACTCCCTCCGCCTGCCCTCGCCAACACCACCACGCCCCATCAAGACCGCCTCACCTCCGCCGCCCCACCACCCCCCGCCTCCGCTCACACTCGCCTCCCCCCCCGGGCCCCCCGCCCCCCCCCCCCGCCCCCGTCCTCCCACGCCTCACGGAGCGGCCGTCAGCCCACCTTGCGACACGCGACCTCCTCGCGTTCCTTCATTAGCGCCTCAGCCCATTCTCCACGTTCACGCTTTTAAAGCGCTTAACGCGTCGTAATCCACGCGGTCGTTCCCAGCTGCTTAGAGAATGGGCGGGAGGCGCGACGACACCTGGGCGGCCGCGCCCCGCCCACCAGGGCTCGCCCTGGAGCATCGCCCGCCGGGGCATAAGGCACAGCGCAGGCCCGCCTTTTCTCAATCCATAAGTCTTTCATTTTCCATTCCCCCTCACCGGGGGCGGTAGCTCAGTGCATCAACTGATGTCACTGCAGCGCCTCTGACCGGGAGGTCCTGGGTTCGAGTCCTGACGGCGGCAGGATTTTCGACACTAGCTTTTCAGCTAGGTCGAATTCAGTCGCTGTCTGGAGTAGAATTCTAGCGGTCGGCTGCTCTAATCGGTAGTTTTCCGTGGTTTCTCCGATCAACACCAGGCGAATGCCGGAGCAGTACCCTAACAAACGGGCCACGGACCGCGCGCGATCTTTCCTTCCTCTTCTTTGTCCTATCCTCTCTTCCTTACACACACACTTACACTAACTGCACTACACTACATATATTCTGGGAGACCGGTTGGGAGCTTGGAGCTTGTCCGGGCTGGGGCGGTGCCCTGCTGGTGGGAGAGTCCTGGTTAGCGGGAAACCCCACTAGCCGACGGTAGGTCGGCGCCGGATCTCACCATCCAGCGGGGCAATATCACCGCCATCTCCCGAGAAAACATGCACTACACTAACGGGACTAATGACCAAAGCAGTTGACGTGCCCGGAAACACGAAAAAACCAAATCCAAACCAAACCATTCCTCCTCATGCACGTTCTTCTACTCAATTTTATATTCACAAAAAAATCGAACTAGAAATCAGCACCAATTTCTATTCTTCTTAGTTTCACTTACAGAATCAAATCTCACGTCAGTCGTTTTCAGAATTCCCACGTCCAACGTCTCAATCCTTGATGCATTCCAAATGCAATGACCGACTTGGTTGGGTCAGAACATCATTTGATGCAGTGGTTCTTATCGGAAGGTTCTAAGGTTCCACTCCCGACACTGCCTAGATGGCTAGGTCGAAGTCAGCCGCTCTTTGGTGAAGAATCGAAGGGCTCAGTAGAGCAAGGGACTGCCTCACATTTTTTGTGAAATTGAGTATTAGAATGATATTAAACTTCAGATATTCTTATTTCAGCGTAATGGTATTTAAATTCATTATAGACATACTAATACTACTCCGGATGTGTAATTGTTCTATGTTTACATATTTAAAAATGATGCATTATAATAGGAAAGTTCAGGTAAAACTCTGAATCTATGTGAACTATGTCAATGTGGGAAAACCGCTTGTTCTACTGAGCCTTTTGATTCTAGCGGCCGGTTGCTCGAAATGCTTGTTTTCCGTGGTTACTCCGATCAACACCCAACATCCTACTCCGATCAACACGTACCCTAACAAACGGGCCACGCACCGCGCCCACTTTCCTTCCTCTTCCTATCCTCACTCCGTACTTGCACACAGTTACGCTTGCGTGTACCACACCATCACTCATGTCGGGAGCTTAGAGCTAGTCCTGGCTGAGGCGGTGCCTACGTGGAGGAAAGTTACTAGTTTGGAGAAACCCCGTGAGCCGACGTGCAGATTGGCGCCGGATCTCACTAGTGGGGGATATAACCACGATAAAAACACGCACGACACTTACAGGAATAATTACTTTAATAGTTGACGCGCTCGGAAACATTAATCAATCAAAAATCCAAATGCAGTGGGTCTTTTGCTTCGAAGTTTGGTGCCGAAAATACGATTGATGTTTTCGTGTTCCTGGGCGCGTCAACTGCCTCGGTCATTAGTCCCGTTGGTGTAGTGCATGTTTTATTTCTCGGGAGATGGTGGTGATCTTCCCCCGCTGGATGGCGAGATCCGGCGCCGACCTACCGTCGGCTAGTGGGGTTTCCCCCTAACCAGGACTCCTACCAGCAGGGCACCGTTCCAGTCGGGACAAGCTCTCAGCTTCCGAGCGGTCTCCCGGAGTATGTGGTAGTGTGGTGCATGTTAGTGTAAGTGTCTGTGTAAGAGGATAGGATAGGACAAGGAAGAGGAAGGACAGATCGCGCGCGGTCCTTGACCCATTTGTTAGGGTACTGCTCCGGCATTCACCTGGCGTTGATCGGAGAAACCACGAAAATCTACCGATCAGAGCAGCCGGCCGCTAGAATTCTCCTCCTGACAGCGACTGAATTCGACCTAGCGGAAAAGGTAGCGTCGAAAATCCTTCCGCCGCCAGGACTCGAACCTAGGACCTCCCGGACAGAAGCGCTGCAGTGACATCAGTTGATGCACTGAGCTACCGCTACCGGTCCGAAAATACGAACACGAGGCATTCTCGATTTATTTACGTTGCCTTTGCGAGAACATTGTGCTCGTTCCGCTCTAGAGCAGATCTTTTTTGAAAAGAGTTTCAGGGCCAGGGCAACCTGTCGACTGACCTTGAAAAGCACGAGAACACATTGCGCTCAGAAGAATTCGAGCGGCATGTGAATGGACCATTGTTTTGAGAGTTTTCTCCTTAGCAACCAGTCGAAGTATGAGGGACTCGTTAATCGGAATCTGAGGGCATGCTCGGGCAGTTCTTTTCGTATCTTAAAATGAGATGGGATCGACTTCTACTCATTTTAAATTAATAGGTGAACGTTTTAAATTGTATTTTCCAGAATTTGCTCCTTGCAAATGGAGCCGTAATTAATTGTGTTAACATTATTTAAAAAACGATAGCAAATGAACTTGAATACGTTTTTAATGAAAACTAGTTCGACACAGCAATAATGTTTATTTGAAATTTAGTTTTGAATACTTCTGTATTGAAAGAGATGTTTTGTATTATATAGTTTTCTTTTACAAAGTTTTGTATTATTCATTTTACGCCTTTCCGACTTAGTTATGATTTCTTGGTAATTCAACTTATTCAGACTGCTTATTGATAATTTATTATATTTGTATAATTTATTTGTTTTCATTTTTCCTTGTAAATCTGTTCACTTTTTTTTGTCTTATTGCGGCTACTTACCTTTGGATCCTTGGCCTGTGGTCGGCAGGCTCACAACACATACATGAAAGACAACCATGCCCACGGCGGGACTCGAATCCGAGACCCTTCCGACCGCTGAGTCGGCACACTCTCTACCCAACACGCCCAACCAGGTCGGCGATGTGGCGAATAATAATGCGGAACGGAAAGTACAAAATCCTACGTTTTAAATTTCTTTAAGGTCGCTTTTTAACAACTTGGTCAAATAGCGACTACTGAAATTGTTTTAACAGTAGGGGGAATTGTAGGAAGAACACGTCAGCACAAAACAAACACAAACATCCATGCATCACGCAGGTATTCAACCCGTGACCCTTCTAGAAGAGGCAGCCCTTGACCCTTAGCGACGTCGGCTATCCAGGCCGGCTAAAACTCTATTATTCAATGCACTTTGGAGGAATAAAGAACTTCGTATTAGAGAAACGTGGCTTGTGATGTTGGTGGCCTGTCTTCGCAGCTGTTGCAGCGTGAGTCGGTGGCTGTCGTGGGCGCGGAGCGGGGCCGAGGGGAGGGGCGGGGCTGCCTCGGAGGTGGAAAGTGGAGCCGCGGGCGCCGGTGATGAGGTGGGTGGGGCTTCCGGGGGTGCGTCTCCGATGGCCGGCCATCCATCAGCGGCGCCGTCACGCCCTCCCCCCTCGGCCCTCGCCCCTCCCTCGCCCCTCGCCCCTCGCCCGCGCTGTTTGCTCGCAAGCGCGTTGAAGCACTGTGCTTTATTAATGCCTTCCCCTCGAGGACGGTAGGTCGCGTTCAGAGCTATCGTGTTAAGATTTGCTCTCCGCCATTCGCGTATGAAATTGTATTTACTACAGTATTAAAGTGCAGTCGACTCCGGTTATAGTGAACCTGTAGGGACTAACATGTTTGGTTTACTATATCCGATGTTCGGCGTATCCGATGTTCGCTATATCCGATGATGTCAAATTTAAATGAAATTTCTCTCTAATAACTGATTTTATTAATAAAAAGCAAAATTCATTTACAGCACAAACTGATAATTCATTATATTAATTTGTATGTAAAAGAAAATTATTTTCAATTGTGTACTTCGTACATTTATCATTGGATCTTTCTCCAGAGTTCGTGCTCTCTCCATACTTGATTTTGCATGGTCCTTTGCCTTTAAGTATGGCAAAGTAGTCTTGGCACCTTTCAATGCCTCTTGCACTGTTAGAACACCGTTCTACTCTCTGAAGGATCTTTTACTTTCTAATTAATTTCCAGGTTCCAATTTATTTCCAGCATAAATACCTAAGTTCACTATAGCCGAGGTTCAGGTTCACTATAACCGAATCTTCTATGCTTATTTGTAATGTAGCTGAAAGGGACCAGTGACTTAAGTTCACCAAACCAGGGTTCACTATATCCTAGTTCACTATAACCGGAATCAACTGATTACCAACCGCCTTCCCAAATTATTGAGGTAGGTAGCTCCCTTCCATTTTCCTCACTGCGTTTAACATAGGAACATACAGTTAGGGTGTGGTTTAATGGCTCCACACATTCGGCGTTCGACGAACAGCGAGCTACCGCTCGCCCAATTCCGAACAGCTGATGAGTTCGGAGAATGTTCGCTTGCTTTGATGTGTCCAAAAGACGGACACGCAGTGGGTAGGGCGAGCACCGAACGTTCGTTACTCGGCAAATAGCTAGCAACTCATCCACACTATTCGCGAATCGGGGAGTGGTTGCTCGCTGTTCGCCAAATAACGAATGTGTGGAGCCACCTACAGATTGTGTTTGGTAGTGAAATTTATCTATGGCGATGCGATAATATTTGATTAGCAACTCATTGGGGACTTGTTCGATGATGAAGTTTCTTGTAGTATTCTAAGGGATTCCTTTATCGCACTAATTGTGTAAGAACTTCATTGCACTATTTTCTGATTATTGGAAACGGAAGAAAGGATTTTGAGAAAAACAAAACCATTACTGCTAAAATAGACGTTTCTGAGGAAAAAATGTTAGTGTTAACCTATCCACCATTAAAACATTGTTGCCAACTCAACAATGTCCAATACACTCTCACATTCATACTCCACTTTCACATTCGTAAAATAATTAGAAATGGAGATGAATGTGTTCGTTCTCTCAAGAGAATCATTCCCTCGTGTTACCTACGGAACATACCTCCCAGTTAGGTTCGGGATCAATGAATGTCCCACACAAAAAAGAAAAGAAAAAAAAAACAGGGCTCACGTAACTGATTTGACCATGCTGCCGGCGCGTCGGCGGCTGGGCCAGGCGGTCGCGTGGCGAGGGTTGGTCGTGTGGCGGTGCGGACAGCGGCTGATATGCTAATCCTGGGCGTATCGTCGCTGGCAACACGTGCACCCGCGTGCGCGCACGCGTGCACGTGCGTGGGTGCGTGCGCGTCATCGGGAGGGCGAGGTCGCTTGTGCGGAAACGACCACGCGGCGCCCAGAGTGAAAGACGTCTGCCGACGCGACGAACGAAATGGTGGAATTCTTGGCTGTCCGGGATTAACCGCGTCATGGTCGATGGAGCTGACGTTTCGGCCATCTTGCTGTGGCCTTCTTCGGAGCTATACTGCTGTACTGCTCGGAGCAGCAGTATAGCTCCGAGCAGCAGTATAGCTACTGCAGTATAGCTCCGAAGAAGGCCACAGCAAGATGGCCGAAACGTCAGCTCCATCGACCATGACGCGGCTAATCCCGGACAGCCAAGAATTCAACGACTCCGGCCGCGGAAACCTAGGACTCAACGAACGAAATGGTTTCCGCGAGGTGCAAGCCAAAGGGCGCGAAGCTAACCTCTGCATGCGATACGCAGGTCTTCGTTGATCCGGATAACGAAATCCATTCCGATATATTGTGAAACATCACTTAAACGGTCACCAATAGTTCCAGAAAATGTTCTTAATTAATAGAGATGGCAACTAATTAAGATTACGATGTTCCTGAAACCGTCAATTAAATTAGTTTGTACTAATTCTTTTGTACTGAATAATTTGAATGAATAATTTGTACGAATTCTTTTGTACTGAAATTAAGTAAGTTCCCTTATCATTTTAATTACCATTTGTGACAAAATACAATTTAAAGAAGGTGTTGTGGTTAATGTGCCTCGTCGCGGGTTTTCGCTCGACCGCACGGTAGTTAACTCAAAATCCGCTGAATGGTAACCCAGTAGGACTGATTTTCGATGGCAATGACGTCATGAGCGAAGCGCACTCTTCCATCAAATTTCAGTAGCCGGCGCGGATCTACCGCCTTAAGAGAGTGCCCTGGAATTCGCGTGGTTTTGATGCGAGCATCCATAGTAATCTACCGCCCAGAGCAGCCGGCCGCTAGAATTTTTCTTGCGGACGGCGGCTGAAAGCGGCCGCTAGCTGTCCGCCACTGAAGGGGCTGAGGCACCGCGGGGGCGGCAGTTGTTGCCCTGGGAACCTTGGGAGGGGCGGCGCGTGGCGGCGCGGCCCGATGCATTTGCATGGAGATGCCTCGTCCGTGACATCGCCCGCGCTGCAGAGCTGGCTGCGGCAGCTTGGTGTAGATAACCACCACATGCAGTATTTCCAGGAGAAGGGACTTCAAACATTTTAGACGCTGCAGTTTTTAAAACTGGGCAAGCTGTCGGGATTTGTAGGCGTGGCAAATATTTTTGTTAAACGGTATTTATAACGGTATTACGTATTTATAAGTATTAACGGTATTTATAACGGTATTACGTATTTATAAGTATTAACGGTATTTTAACGGTATTAACGGTATTTATAACGGCATAAACGAGATTTACAACATTATTAACGGTAATTATTTATAGAGTATTGATTTTGGTCTTATAAACATGAAATAATTGTGGGCGTCAACAATATTAATTATTAAAAGAGCAGCGCTCGATGGCTTAGCCATCATTAGTTTCCTGCTGTTTGGAAGCCACAATGTGACTCACCAACTTTAAATGCCAACAACTCATCGCTAAACCAATAAACAAGTGTTATTCTTGAAAAATCTAGTAATTTTTGAATTTTCTGTGTGAAGTGAATCCTCTAAAATATTGGGAATTGAACATAGTGAGCTATGTTATCATCAATTTCATGATGAAATATTTTCAGAGTTGGTAAAAATATTACATTCTAAAAAAGTTTTTAATATTATTTTAGGGGGGAATGCAGGTGATGCACAGTGTAGTATTTTAACTTTTCGGTCAGCGGGGATTTGATGAAAATAATAAAAGTTCGTACTCTGAATGAGTGTGTATCAAAATGTTCATTACTCTCTTTGTTGAAATTGTCTATTATGAACTTTGGACTTTTTCATGTTTAAAAAAACATCGATTTTTTGCTACAAACTATCGATGTGAAGAAAACATTGAAAGCAAAATATCGATGTTAATGTATCGATGTTTCTGGTGGAAAATATGGATGTTTTAAAATATCGATGTGTTTTTTGCCATCCCTACCCGAGCAGATGCGCGGGCGAGCGATTGCCCCATTGGCCGAGAAGCCCACTGCGCGAGTCGCCACGCGCCTCCTCGCAACCCGTTTATACACTCCACGTGACGTCACAGGCTCGCCGCCTTGTCCGCGGAGAGGGCAACGTCCCTGAAGACCAGGCACCTACAGTACTGGCAGCCTATAAGCGACTCTGAGAGTTTTCTCGCCACGTGTGATGTGACTTGGTCTGAAGCAATCAGCTTACGAGTATTTGTTTATTTTCTTTCAGTCAGGATTCAGCGTTGCTGTTCATCTGACTCACAAGAAGTCGCGCAAACAATAAGGTTCGGCTTTGGCGAAAGTTGTGAATTGATTGATTGATTGATTTTTTCGTGTTTCTGGGCGCGTCAACTGCTTTGGTCATTAGTCCCGTTAGTGTAGTGCATGTTTTTTCTCGGGAGATGGCAGTGGTCTTCCCCCGCTGGATGGCGAGATCCGGCGCCGACCTACCGTCGGCTAGTGGGGTTTCCCCCTAACCAGGACTCTCCCACCAGCGGGGCACCGCCCCAGCCTAGACAAGCTCTAAGCTCCCGGTCTCCCGGAATATGTGGTAGTGTAGTTCACGTTAGTGTAAGTGTGTGTGTAAGGGGAGAGGATAGGACAAGGAAGAGGAAGGACAGATCGCGCGCGGTCCGTGGCCCGTTTGGTAGGGTACTGCTCCGGCATTCGCGTGGTGTTGATCGGAGAAACCACGGAAAACTACCGATCAGAGCAGCCGGCGGCTAGAATTATCCTCCAGACAGCGACTGAAGCGAAAGTTGTGAACATGATATGAAGACGTGTCATAGTCTGTCAGCAAGTGTCAGTCTGAGTAAATAATACAAACAACCTATCAGTGTATTTGAACCAAAAATAGGTAAAGAGCCAATTGACTTTCGTCACAGGAAATATAAAATTTTGAGGCTTTATATGAGAAAATTATATATGTTAATTAAACTTCATAATTTACAAAAGTAGTACAAGTACATCAGTCACCATCACTACAGCATTTATTTTCAGGATGATGTTTATAATCTCATAATATCGTAAGAAATTCCAGATATTACTACTCTGAAGAACTTAGATTTCATATGAAATTCCGTTTTGACAATGTTCATGGGAGAGGAATGACGTCATGAATATTTTTGTTATTTATTAGTTTATTTTTGAAGAAAGTTTAAGAATAATTTAGGTTAGACATGTCAAACTGCGCCCGTTCGAGCTACTTGCCCACTTGGGGAATTCCGGCGCTCCTGCCAGCACTGGCAACTTCCCCTGACTCCGATCTCATTTCTCCTTCTCATGCAGGAAGGGGTTTACATGTGCTATCTGACGTGGCGCGAGGCGGGGTGTAGTGGCTTCATACGAAAATATATTTGCCAGATTTGTTGTATCAAATAACAGAGATTTATATTGTTTATATTCATTACTACTTATTCCTTTTTCATATCTTATTTGTTTCTAAATTCTGTTTGTATAAACATTTTTGCCAGGTGGCAGGAATATTTTGATTGCCTTGTTTTCGCATAGTCTTATTTTTATTAAATCATTGAGTTATTGTTTAAATACATTGCAAAAAATGTAAAATAAATTAATAAGTTTCTATAAAATAATAATTCTCACTAATGGACGGATAACTTTCAACAGATAAGAATTCTTGTCTGTTAAATCTCTAACCTGAACGTCGAAAGTTCATGTAATTATTGCACTCTTAAAAAACAGATTACGAAATGAAGGTACTTTCGATTTAAAATATTTAGTGTCTCTCAAGTGACGAGTTCACTCATGGTTTTTTCTTTTAAGGATATTTCTTGCTTTAAAAGATAAATGAGAATTAATGTAGCTACAATTGGAGAAATAACTGTAAACTGACTTCAAATGGATGTTATGGGCCAAGTAGCCAGTGACAAAGCGTCACTCCAGAGAGTTTGTTCAACCCTTATTTTTAAATCTTGTGCCAGTTGCTCTCAAGGCGAACTCTAGTAAGCTAGTTACCTTGTCCGTGATCTCGACTGCCTGATCTAGAGTGTAATGCCACGGACTTCGCTGTATATTTGCGGGAGATAATACATTCTTTGGTTCACGATATTAGTTAATATTTGCTCAATGGTGTTTTGCAAACGTGATATTGTTAACAGAGACGGAATGTCGAAAGCCATGGGGGCTGTTGGTTGTTTGGAAGAGGAGTGTTTCAAAAATTGCACGTACGTTATTCCATTTCGAAAGCCAGGTACAGTTAGTTGTATGTTCATTTTTGGCGTATGGCATAAGTACAGGAACTGTGGGAATGTATTGGGAGAGTAGGAAAGGTGTGTGTGATGCTGATGGAAAACGTGTTGAAGATAAATCCGTTTCTTTTGGAATGTCCGAGGTATTTAATGTGGGAAAGAAAGTCTTTTGTTGAAGATCGGGAAGAGAGTAAACAATTGCGTCAGGATATTGAAGATCTATAGTAAGAAAAACATGCTCTGTGATTTTCTTCCAGATTTCTGGAAGAGCAAATAACACATTTAGGTGATACGTTTTTCAATAACGGACACTGCGAACAATGATGTGGTTTTGAGACTTACGTAGTACAGTTGTCGACGATGTTGTTTTTAGAATGCCAGAAATCTGTAATTCAGGCATAGTTATGCAGGTCTGCGTTTTCTAGCTTCTACATTGATGACTACGTAAAAATCGTTGCAGTGACATTTTTCTCTGCCTTTGTCGAGTCTTCTAACAGAACTGACACAGAAAAAGTTGGTGGTCGTGATTTAGTACTTCCTAATTCATTTTGCCCCTAAATGTGCTGCCTTCAATATTATCAAATGTATCATCGTAACTGCCGAAATATCAACTCTTAACGTGACACCATTTGTCCAGATGACGGAACTCTACTAATTCATTGCTATCTGCGACGCCTCCTTAAAATGACACTTCATTTCTCAACCGAGACTTCTTATCGGGGTGTCTGATTTTCTGGGCTCTTTCGTCCGCGGCCCTGACCGCGCGACCTCTTGAGGGAGCGATGGAGGCGCTGGCGGGGGCGGCGGCGGCGGGGGCGGTGACGGCTCCCGCTGGGGCCGCACCACCGTTACCGTCTCCATTGACTCCGCCCCGCCCCCACCCCCGCCCCTGCCGCCCTCTGGCGAAACGCGGACGGTCTCGGAATTACGAATACCGACGAGTGATAATCGATAACAAAACGTCGATGTTCCCAAACAACGATGTTAAAATTAAAATATCGATGTTAATAATACATCGACCAAAAATATCAACGTTTTTAAACATCGATATTTTAAAGCTGGTTTTGTTACCTCTTAACATTCAATTCGTGCTCACTAAAATTATATTTGGCAATTTATTTATTTATAATTAAAATTTACTTAAAATACAGTTATAAAACGACTCTCCGTGTAAAAAATACGATGAATGATGAAGGAAATATCAGGGTATCAGGATCGATCATCTCAAGTGAGGGAGAGCCTTCTGGATGTTGATAGTACATACCTCATTCGTTTGATTTCAACACAAACTGACAGTAGAGACATCAGTTATTATTTTATATTTTAACTTTTACAAAATCATGATTGTGGAAATTTCTCATGCACGAATATATCGGTGTTAAAAAATATCGACTTCAAAACATCGTTATTTAAAACATCACTGCCACAACCTTTCTGTTTTGACACATCTCCTCTTCCTCCTACAGCTACTTATTTTTTTCCTATTCATATTCTTTAAAATGTTTACTTCAAATTACTTTTTGTATTCATTTCCTTATCTTTCTTTCCGAGTTTCAGGTACTTTTTGTATTTTTATTTTCTAATAAATTGTTTCGTTCTTTTCAATTCCCTTCTTTGTTCATTCCTACACGTAGTACACTTCTCTTTCCTGTTCACATTTTAAAATATTTTCTTCAAATTACTTTTTGTACTTATTTCCTTATCTTTCTTTTCGAATTCCAGGTATTTTTTCACTTCTCTTTCCTTTCACATTTTAAAAATTTTCTTCAATTACTTTTTGTACTTATTTCCTTATCTTTCTTTTCGAATTCCAGGTATTTTTTGTATTTTTTCTTTTCTAACAAATTGTTTCGTTCTTTTCAATTCCCTCTTTGTCCATTCCGCGGTTGCTTCCCGAGCGCCGCCGCGCGTGCGTCGGGTGTTCAAGCGAGGCCGCGAGGCGCGCGCTCCGCCGGACGGCGCTTCTGATTTATCGCGGTGGCAGCAGTCGCCGCCGCCGCCCCCGCCGCCGCCTCCATTGACAAGTCGCCGGGCAAGCGGCAGCCGCCCGCAGCCCGTTCAGCTGTGTTACTAACGTGACTGAATGGACTGTCCGTACGCGCTCGCTTCACTTGACGCCTGCCCACGGCCTGCCAGCCGGAGTTAACAGATGGCATGCCTATTACAACACGCAACACGGCGCTTCTCCCAGAGACTTCGACGGCTACCCTCGCCGCACTTGGCTAATCCGAAGCCAATCTTTATGTTTCTATTTTCGAGCGAGCGAAAACACATTCGTGAATTCATTTGTATTATTGATGTGTCATGTGCGATGCAGACATTTCAACATGTGTGTGCAATGTTGCTTCTTGTTCGGAATGTGTGTTCATCAAATTCATCAAATTTATTGTCGATGCGTTTGCCACTGACGGCAACCTTGTTGTGGAGTCAATTTTCATCTATCTTCAAATGTTACTTACAAATTATAGAGATAAATTGATAGTAATAACAGCACCACGCAACTAAATGATCTCATTGCAAGGTGTTGAAGTGAATTAAGAAGTATTTATTCGTATGACTTCTTTTTACCTTGTAGTTTAATCGGGAATCAGCTCTTTTTTGAAAGAAGAAATCTTGTCGAGTCCTGGTGACGAAAAAATGGATAAATCTTGTTTCTATGTATAGTAAATTATTTCCTCTTACTTCTCCAAAATGGACATTCTACGATCGACATAAATGAACTCGACGCTCTGCAGAATTAAATTTTTATTTTTGAATTTTTGAGGGTGCATTACAATAAGTTTCAATTAGATTTTCAAAATTTTTCTCAAAAATGGCTCAAAATTTTTTGATTGAACTTTGTTCTCGGAACGCGTAAAGATAGCATGAAAATATGGCGAATGTCTCATTTTCGTTAAAAATTGCTTAAGTTTCTCTAAAAGTGCAAAAGTTAAAATTTTTCCACGTCATCCTACAACTACAATATTTAAGACAAAGATTTTTCATTAGTGAAAAATATTTTTCAAAGATAGATTTTGTAGTAAAGTAATGTAAAATTTGTCGAAAATATGAGTAGTTTTCGCTGTGTTAAACATAATCACGTACGTAAGGGTTTGAAAAGGAAATGAAAACATCTTACAGTTGTATGTTAAAGTAAAAATAAGATCGTAATGATAATCATTTACTACATTACTCTTTGCAGTATACTATTTGATTGAATGTACTTTTTGAGGGAATTGGAAACTTTCATTAGTCAATGGAGAGAATTATAAAGATGGAGAGAAACAAAATGAACGTAAGAAATAACTGTATAAAACCAATAAATATCAACATATAAGTCAAGAGTCACTTATAAGAAATGTACTAATACTCTTTCTGTGCATAGTTTGTTGTAAACTATGAAACCTGAACAATGACTTTCACTTTCGTGAGATGAATTAAAATGAATAACTTTAATTTCTCCGATCTCAATATATTTCCAATTTGTTTCCCGATATATCTAAATACTACAAAAAATTATGTACCCACTAAGATCGAAAACTAGAAAGTAACTATGTTGCTTCGTTGTAAAATCACTACACAAAAAAATTAAAATCGTCATTAGGGTTATACAGAGTTCTCTCTTTTTCATCTCCAGCAAGTGCTTTTGCTTCGCTGAGGGGTGCGGAGTTAATAATTCGTTCGCCAGCTCAATGCGCAGATGATCATACGGCGCCGAGAGCACGACGATCTCCGCTCGTTCGCCTCCCCTCCGCGTGGCGGGAGGAGTGGGAGGGGAAGCGGGCAGGGGGGGGGGAGAGAGGCGCCCGCGTGGGATCGGCGCCCGGGGCGAGGCTCTAGTTAGCGGCGTGGGCGACGGCGCGGGCGCGGGCGGAGGTAATGAGGCGCGACTGTTTGCTCGCGACAGCAGGCGCGCCCGCGGAGCGCGAGTTGCCGGTGAGGGCGGGGAGGGGGGGAGGGCGGGGGCGGAGGACCGGGCATCGCCCCGCCTAATTAGACGCTTGTCTTTTGTCTCGGCGCCGTCGTCGTCGGCGTCCTTTGTCTGGCGTCGCCGCCGCCGCCGATCTCTGGGCGTCCGCGCGTCGCGGCGCTTCCTTTTGTCGCCGACCATCACGCGCAGCGGCGGCGGCGGCGGGGGGGGGATGGGGTATCGCAGGTAGACCGACGCTCCGGGAGAAGAGGCGTTTTGCGAACACAGCGAATTCGCGTCTCCCCTCGCCCAACGCGCTGACGTTCTTTGGGAACCGCCACATGGACTGTGGAGTGAGGAGAGATGGGGAGGGAAAATGATTTCCTCTTCCAGTTTTCGATGGGTAAAAGAGTGATTCTACTCTTAGAAACGAAACCGGTAGCGGTAGCTCATGCATCAACTGATGTCACTGCAGCGCCTCTGACCGGGAGGTCCAAGGTTCGAATCCTGACGGTGGCAGAATTTTCGACACTAGCTATTCAGCTAGGTCAAATTCAGTCGCTGTCTGGAGGAGAATTCTAGCGGCCGGCTGCTCTGATCGGTAGTTTTCCGTGGTTTCTCCGATCGACACCAGGCGAATGCCGGAGCAGTGCCTCCCAAACAGGCCACAGACCGCGCGCTTCCTCTTCCTTGTCCTATCCTCTCCCCTTACACACACACTTACACTAACATGCACTACAATACCACATATTCCGGGTGACCGGTCGGGAGCTTAGAGCTTGTCCCGGCTGGGGCGGTGTCCCGCTGGTGGGAGGGTCCTGGTTTGGGAGAAATCCCTTTAGCGGACGGTAGGTGGGAGCCGGATCTCGTCATGCATTACACTACACTAACGGGACTAATGACCGAAGCAGTTGACGCGCCCGGAAACACGAAAAAATCAATCAATCAATCTTAGAAACGAAGAGCACGTTCACTGGAAAACATTGGTTAGAGGTATGTGATCAAACATTACATAAAGCATTATTTTTTTCCATTAGTAACGTTCTTAAGGGACACTACATTCATAAGATTTAGTGGTTGTGCTGTCAAAATGGACTTATTGAACCAAAATCGTTTCCTAATGCTATGACGTGCAATGACTATTTCTTAGACCGAGTGATTTGGTCACTGGTAGAGCTTCTAATTGCATTTTTACAGTCGTAAGAATACCACTCCTGTGACCAAATAGGCCACGTTGGGCAGGTGCATAACCATTAAAAAAAATTGAGGGCCCAGTGTAAATTAAGCAAGGTGACATACATGACACGGACACTACGCGTAACAGTATACAATTAATGTTTCACTATAAATTTTATTAAATTTAGTTTTAATTAATTTACATGAATTACTTTCATTTTATTATATATTAGTGGGATGAATTTTGGAAAATACTTTACTTCATTCGATGGAGCTAGAACCCCCACTTTGTTGGGGCACCAGCTGGCAACTAGTACATTACCCGAAAGTTGATGGGTCCTTCTTAAAGACGAAGGAAGGGACCTGCTGCTTATTTCCTTCCTTTTCCTGCATCTGATAACAGTGATGTTTTATCGTCGTCTTCAGCTGTTTGAATTATGTGACTGGAATGGTTCAGAGGCGGTTTGTTGGTTGAGTTGATTTGATTTGATTTCTTCGTGTTTCCGGGCACCTCAACTGCTTTGGTCATTAGTCCCGTTAGTGTAGTGTAATTTTTTTCTCGGGAAATGGCGGTGATCTTTCCCCGCTGGATGGCGAGATCCGGCGCCGACCTACCGTCGGCTAGTGTGCAACACGGATCAGTACACACTCGATGTTTCTTCAATAATTACGAGGCCAATACGCAGACCAAAAGGAGCACGGACAGCCCCCGATAATTCCTTCCTCATCCTTCTGTCCCTCCTCCCTCCGTACCTGCTCTACACTAACACACAAGTCAGGCGACCAGTAGGGAGGTTAAAGCTTTCCCGCACTGGGGCTCTCCCACCAAAGCAAGAGATACCTGGAGAAGGAAAACCAGCAAACCGGCGTTTCGGTTGGCGCTGGATCTCACTTTACATCGGAGGGAAGAGAAACATTGCTGTATCCACAGAATACACCGTACACTAAACTTACGGAACTAATCATTTCAGTAGTTGACGAATACGGATTCAAGAAAGACCCACACCGCCAGAGGTGACTCAATGAATTAACTGACACTGTATTGCCTCTGACCGGGAGGTCCTAGGTTCGAGTCCCGACAGTGGCAAGATTTTGGACACTAGATTGTCAGCTAGGTCGAGTTCAGCCGCTGTATGGAGGAGAGTTCTAGTGTGCGACCGCTCTGATCGGTAGTTTTCCGTGGTTTCTCCCATCAACACCAGGCGAATGTCGGAGCAGTACTCTAACAAACTGACAGGGACCCCGTGCGATCTTTTATTCCTCTTCCTTGTCCTATCCTCACCCGTTACACACACTTACTCACATCCACTTCACTACTGCACCTACCGAGACACTGGTCGGGAGCTTAGAACTTGTTCCGTCTGGGGCGGTACGCCGATGGTGGGAGATATCAGGTTGAGGAATACCCCATTAGCCGATGATAGCCGGCGCCGAATCTTGCCATACAGCGGGGGAAGATCTCCGCCACCTCCCGATGAAAAACATGCACTACACTTACGTAACTAATGACCTGACTAATGACCTAATTGACGTGCCCGGAATCACTAGCAATCAACCAACCAACCAAGAATGACCCACTCTCTGACACGGCCAGTGTCACGCGCCATCCCATGCGCGTGTGAGAGTGACTGCTTCAAGGGACGCGATGATCCATTTGCGCCCTCCGGGCCCGCGAACCGCTTCCGCCAAGGGGGGGTAGAGCCCCTAACGACGTTTAATCAGCTGTTACGGCGTCATTCAATCGGGAGCTTGAACGTTTCCATTGTGACGTCACTGTAGTAACGTTAAAAGCTAGATTGGATGGCACAGCTGACTCAAGTCGTGGGTAACGGCTGACTTACGTCAAGTGCCACTACAAATAAATCGAAGTTAGAAGCAGAGAGTAAGCGTTTTCCTTTGCGCCACCGACTCCCCCTGTTCGCAGCCTGATGTGAGAAGAGTTCAAACATGGCGATATTGTGTATTACGAACCAGCAGTCAACACAAAACCAATATTAATATCCTTGAAAATCTCCATAATGCTACAGATTTAGATGGCTCAGGGCATCTACAATATTGATATCACTGCAGTGTCTCTGACTGGGAGGTCGTAGGGTTTCTGTCCCGACGGCGTCGGCACAATTTTTGACACTGGCTATTTAGCAAGGTCGAGTTCAGCTCCTGGTTGGGGGAAACTTTAGCGGCCGGCTGCTCTGATCGGCAGTTTTCCGTGGTCTCTCCGATTAAGCAGGCGAATGCCGGAGCAGTACCCTAACAAACGGGCTAAGGATCGCGCGTGATCTTTCCTTCGTTTTCTTTGGCCTATCATCACCCCTTACTTACACACACTTGCACTAACTTGTTTCCCCCTAACCAGGACTCTCCCACCAGTGGGGCAAGCTCTAAGCTCCGGGCCGGTCTCCCGGAATGTGTGGTAGTGTAGTGCATGTTAGTAAAAGTGTGTGTAAGGGGAGAGGATAGGACAAGGAAGAGGGAGGAAAGGTCGCGCGCGGTCCGTGATCCGTTTGTTAGGGTGCTGCTCCAGCATTCGCCTGGTGTTGATCGGAGAAACCACGGAAAACTACCGATCAGAGCAGCCGGCCGCAAGAATTCTCCTCTGGACAGTGACTGAATTCAACCTAACTGAAAAGCTAGTGTCGAAAATTCTGCCACCGTGGGGAGTGGAACCCTAGGACCTCTCAGTTAGAGACGCTGCAGTGATATCAGCTGATGCACTGAGCCACCGCTCCCGGTAATAAGCGACAAATTTAGAGTTTAATTTTCATTTTTCTTCGGGAGGAGGCAGTGATCTTCATCCGCTGCATGGCGAGATTCGGCGCCGATCTACCGCCGGGATCCAGCCGGGACAAGCTCTAAGCTCCCGACCGGTCTCCCGGAATGTGTGGTAGTGTAGTACGTGTGTATGTAAGGGGAGAGGATAAGACAAGGAAGAGGAAGGAAAGGTCGCGCGCGGTCCCTTGTCCGTTTGTTATGGTACGTCTCCAGCATTCGCCTGGTGGTGATCGGAGAAAACACGGAAAACTACCAATCAGAGCATCCAGCCGCTAGAATTCTCCTTCAGACAGCATCTGAATTCGATCTACCTGAAAAGCTAGTGTCGAAAACCTGTTGCAGTTGGGACTCAAACCCAGGACCTTCCGGTCAGAGGCGCTGCGGTGACAGTTGATGCCCCTAGCCACTGCTCCCGGGTATAAACTACAAATTTAGAGTTTAATTTCAATTTTTTCGCTAAGCTAACTTGAGAGTCGTGCTGAGCGCTGCGCTTGTGTTGCAGGCTGCTGGCGCTGCTGCCCTGTGCGGTGGCCCTGGCGCTGCTCGCGGCGACGCTGCCCGGCGCGCTGGCGCAGGCCGGCCGCGGAGGCCTCTTCGGCTCCGGTGAGTTGGCGCCCCTGGCGCTTTTCTTTTTTTTCCCCTTCCAGTACTTGCAACGACCAGCTGGACCGCTTTACAGGTGACGATGTGAAATATTGCTCAATAAAACGACTTCTGGAGCGTAAATATCGTGTGTTGCGTAGACGGAGTCGTGTTATTTACTTCATTAGGTAACTTTTAAAGCAATTTGCGGATCACCGTCAAAGGTGGTAATGGAGATTGAGAGTCATTTAAATATATTACCTGGGCAAGGTTTATGAAATGTATGCTTCACCAATCATATGCATGTCTGGCGTAGAATCTGGAAGCAAGGAAAGTACTGAGTGAGGTTTTTTACTACACTTGGCATTTTCAACAGTTATTTTATTAAAATGAGGGATGATATATCGCGTTGTTACGGAGTTAGGAGATTTGCATTTGAAGAATAGTGATTATCTGTAAAATATTCCAAATTGTTTGCTTGGAAAAAGAATCTAACAGGATCGTAAATTACAGTTTTGACAAATAAATCTGCAATTGAAATGAACAAGCAACAAAACATTTTACGTACTAAATAATATTTTCCCTTAAATTTAGGTAATTTGTGAGAAACCCGGATCCTTAAAAAACCGATAGCTAAAGTCACAGGTAATAATTTGATGGCCTTTTCAAGCACACACAAGTAGAGGTGCTCTCTGTCAAAGAAAATAAAAGACGCTCGCATTTACCGTCCCGCAGAGATGAAACAAGAAATCCAAGAGACAAAGAGTCGACGACATAACGTTCCGGAATAACAAGGAACACGTGCTCTGGCGTTGAAGTTCGTGGTCGCCACTCGCAGAAAGCACAGGGCGGGGGAGAGATGGGTGGGGGGGCGGTGGCTGGAGGTGCGTGCCCCGCGGCGTCGCCTGGCGTGGCCACAGAATCTGCAATGCGCGCTGCACGCGCACCAAATGGAAGCAGCAGAGGAGAGCGGGGACGGTGACAGAAAGACTAAAGGCGTGGCAACAAGGTGCTTCGCGAAAGACAAATGGGGAAGAAGATAAAGGAACGAGTGTTTCTACAATATATATATATATATATATATATATATATATATATATATATATATATATATAAATTTGTTATGTATATATATTAGGAATATTTGTGATGGCTATGCCTTTTTAGGAATATAGGCAAAAAGCTTGGAAAAAATGTACTGCGAATATTTTCTTGTTTCCAATCGTTTATTTCAGGGATTTACGACAAGCAGATTCAGGAGATATATATTGCACATTTGACAGTTAACAATATTTTATTAAGTTTGCAAAATCACGTCTTTTCGAGGGCAAATTTATCTCCACATCAGGCGTTTTGTAAAATTGCACTTAGTTCGAAATAAGAAGAGTATTAAATTTCAAAAAATTTACATTTCTCGAAATTGTTTAAAATACGAGGCAGCCAACCGCCCCAGCCACCATTGCGGGCTGACTCTATAAGAGGGACTCCAACCTTTTTCGTTTATCGATTCTTTTTGCAAAACATTGTTGGCTATCGTTCCCCATCATGTTATTCTGAACATTACATTACAAAGAATTATAACACAAATAAAACCCCTTAGATGACTTAAATATTATAATTTCGTACACCAATGTTTTGGTTTCTATCTCGGCTTACAATAATCGATGACGCTTCCGTTTCCGAGTAGCTGAGTTTCTATTTGTCATTGTTGTGTAATAATTATAAAGTGTTGAATGTTTTTTACTTGGCCGCACTGGTATTTTCCTGTGCATTGTGCAGGGAGTATTTTCTTTCGCGATAGAATATCAATACGTAGTTATGATTTGTTTAAGTAATAACGTTGTCAATATATAGTATCATTTATTGAGTTTTCTAAACCGTTGCATAACCAGTTTCTCAGATGCCCTGGAGACGATAGTCAACAAGGCCCTAACTGCAAAAGAAAAATGAAATTAAGTTTTAAATCTAATTGATTTAAACATAAGGAGAGGGTGGAGAATATTAGCATGAGGTGCAATTTGTTTTATTCATTGTCCTTGGGGGTTCTTATGGAGGGCGTTTTACTTCTGGCTACAAGTGCTGTGCACCACTTGAACCAGCCTAGCTACGACGCCCCTGGTCTTAACTATGAATGGCGGATACGAAAGAGAAGAGCGAATTTATCATTTATTATTATAATTATTGATCTATACCGGAAAACATCTCATGATATCTTGATTATACCTATTAATCGCCGATTCATATTCGCCTGTCGATCCCTTGAGACGGGTATCGACCCCTTGATCATCCCTTCAAAATTTCACCAAGCCCCAGGAGGTCAATATTGACCTCCGATCGTCTACTAAAATCAAGGACTTAATTTGTGCCTTTCTGATTGTAAACTTGCAGACTTAATTTTTTGGTGTTTGCCACTGGATATGCCACTAGATTTCACAAAGAGCTTTTTGTGAAGCATTTATCACTTGTCCTTCAAAAGTATTTTTTCTCATTTCGTAATATTTAAACGCTCATAAAATATCGCAAGAAATATAAGCACGTACCGTGAATCCGCAGCACATAAATCCGCAAGCACAAATCGAAAGAAATGTAATCACATATCGTGAATCTATTACATTTTATTTCTCTGTTTGTTTTATATGTCGACGTGCGGTGTGTGTAATCGTATTGTAAAATCCCTGCGCGAGGGACATCGGAATGCAATCCGTCTGTTCTGCCGATTTTTCTGCACTCCGTCGCGCACTTGGCGCGCTGCCAAATGAAGCCATTTCGTTAATTCCCGCGAGCGCCTTCGCTCGTCGCGCTTGTTTCACGCCTCCCCACCGCCAGTCCGGACCGTTTCATGAGGACATCTCTCACGTTGGCAATACTGCTATTTTTGCATCAGTTTGTAAGAATCACTCGAATTCTCCTGTCAATGACTACTTTGAAGTTTTCAAATTCAATATTAACTTTGTTATCTCCTTGTCAGATTCATACAATAATACTTGCATGACAGATTCGTAGTTGTACTTTTATTTTCTCGTAAACATGTTTTTGTAACCGGTTTTGTAATGCTGCAGGAAAAAGTGAATTTTTTTTTAATTACAAACGCGCAATGTGGGTCACTGATACAGGTAAGTGCCGATATTTTTTCTTTACTCCTGTAAATAATGTATTTCTTCTCGAATACACAGTGTATCAGAATCTACGTTTTGGTTGGTTCTATTTCCGGAAAAGTTTTGATTTTTTAGGTCTGTGAATAATACTACGAATAAACTGTAAAAGATTTTTCACCGTCAGTCTGGCTCTAGTCGTCGTAGTGTGATCATAGCGTAACGCTCATTGGTGTCCTGATGCTCCGCCCAAATCTAGTGATAAAGTTTCCATGAGAAATATTGTATTTTGCACAGTAAATTTTTTGTAATTTTCAAAAATACCGAGTTTACGGAAAATGGGACTACCACTAAATTTTTCGTCCTTTGTTACAAAGAAGGGACAATTAAAGAAAAATTTGGAGCCGTTTGAGAAAGTAATTCTTTAAAAAATTGACATTTCACGCAAAGTTACGCGAAAACTGGGAATATTTTCTAAAAAGTGAACTTTATTTCAAGATCTGCCTTTGAACGGCAGATATTATTAATTTCATTAAAAGAATTATTTAATTAATCATACAAAAATATTTTTCTTCTTTACGATAGTTGCAGGAAAAGGTGGACAAAATGTTCAACTTTTGCAATTTTCGAAAAGTCAGAGATTTTAACCAATCAGACCTGTATTGTTGTTTCATGCAACCTTACGCTGAGGACAACGTTTCATCAAAGAAATGCCGTGCCCCTTTGTTGATAGAAATTGGAAAATGTTGAGGCTTGATATAAAGTACCCTACAAAATCAAATTATATGTTCAATTCGGAAGCCTTGAGCTCGTTCAGATTGATCGAAGAATATTCAGTTAAGCAGTTAACAACGCAATCGGAAATTGATGAATCTACCTTCACTCTGACCAATTCTATTATCAAGTCTATCCAAAATTCTTCCCCAAGCACTTTACAGACAACTCGCACTTTAAACCATCCTCAGCTCCCGGAAGACATGCAAATGCTGATAACAAGAAAGAACAAAGTAAGACGTTTTTGGAGTAAACATAGCTTACCTCACTTAAAATCAAAGTACAATCACTTAATCAGACTTGTCCGCAACGCATTAGACTCATTCCACATTGAGAAATACAAAAAATATGTTGCAGACCTAAATCCCCACAATGGCTCCTTGTGGAGAGCTACACGCAGGTTGTTAAGAACTAAATCAAACATTCCAATTTTGAAAAATGACAGCTCATAGCGATAAAGAGAAAGCCGAAATGCTCGCTGATTACTTTACCTCAACCTTCCAAACTCACAACATTCGGGAAGAATTTCATAATGAAGTCATTGAATTTAATACTTCCCCTAATTTCGACACACCAAGACGGATTCCTTTTATAACTCCCCAAGAAGTATATCATACCATTAAAAACGTACCGGTAAGGAAATCACCAGGTCATGATCGCATCAACTCCATTGTTTTGAAAAATGTCCCCAGAAGCGCCATAGCATTTCTAACCAACATATATAACTCGTTGCTAGGACAGGATATTTCCCCAGTTCCTGGAAACATTCCGTAATAATTTCTGTACCAAAATCGAACAAAAACCATGCCAACTCTACTAGTTACAGACCTATCAGTTTCATTCCTATTTTGTCAAAAAATTTAGAAAAATTACTACTAAAGAGACTCCGTAAAGTTATATATCAAAACATTATTCCTCCCTTTCAGTTTGCTTTCTCCCCAAGTCACTCCACAAGTCACCAATTACTGCATTTAACTGAAAATATTCACGAAGCATTTCACTCTGGCCGTCATTTATTAGCAGTCTTCCTCAATGTCGCTCAAGCATTCGACAGGGTCTGGTACGAAGGAATCATATATAAACCAAGAAAACTAGGTATACCGAAATATTTAATCAACACCATATTCAATGTCATTAAAGACCGCACATTTATTGTACAAGTGGGCTCAACCTTCTCTTCACCACGAAATAGATCAACAGGAGTTCCCCAAGGGTCCCCGTTGTCGCCAGTTCTCTAATATATACATTTCAGATATTCCAACGCACTCTAATGTACACACTGCCCTTTTTGCAGACGTTACTGTCATTTTTGCTTCTGACCAATATCTCAATACTACAAGGAATTTAATTCAGACACACCTCACGACTATTGAATCATGGTGCAGAAACTGGAAATTCAAGATATATCCAAACAAATCCACATCCAAAGTTTTCACGCTACGATTTCCAGCCTTTCCACTCCCACTAAAATTTGACTCGGCAGTAATACGATGGTGCTCCTCAACCGCCCCAGTCCGTTATCTAGGTGTCCTAATGGACACCAGATTGACTTGGACAGACTACATCACCTCCAAGGTGAACGAAGCTAACAGACGTCTAGGTATTCTTCGACCAGTAATCAACCGACACTTATCATTAAAGTTCCATTCTGCTCTCCTTATATATATATATATATATATATATAATATATATATATATATATATATATATTGAAACGCACCGCGTTTCCACCCAAAGAAACGGCGAGGCATCAAGCAAGAACACGGCAGAACGGTTGCAAGAGGGCACTCGCTAGCCAAGAAAAAACGGTTACGGGGGCGAGGTGTCGTCGGTTGGCCGACCGTGGGAACGAGGCCGCGAGGAGTCAGTGTCTGGCTGGCCGCCGGCGAGGAAGGACGTATCTGGGGCTGCTCCGCGATCGAAAAGCAAACTAGTATCGCGAACGAACGAGTGCAGAAAGATTCATTGACGGACAATTTGTGCGTGATAACAATCAATAGTCGATCGGACATATTGCCAAAGTGATAGCTGCTATTTGGAGTAACACAGATCAAAAGACGTCGAGTGGATCGGAGAATTGGAAGGGAGACGTACTTCGGAAGCGCAGCGCCTCACCTCGGCTGGTCCCAAGTGAAACGAACCCGGCAAGCAGCGAAGGAGCGTGAGGCAACCGAGGGTCCCGAAGCCGCCGACGCTCGTAGTGGAAGAAGTAACGGTAAATATTTCTTCGATCGATAAGATCGAGAGACTAACAGTGATTCTGGGTTATATGAAAGAAAAGGGTAGAGACCACCATAGATATTGTATCATTAGTGATTTGTATAGAATTAATAAATAGTTCAGTTTATTTTGTTCACGGAACAGTGGTGTTTGATTAATAACCCGAGCCCATTCACGAGAAAGAACACCTGTCCCTTACAAATAAATTTACTGAGAACAAGCCGGCCTACCCGGTACGTCACAATATATATATATATATATATATATATATATATATATATATATATAGCCATTTTACGTGCGTTACTTACGTACGCTTGTCCAGTCTGGTGCAATGCCGCCCCTACAACCATCAACAAAATCCAAATATTCCAAAATAGGTTCCTAAGAACTGCAGTTAACGCACCTTGGTTTATAAGCAACACTAACCGTCACAAAGAGCTAGCCATAGAGCCCGTCCTAACATACATCATTAAACTTTCCTCATCATTCTTCCAAAATCTACCCTCAGTTACCGGTGCTGCCCACTACAACATAGATAAAGAGCATCCCGTAGAAACTCGTCTCGGCAACCGACTCCCCTTCCACATCTTCCTCCGGAAACTGGCTGATATAAGATAATGAAATAAATAGTCCTCCCATAAAAAGTCAACAATATGCTTTACTCCACTTTATCATTCGCACTACTTCAATCTATGTTTAATGGGAGGTGGCCGTAGCCACCCCCTTCGCATATTTTCGTCTGAAAATGCTCGCTCCTAACAACTGAAAAGCCATATGGCTGAGCGTTGTATAATCAGCTCACTCCGTTAAATAAAAATTGAAAATGTCTAACGGTTTACGTTCTTGCGTTGACCACTATAAATGTTTTACAATCGATTTTTGGTATCAAGTACCACAAAACATGAATTCTGACCACACTACGTGATAGAGGTAATAATGGATTGATATAGGAACAAGAGTTTTCCACTTTTTCGTTACCAAGTCCGGCAATAAGATTTTTCTGTCGAAAAATCTTTCTGCCAATTTCCATTGATTATACGTCTCTTCTCATGAAGTAAGGCGAGAAAATAGGATCAAACATTCGACATTCTTTTCAGTACACGTTTCCGTGTACCCACTTCTCCCAGTAATGGAATTTTAGGGCCAGGCATCCCCCACAAAGTTGATTAACAACACTAAAATGTATATATTTTCTATCTTAAAAGTTGTTAAATTTTAATTTGCCTAAAAGTGACGTAAATGTTTACGGCTGATGAATAAACATTTAAAAGGAGTCGTTTCTTGTGCTGCATTACAACACAAAACGGGGGCAAGCATTTCAGTGTGTTACTCGTAGATATCATCACCAAGTAGGTATTATCTTCTCTTCCTGGGTGGAGCACAGGTTGTGCCTGCGGTTGCCTGCATCGCCTTTGCAGTTTACGAGGCGGTCAAAGCTGACGCGCGTCTCCCCTGTTGCCATGACAACGTCCCTCAACCAATAAGAAAAGGGAGTTTCCTTTTGTCCGGCTTTGGCTTTGGCGTTGGTTTGGCAGTAGACTCTCGCGCGTCTGGCCTCCTGTGAAGGCACGTTGCGATCATAGACAGTGGGTGTTCTTTGGTTGTGATGGATCTATTGTGGAGCAGTAAAAATACCTCAGCGAGCACAATGACATCTTTATTGGAAGTGCTGTTTTCGCGGATAAGTGATCCTACAAGAAGAGAAATATTAAATCTAATTATTTTATTTGTAATGACACTAACAATAATTTGTTCTTATTATTATGTTCTTACTATTATCTTTTGACTTATATTATGTTCTTATGATTTTGACTTATACAAATAATAATGTCAGCAAACCTCACATTGTCTACAAAGGAGGCATTCGCCCTTAATGGCATCCTAAAGGGTAAAATAAAAATAAATAAATAAATTCATAAAATACTTTACCAGTAAACCAAGGGTCATTGACTTGTAATTTCACGATACGATTCCGTGCCAGAATTTGTCTGAGCCTCCCCAAGCTTTGAACCCCCCCCCCTCCGCCACGGACGTCACCACATTATCCGTTCTCACTTTTTCGTTCCTCCTCCCTCCATGTGTTGCGTGCGTGCGCGCGTGCAGCACGCCTGTCGTCGGTCGCCTTGCGGGCGGCGCGGGCAGAGGACGTGCGGAGCGGCGTGTGTGTGTGTATGTGGGGGGGGTGCGTCGCCAGGCGTCGCCTCCATCGCGAACGCGGAGCACGCGCGGTCGCGTGTGTCCGGGGACAGGCGTCGCCTATCGGCACTCCATAAATCCCGGCGACACCTCCCAGGCAGCCCCGACCGCCCGCGCTGGGGATAAGTCCCGCCGGGGCCCAGCGATATCTGCTCTGGGCGAGGGGCGGCTCTCTCGGGAGCGGCCACACAGCGTGGGAGGCTGCAGTGGAAGAAACGAATGTGGTAGCACTGCGTCCTCGCTATTATCGATACTTCTTTCGAAACAAAATACGCTCCACGTGTTGTGAACTTTTATTTCAGTTCCTTCTTACAGACGTCTTTGGTAAACTATCGTTGAGAACTATCCAGTTACTTCATCCCATTTAATTAATCGATTATTTTAAAAGCTTTCTGTCAGCCTGAGAAAGACTGCTGGGTTTTCTGCATTTATCGGACTAAATGAGTGTTAACTGATTCGGCATTTGTGCCTTCGATTTGTGGGAGTTGTTCTGTTTGCTTTTAACTGACCGCGAACCTTTATACCTGTAGCTTTCCCCCATAACTTGTAAATTTTTAGCAAATAGTTCCACCAAATGTCATTCAATTCAGAAGTATTTGTTTATGCAATGGTTTCGAAAGACACAAAACGAATTGTCACTAACATCTATTGCGTTTTCCTATTTTGTAACTTTTCTCAGTTAACGTATGTGTTCAACTCTTGTGGTCCTTCACGAATATTTCGAAGCCAATGTTGCTTCAACGCCATGAGGTCTGTATTTCTCTTGCGGGAATGCATGGAAACGACCACATCATGACTTTGTTTTAGTTGAAAGTAATATTTCTCGATACACAGGTGCACAAGACTCAATGGTGAGACACCACTATAATAGCTGCACAACGACCGCTGATTATTTAGAATTCGAACTGTGCACCTACCGAGGCTCAGCTGCGAGGTCGGAGAGTACATTTCCCACTGTCTCTTTCTGCTTATCATTATTACATTGGGTCTCGTGAATTTCAAATGCCCTTGTTTCACTAATACACATAGCGGCGCTGAAGGGTAACTTTTGTTGACATTCTGGTTTAATAGATGGTTCAACAATTTTGTTTTCTCTCAAAACATGTTGTCGCTTTGAAACGCTGGAGGGGAGCGGTGAGTAGTTGATGGCGTCATACTCATATTATTTCTGAGTTTTGTGGGGGTTGGTGTGCGTATTTGCCCTGAAGAACGTATGTTGCCTGTTTTTTTTCTTTGTACAGGGCTGAATATTGGAATATAAAGGCCGAAATATTTTTTTTCCCTTGAGCCTAAAAGTAACCTTAAATTTTGAAAGTGTTTCATATTTTTTCTGAGGTTTCTGAATTTTCGTGTGTATTTGCTTATAACAACGTATATTACTTGTTTTTCCTTTGAATAGCTCTGATTTTTGGATTGCCGGAATAATTTTTTTCTGGTGCCCAAAAGCCTTTTGGATGCATTTTTGTTGTCTTCCAATGATTCAAAATTCCATTGTCCAAGAGTGCGCTGCAAGGTTTACACTAATGCTAGCAGTGACCACGCCCCTCCATAAAATCTGAAAGAACTGTGGGAATTGTGATGTTGCGTTGTTAACGTTATTATATAAAAAAATAAAGGATAATCTTGAAGAGCCTAAAATGCGTGAATACAGCATTGAATTAGCCACTAATTTAATTTCGGATGTGGTTTGTTTGAGGTTGTTTTTTGGGCGCCGCTGGCCTTAGAGAGCTGCGGAGTGAAGACGTTGAGCGCGTCCCTCGGGAGGCGGTGCATTGGCAGTGAAGAACGCGCGTCGGCGGCGGCGGCGGCCGCTGTTCCCGCGTGCGTGTGAAGGGGGGCGGCGGTCCATAAGGCCCCTTTCAGCGCGGGAGCGCCCGGGGCTGGACCGCCCACCCCTCCCGCCCCGCCCCGCCCCGCCCACTCGCCTCAAGGCCGCGCGGGACCGCTCGCGCAGGGCGGGCGACAGGGCGGTCCTTCACCTCTCGCTCCCTGCGCCCGCACGAGGCCACTGCAGCGCCTGCAGCGATAACGCGTCACACACACTCACCGGCTGCAGGGCGCACTCACCTGGCCCAGCGCTTTTATGCGGGACGGCGGTATGCCACGCGGCTTGTTGAGTCACCCTCGCGGCGTCGGGGCGGGGGAGGTCGGGCGCGATCGGCTCAAGTCGTGTGGAAAGCGAGTGGCACGAGTGACGCTTGTGTGAGCTACCGTACGCAACCCATCCTCGCGTCTTTATCCTTTCATTTTTCTTCTTCGAATAGAGCAATGGAAGCGTGAAAAATAGCGCAGGTCCCATTTTGTTGAACTCCCTGGATTTTCGAAAACTTTCCCCAAAGTTGTAAATAATGCGAGAAAGTGTGTGCTAATGTATCACCACTAGTTTCCCACATTATTTCTCGTCATCGAGTTCTCATTGTACTCTCTTATCATCGATCGTGATACATCTGGGTATCAGACTTTGGTTTTCCAATACTCTGTCCTTCCAGTTTCCACCGTTTTTCCAGAAAGATCCCTACTTTCTAGCCATTTGAGTTGCTTTCTCTGGACATTATCATATTGATGCTGGGCTCTGGCTGCGTCATAGTGCTCGCTTCCACCGTCGATTATTTCTCTTTTCTCCTGCCATGTCCATCGCTTTCGTCTCCTCTCCCGTCTGCCGCATGACTGCGTTCTTACGTCTGAGCCCAAAGAAGCCAGCGTGTCGTGTCCAACAATTTGCTTCGTTGCTTTCAATTTCCGTGGTGCACGTGTAGGTCGACAGTTGTTTTTAAGAGAAAAGATGTAGAAAAAAAAAGCAAGATGAAATTCTGAAAGAGCATCGTTGAAATTTTGAAAAAGAGAAATATTAAAATGTTATTACTCGGTAAATTAAAATAAAAAAATGAAACTTATTTTTATCAAGAAAATTGTCTTTAATTGGAATATGTTTCTAGTAACTAAAATTTTGGACTAGCTGATTTTTTTTGTAAGAAAATAGTATTTTTGAAAATAAGTGCTTTTAATAAAAATGTTTTTTATGAGTGTGAACGTCAGGGTACTTTGAATTTCGAAAAATTCCGGGCTCTTTGGTCATGGAAAGAAAATTAATTGAAAGCTATTTTGATATTAGTCTGATGTTTGTTAAATATGCATTATTCTCTAGTATGGAATAAATGTTTTCTCACGAAGTGAGTAATAGAACACGTTAATTAGTTTCTTAATATAATTTCATCAAAACAGTTGACAAATCATATCTAAAACCCCTGGTATAATTCAACATAATCTTATAATTTTACGCGATCTTAGAAGGATTAGAATGATACTATAATTTTCTTTATTAAAATATTGCAGGAGGTTACATCTCTTACAAAGTTTATTTTGTAAGAGAGAAAATTCCTTTCTTACAGCGAAGCGACTAGTTGAGAAAAGTGCCTAGAAGATCTTAAAAGCTTTTGCATTTCTAAAACGTACGTAATAATTTATATTACAGACCCCTCTCCCCGCACCTGAAAAGGAATCCGTGGCGCATCTATGATTTCATTCACCGTGTTCTCTAGTGCCACGCTCCACACACACTCTCTAACAACGGTTTAATTCTTTTCATTTTACTGCACAGGAGTTGAGAGGATGTCAACGTAGATGATATTTTAACGTAAAAATAGAAACGTACAAATCCCAGAAAGACAGAAATGCCAAGCAGGAGGAACACACGAATTGAAAGAAACTTTCATGTTAAGAACTTAACAGCGGCGTTCTTCCGTCAGCCATATCTGTTACAACACACTTCATCATTTTCATAATTCCTGACAAGTGCTAGTCGAATAGATTTTTCGGCCGGTTTTTTGGAGGAGAATTCTAGGGTCTGGCTGCTCTGATCGGAAGTTTTCCGTAATTTCTGCGATCAACATCAAACGAATGCTGGAGCAGTAGCCCAACGAACTTGCCGCGGACCGCGCTATCTCTTTCGACTTGATTGTCCTATCTCCACCCCTTCCTTCCACACACATGCACGCAAACCCTACCTCATATCCCGGGAGACCAGTCGGGTGCTTAGAGGTTGTACCCACTGGGGCGGTGACCCGTTAGTGAGAGATACCTGGTTGGGGAAAACCCCGCAGGCCGAAGTGTAGGTTGGCGCCGGATGTCGCAAGTCAGCGAGGGAAGATCACCTTCACCTCCCACGATAAAACCATTCACTACTCTTACGGGAATAATGACCCTAGCAGTCGACGCGCCCACAAACACCAGGCGAATGCCGGAGCAGTACCCTACCAAACGGGCCACGGACCGCGCGCGATCTGTCCTTCCTCTTCCTTGTCCTATCCTCTCCTCTCACACACACACTTACACGAACATGCACTACACTACCACATATTCCGGGAGACCGGTCGGGAGCTTGGAGCTTGTCACGACTGGGGCGGTGCCCCGCTGGTGGGAGAGTCTTGGTTAGGGGGAAACCCCACTAGCCGACGGTAGGTTGGCGCCGGATCTCGCCCTCCAGCGGGGGAAGATCACCGCCATCTCGCGAGAAGAAAAACATGTACTACACTAACGGGACTAATGGCCGAAGCAACTGACGCGCCCGGAAACACAAAAAAATCAATCAATCAATCAACCCAGAAACACGAATCTTCCTTCTTCATTTAGTGCCGCACACTGACTAGTGCGTAGGCTAATCTCCAGAAGCCCCTAGTGCCTTCTTGTGAGACTTCTCTGGCGTAAGTTCCCATTCCTTTCCCTAGGGGAACGTTTGCTCCAATTTTGACGTTTCATTTGAATACCAGTTTGCGCATGCCTCGATACAATAACCGCAATCATATCCGGTGTTTCAAATCGAAACTTTGATTGGTGCTAAACTGCTGGAGGATTTAATATTGCCAAAATCGGCGAAGTGCATTCCGTGGGATATTTTTTTACGTGCCAACAAGCGTCCGCATGCATGCCGTCGATTTTCGGGACCTCACAAATCCCCGGACATTGACCGGGTTTGAAACTGCGAACTTGGAATCAGTAGCCCGGCATGATATATGAATCAAGTAGATATTTGTGTTGTGATAAGCAATATGGCGGCGCGTGCGGAGAATGAGTGGGCGGCGCTTGTTAGGCGCCAGGAATCTTGCGCCGCGGCCACAGCGAGGCACAGGGAGCGCTTGTTCCTTGGGGTAAAACATGCACTACACTTACGGGGCTACTACCTTAGCAGACAACGCGCCCTTAAAACACTAATGAATCAAGTAGATATTTATGTTGTGATAAGCAATATGGCGGCGCGTGCGGAGAATGAGTGGGCGGCGCTTGTTAGGCGCCAGGAATCTTTGCTCCATGGCCACAGCGAGGCGCTGGGGAGCGCTTGTTCCTTGGGTAAAACATGCACTACACTTACGGGGCTAATACCTTAGCAGACGACGCGCCCTTAAAACACTAATGAATCAAGTAGATATTTGTGTTGTGATAAGTAATATGGCGGCGCGTGCGGAGAATGAGTGGGCGGCGCTTGTTAGGCGCCGGGAATCTTTGCTCCGCGGGTGCGCCGAGGCGCTGGGGAGCCGTTTTTCCTTGGGGAAACGCTTTAATTATGAAGTTGCGTTTGTTTTCGTCGGGCGCGCGGGCGGGCTGCGCCGCCTCCGACACAAAGGGGCGTCTCAGAGGCGACGGTGGGGGCGGCGGGGGCGGAGCAGTCGCGCCGCCTTCGCTCGGCGTCGGGGGATGAGGGGGAGGGGGCTATGAGAATGGACGCGCCGAGTCCGCGTTATGAAAGTAGTGATGGCAAATTTTACCAAAACATCGATCCATGGATGTTTCGATTCATCGCAAAAGGGTTTCCGATGTCGATGAAAAGTCATCGACGCGAAAATGACGATGTTTTAATAATAGACATGCTATTGTAATATATTGTGGCGTCGTGGTAGCGAAATGACTACACAGACACGAGCTCTAGTTACAATATTTATTTACAGAATATTATACAGTATGTACAGCTCTGGGGTTCCGTTCGCAATCTACCTCCGCGACTCCACGCCCCCTGCTCCCATCTCCTGGCTAGTGCATCCTCCACCCAGACGCTTTACCGCGCCGGTGTCCTGACACCCGGTGCTACGCACTCGCAGTGTCCAAGGAATGCACTACCGCCAACGGGCCGCAGTTGCGTCCGCACGCGAGGCGATCTCTAAACGAACTCCCTCTTTCCGGCCGGCTAGCTTCTGGCGGTCATGTCCCCACCCCCACCCCCTAGCTTCTCTGCACGTGTGGGTGGCTCTGAGACCACATGGCCAGCCAGCCTCCCCTGACCGCCGGCGGGGGGTCAGGACTCTCTGCCCGGCCGACTTGCGTCCCGGGTGTTAATAGCTCCCTTTTCAGTTGACAAAAGCTACTAACAGCTTTTGTACTAGCCGACCGGATGCACTTCCCCTCTGCTAAACTTCTAAAGATGGTCGAACCTGGCCGCCATGTGGTGACGTTACAGACTCCTATATCCGCGGAAATGAATTTTTTCCGCAGGTGCCAACCACAGGACAAAAATTCACTAGTAACCTGTATTCTGGATTCTACATGGCCGTTTTGGCCTACAGGCTAAAGCAATTCTCTATACCTTTACTATTTTTTCTCCTAGCCATTCTAATCTAATGTCTCGACTGCGAACGACCCAGTTTTTTCTCAGTACAAAGCAAGATTACAATTTCGTATTAGATCTATGTCATACACACATATGTACATTTATATATTATTTTCAATCTTCATTACTATGATACACATGAATATGACCTTGAGAAAAAAAACAAAAACAAAACATATCAACTAAAGCATACATGATTATACATTAGAAACATCTAACAACAAGACATTATGACATCAATAATTAAAACTTTGAAACAACTTAAATTAACCAAAAATTAAAAGGAAAAAAAAAAAAATACATTTTTGGTAACAACCTAAAACTAATCGACACATTTACATGCAACCGTTGCAAGGACCCCTACAGTGTGTACTTCCGCATCATGGTGATCAGATCAGCCTTCTCAAAACATTCGACTCAATGCGTCGACATTTACATGTTCTTTCCCCTTTTTATGAATGATTTCAATGTTGTGATATTGAATCATTAGTGACCACCTCATTAACCTAGGATTTTTTCCAGAACAATTACTTAACCATACCAAGGGGTTATGATCAGTCTCAATTTTGATCTTTACTTGCCCGTCTAAATAATATTTCAGTTTCTGCAAGCCCCAAATTATAGCCTACACTCTTTTCCGTTGCACAAATTTAATTTCCGAGTCAGATAATTTCCTACTTATGTACAATATGGATGTTCATTCCCTTCCTCATCATTTTGAGCCAGAATTACGCCTATTCCACGATCTGATGCATCACATTGCATAATAAATGGTTTGCTGAAATCTGGAGCGTGTACTACAGATTCACTACATAGGGCGTCCTTTAGGGCTTTGAATGAGTCATCACATTCTTGCGACCAATTTACTTTGCCTTGGCGTTCCCTCCCACGCAGTAAATCTGTTAACGGTGCCGCTTTTTCTGCAAATCCTGGAATGAACCTTCTATAATATCCTGCGAGCCCTAGAAAGCCCTGACTTGCTTTTTGATTTGGGAAGCGGATACTCTTGGATCGCGTGAACCTTTGCTTGGACTGGCCTCATTACGCCCCGCCCACAACGTATCCAAGTACTGCACGGAATTTCTAGCGAATTTACATTTAGTCGGCTGGACATGCAGTTTCGCCTTTTTGATAATCTGAAATACTTCTTCCAGATGACGGATATGATCTTCCCAGTTATTACTAAAAATGGCAATGTCATCCATATACGGTACAGCAAATGTACTACACGAATCTAACAAGGATGCCATCATGCGACTGCACTGGTAAGGTGCGTTCTTAATCCCAAAGGGAAGTCGTAATGGTCGATAAGTTCCGAATTTCGTCACAAAAGCCGCATAACGCTGTGCTCTCGGCGTGAGGGCAATTTGCCAATAACACTTTGCCAAATCAAGTGTGCTAATGATTTTGGCCGCCGCCACTGTCTCTATTCTTTCCTCCATGCTCGGTAAGGGGTAATACTCTGTCTTAATGCATTGATTCAGACGTCTGTAGTCAATACACGGCCGCGGCTTCCTTCCCGGTGCTTCTACTAAAATCATCGGTGAGGTATAATCTGAATCACCTACTTCAATGATTTTATCCCGTAACATTTTGTAATTTCTTCTTTCAGAATTTCCGACTGTCTAGGCGACATACGGTAGGTGCACTTCTGACAGGTTTGGATTCGTCCATGATTTCGATATCCATTGTTACCATGTCAGTCAGACCAGGCTTGTCCGAGAATATCTCTCATATTTGAATACTATCTCTTCCAGCCTTTTCCGAAATTCCGGTTCGACATCTGTACCTCGAACATCACTTCTAACTCAAAATCCCTATTTTCTAGTTTCACGGCATATTTGTCAATTCATCTTCGTCTGGTTCGAACTTGGGTGCCTGTGTTGCCACGTAACTAATGTATTCCGTTCTCTGATGGTACCTTTTCAACATGTTCACATGGTATACACGGCCCTCTTTTTTCCCAGGTAACAAAACGACATAATTTGTTTGGGATATGTTTTCTAACACCTCGCCGGGCCCGACCCACTGTACCGAAAGTTTCTGGTTCTGTTCGGCGCTAACACTAGGACACGATCTCCTACAGCAAATGTACGGTGCACTGCCTTGCGGTCATACCACACCTTCTCTTTCTTGCTCCTTAACTAATTTTTGATGAGCAAGCTCGCGCGATCTTTTGAGACGGTTCACTAATTTAAACACGTATTCGACCACGGAATTCTCTTCCTCCTCAGTTCCCGCAAGACGCTCATACATTAAAGTGATTGGAGTACGTAAGTTCCTGCCATACACAAGCTCAGCGGGAGTGAATCCTAAGCTTTCGTGCACAGTAGTCCGTAACGCAAATAAGATTGCCGGAGCTGCTTTTCCCATTCCGTGCCCGCTTCCAAACACATAACCTTAATGAGTCTATTCATCGTTCGATGTACACGCTCTATTGCATTGGATTGAGGGTGGTACGGCGAACTCCTAACTAGCCGAATTCCGAATTTCTGTGCGAATTCCGCTGTCAGTATGCTAGTAAAGCAAGTGCCTTGATCCGTTTGCATCTCTTTGGGGAATCCTATTCTACTAAATAATTCCAGTAGAGCATCAATAACCGTAGTAGATCTTAAATCCGTTATCGGGATTGCCTCCGGAAATCGACTAGCTACACAGATGGCAGTCAGGATGAATTTATGCCCCGTTTGCGATTCAGAAATGGTCCGCATGCATCTACGTTTATTTTGCCAAATATTTCTGAGACAGGCGGTACTAAGGTAAGGTAGCCACGCACCTTGTCTCCGACCTTCCCACCTTCTGACAACTATCACAAGATCTAATAAATTTTTCCATTTCCTGAAACAATTCGGCCAATAAAAGTATTTAGCCATGCTATCCTTGCTCTTAGTGGTGCCTAAGTGTGCATTGGCTGTTTCATGACACAACTTAAGGACGGTACTTCGATACATTTCCGGTACAACAATCATGTCGAATCTTTCTCCGCGTTTACTGTGTCGCGATCGAAATAACACTCGATCCTTAATGAAGTACGCGTCTTTTCCCTTCTCTGGTACTCTATTCACGTACGCTTTGTATATTTCCTTCAGGCTATTGTCCTTTGTTGTTCCGCCGCAAACGCTCTCTGTCTACGCGGATTAATTCGACAACCTGAGGTTCAAGTTCCGTCTGACTTCCCTCTACGGCTTGCGGTGGCTCCAGCCCTTCTGTTTCGTCAGCCCCGTCCGGGAGAGCCTCCTCCGGTCGCTCACCTGACGGCGACTCGGATGCTACGGCCTCCCGAGCCTCGGCCCTGGCCGCGCCCGCGGGTTACCACGGCCCCAACCACTTGCGGCTCTACGTAACCCTTGCGTATTTCATCGAGCAGCAGAGCAGTTCTGTTACTCAACAGATAGTAACCGATATCACATTCTTTTTTTACTACCGCTGCCTTCGTAACTACGGTTCCAAACGGCCCTTGAACTGTTACCTGCGCACTGGCAAGTTCCGTGGTTCAGAGTCTAGTGGCTGAAATATCCAAACCGACTCGCCCGTCATGTGCTCATCTTTTACCAGCCGTTCATTAACAATATCAAAACTCGCACCAGTGTCTCTCAAAAGTTCCGATCTGATTCCGTTAATTAATCCGGAAACCGTGTGTGGGCGAAATAATTCACGCGCATCTTGGTCGGCCACATGACCAACCTTCTCCCGTTTCGTGCACCTGGACAGTCCGCTTAAGGTGTTGGTCGAGCCACAAGAGAAACATTTCCGTTTGCTCGGCTGATCGAAATCTATTCTTACTTCACCCTTCTTATCATATGGCTTCGCACTATGCTTCTCCGAACTCAGGGTAATATCTGCAACTGGTTCTGCCTTCTTACCGTGCTTTGAAACAAGCTCTTCCATCCTGCCCTATTATTTTCATAATTATCTAATTTTTTTGCGAAGTCCAACGCAACTGTAAATTTACCCCATTCGTCTATAAAATGTTCCCTGATCTCGGACGGAACCCGCCGCTTCATTTGATCGGTAACAATTAGATCAAGAAGAGCTTCAAAGGTAGATATTTGCAATCCCGCCACCACTGCTTACAATAATTGTGCAACTCTCTCGCGTACACGTTCCAAGTGGTACCGGTCTGCTTCATATGTTTAGTAAATAGTTGCCTAAACTTTTCCGCATTAAACTTATACATTTCTAATAATTTTGCTTTTATCTCGGTATATTCGGTCGCATTTCCCGACCTTCAATCATAAGCCATGAGTTGACTTGGTTCGGCAACAACCCCATAAGATTGATTACCCAATCTTCTTCCAGTACGCCCAATTGATTGGCCTGTGCTTCGACTACACTTAAATAAGCCGTGATATCATCCTTTTCGCCTCTACATTTCTCCCTTACATGCTATAACTTAATGTGCGCTTTAGAATTTGCCTCCGTACCTGCTTCCGAAATAGTCGTCGTCTGCCTCGTTAGCCTCAACTTCTCCAGTTCAAACTCCTTGCTTCTCGTTCCTTTCCCTCTCCTTTCTCTTTCCCTTTCTTTTCCCTTTCTTCTCGTTCCCTCGCGATAATATCTTGACAATTATTCGCAATTCTTTGACAAATTCTTCCTCGTAATGAACACTATCTAAAATTATCTGTTTGAGACTGATCACTGTATTCTCATTAGTTACAGACTCTCCTAATTCTCTCGCGACCTGCACCAGACAGTCTTTCCGGTACTTTGCTAAAAATGCCATTATGCCTGATTCTGATCGCTATGAATGCCGAAGGCTACACTTACGTCGGTGTCCTTGATGTCCCTGTATCGGCGTCGGTTGGCTTTGACGTCGTCCTTCCTTCCTGTCCGGATGGCTTCTTTCTTCGGTCCGACGATCCAGTCTCTGCCCCTTCGATGCCTTTACGATTTAAATAACCCCGTGCGTTACTACACCGGTGAGCCCTCGAAAGTTCATCCAAGTACCGATATACGAGTCTATCGTAACCGCATACTTCCTCCCCAGCCTGGGTATTTATGCCGCTGCACAATTAAAATTTGTTAACTAATTTTAACACAGCTTCCCTTGCCTGGGTTCGTTGACGCTGCCACCATTTAAATAACCCCGTCTGTGGCGTCGTGGTAGCGAAATGACTACACAGACACGAGCTCTAGTTACAATATTTATTTACAGAATATTATACAGTATGTACAGCTCTGGGGTTCCGTTCGCAATCTACCTCCGCGACTCCACGCACCTGCTCCCATCTCCTGGCTAGTGCATCCTCCACCCAGCCGCTTTACCGCGCCGGTGTCCTGACACCGGTGCTACGCACTCGCAGTGTCCAAGAATGCACTACCGCCAACGGCCGCAGTTGCGTCCGCACGCGAGGCGATCTCTAAACGAACTCCCTCTTTCCGGCCGGCTGCTTCTGGCGGTCATGTCCCACCCCACCCCTAGCTTCTCTGCACGTGTGGGTGGCTCTGAGACCACATGGCCAGCCAGCCTCCCCTGACCGCCGGCGGGGGGGTCAGGACTCTCTGCCCGGCCGACTTGCGTCCCGGGGTGTTAATAGCTCCCTTTTCAGTTGACAAAAGCTACTAACAGCTTTTGTACTAGCCGACCGGATGCACTTCCCCTCTGCTAAACTTCTAAAGATGGTCGAACCTGGCCGCCATGTGGTGACGTTACAATATTATGCTAATGCTATTATATTATATGCTAATTCTATTATATTATTAACTTATATTATATATTATTATATTAAAACAAGCATTAAAACATTTTTTTCCTATCAATTTTTAATCACAGTACATTAAAATGTATATATTTTACTGTTTGGTTACCAGCGTGTTAGTAGTATGTAAAAATTATTATCAATGTAAAGAATAAAATTAACAATAAAGAACATCGTGTTTTGCTATCAATTTTGTTTCATTGTATTCAGGCAATGACACGCTTGGCAATAACATACATTCATAACACGAGCAACTCCACAACTTCCTTAGATTGCACAGGTGAAATGTGCTGCGTGATAAAGAGGATGACGAATAAAACTATATTGCTATGGATTGCTGCTACTCTACAATGTTCTTAAACTGCTTTATTGTAAAAAACAATAATTAAAAAATATTGTTGCTTTTTGCAACAAAAATGAATATATAGAAAACATCGAAAGCAAAATATCGAGTTTAATATATCGATGTTTCTGGTGTAAAACATCGATGTTTTTTTGCCGTCCCTAGACGGAAGGGGCAGGCGGCGGGTGTGGGCGTGGCTGCGCGGTGCGACGGGCGGCGAGGGAGGCGTTCAAGATGCGGCCGCGTCGGCGACAGAAGCGCTTGTGTAACTTGGAGGTCGATGCCTTTGTCAAGAAAGAACGTGGGTTGGTGCATGGGACGAACAGCGGGGAGCGGTTAATACTTGGGGGATGAAAGCAAATTCACTTATGGATAATGTGGACAGCCAGTTGATGGATGACCACTGTTGGTCCGTGACTGATCTCTTCAAGTTTCATAATGCTCTTCCAAACAATATGAATTTGTTTAAAATTCGTTGGCTAACTAAGAAATGAATGTTTACTTTTATTAATTGAAAAAAGAAGGATCCAGTAAATCTGAATAATAGAAATCAGAAATTTCAAATTATGTTTAAGGAAAAACGGTACAACGCCATATTATAGTAGGGATCCATTTTCGTGCCTATTTTAAGTTTGTCTTTAACGATCAAAATTGAATAGAATATCTTATGGCTACCTCTCTTTCACGACCAGCATCATTAATCTCGCGCATTGATTTTCAATTTTTTTCATGTCCCCGGAGATAATGTTCCCCGCCGCTGCTTTGAGTATGAAATAGAAAGCCTTTCTTCCCAGGCATTACTCTCCGACGAACTCGTTCTAGCGAGCAAAGGTCACAATTAAGCCCCGGAGCCGGTTCGCCCGGTGGCCACCGTTAGGCCCGCGTTGGCCAGGTGGCTCCCGGCCTCTTCGACTTCCAATCAACTGGGTCATATTTCTCCCACGCCCGAGTGTTTTTGGCAGGTTATACCCTGCGGGTTGGTTTAACATGTTGTTTTTGCTAGTGTTGCAAGGGATATTGTGAAATTTTGTTGCAGGCATCGTCTGTGATGAGGAACACCTGTGTCGAGATTGGTCAGATATCATGAAATTAAAAAAAAAAATTCTTAACACGGCGTGCGCGAAATACGATTTCTCGTGCTTGTTTTGCATGGACAATACAGCTATTTTCTTAAGTTCTAACTAAAAGTGTACGAATCATTTCGAAGCGTGTTCAAAACATCTGAAAAGTTTTGCAGTTGGTTTTAGTCTTGAGGTCATCTTTGCTTACTATTTGAACACAATAGATGCAATTTTACAAATTATTTTGAAAAGCGTTAAATTAGTAGTTTTCGTAACAAGGGCGACCTGCAAAATAGTATTTTATGTAACAAGGGCGCGAAACAAGTGGTTCACGCACGAGTTGAGTTTGTCGTCCGAGCCGAGCAAAGGGCGACAAAGAGACGACTGAGGGAATCAACTGGCGTGTTGCGTTTACTATTTTTTAACACGCCGAGAGAGAAACGCAATGTGTCAACTAAAAGAATATAAATTAAATATAAAATAACTGAAAATACCTTACTTGTAAATGTATTGCAGTAAATGTCATTACAGTATTGTTTGTAAATAATTAACATAGACGCGAAAGATGAAACACAATCGCGAGTCCGTACGGGTGTTTCGCACAAGTTTCGCGATGTTTCGCACATGCTTCGCGATGTTTCGCACACGCTTCGCGATGTTTCGCACACGCTTCGCGATGTTGCGCACACGCTTCGCGATGTTTCGCACACGCTTCGCGATGTTTCGCACACGCTTCGCGATGTTTCGCTCGCGCTTCGCGATGTTTCGCACACGCTTCGAGATGCTTCGCACACAATGAACAAATTAACTGTTTCGCGCACGAAAAACGAGGAGTGAATTTGTCTACCGTGTGCCTATCACACACATGTCCTTTACCAGGGGGAATTAACCCCGGAGTGGGCACCTAGTCGCCATCGTATCCTCACCCCCCGCAGACGCACAAGTACGCCTTTGGGCTGGTATCAGGGTTCTGCCAGAACGAAGTTGACCCTCACGGTAACCTCCCCATACAATGTCTGGGGCAGGCCGTCCTGCCAGTTAAGAGCTACTAGCTACACAGGCTAGTACCGGAGTCAAAACAATGCGCCACTCACATGCCCAGAGTATCGGGCCACTGCCACGACGAATCCGAGAGCCCAACTGGGGGCCACCTAAACTAAGGTCCAGGCGGCTTGGAGCCCCCATCCCGTCTCCCCATTGCTTACCGCCAGCTATCGACGTGGGTAACGCCGAAACCCGGGCAACCTGACAGGTGGTATCTAGTTCCCCGCCGGACTTTAAACTGGAATCCAGAAAGGCATCTTTCGCCCGATCCTGCACAAAGGTCGACGCGCCATACGCCCAACCGGTAGCCAACTGGTAGCCGGGCGAACCCGACTACCAGGAGCTTAGCATCGCCTACTCACGGCCTGCAGCTTCAAGCTAATGACGTGAGCGGAGCCGCGAGACTCAGGGTCCGGATGGTCGTCTACGACACTTCACCAGAGACCACCTCAACCTACGCCATCGTGTTCTCCCCCTGCTGGTCGGAAAACGAGCACGAGGAACTGCGTTTCGCGCTCGGCATGTTAAAAAGTAGTTAACGCAACACTTTTTTATTTATTTATTTATTTTATTTATTTATTTTACGTCAAAAAACAATTAAAAACTGCGTATGACGTGCTGTGGGGAAAAGTGAATTGTGTACACATTTTCGAAATTCTGTGATCCCTACACTAAGTCATATATTACTTAAAATTGAAAAAAAGTAAAGCTCCCATGTAATAAAATCTATTTTCAAGGATAAAAGATAAAAAGGCAATACATTTTGGCTCTTATCCATGTTGGATTCGGAACAAATACTTCCTGCCGCGACAACATGGAAACGATAATTTGAATAATTGTATTTCCCACTGAATTCTAGAAGACGTGCACAGAAAATGAAGTTACATTTATGTCCAAAAGCAAAGCAACGGGCCATCTCAGCATTTGCTCAATGGATCAGGGAGACTGGACGAAAAACCTGATCGAGATGGGATTTAATTATGGAATTTATTTATTTATTATTTATTTCACGAGCTTATTCACGCACTCCTTGCTGCACGCGGGCGACAACCGTTTCTCGTGCGCGAATCAGTCAATTCGCGCACTTGCGACGTTACTGACTGTATCAGTGCCTATATGGACGAGTTAAGTTGGTTGCAAATCTAAAACAATTTTTTTTACTTCAAACAGTAATCGCCTAGAAATAGCGCACGTGTGTGTGTGTGTGTGTCCATTATATAAGAGAGTAGAAAATAATATTAAAACTTGACTTGCTACTACGGAACGTGCTCTCTCGCCTCTGTAACGGTTAATAATAGTGTAATACCGCAATTTGTGTCAATATTGACAGATGACTTTGGAAAATTTATTACAAATTATACAACATTAGGTTCGAAAACTAATTTTTAAATCTAATAAATTAACACAAATTCGACGATTAAATCCACATTTTAGCCTTAAAAAATCAGAAATTCATAACGATTTAATATGAATACAAGAGATACATCAGCAGACGCGAGAGGAATGAGAGTGTCGGAATCTGCGTGAGTGAATTACTCATTACGTGGAGCTTCGTCGAACATCTATCTACCGGTAATGAGAAATAATAGAGGTAGAGGTTGAACCGTTGCATTACGTCCTTACGGAGAAGTTGCAACTAATGCAGTGTGCAGTTCAGACCGGGTGCACACGAGTCAAGGATTTAATTTCTTATTCAAAATTATTTGTATCAACTTAAAGACCGTTGAATGAAGTTTTCTAGGAATAATGAAAATAAACCGAATTTGCTCAGTGTTGCTATTATTGACTAAATATTATTTATGTCTATGCTTTTCGTATAAAGTAATAGTAAAATATTTTATGTACTTTTTTGATTTTTTAATCAATATGCTTGGAAGTGTCAGTTTTTTCGTATTTCCAGTGGAGTTAATTCTGAATTCGATTTTCTCTTGTGTAGTGCATTAGTTTATTTCATTGCGATGTTTTCGGTTAGAATAAATATAAAATTAAACTATACAGAACTAACATGTAATAATGCATTGCTTTTTTCTTAAGGTTACTGTATCCTCCAAAAACGTCTACTACACTAGACATTTAGTTTCGAACGAAGTCAAATTAGGATCAGATTAATTAAAAAACTATTTTCTTACGATACAGAAATATTAAACTAGGGACCCTAAATCCGACACAACTATAATGCAATAATTCAATGTAATTCTCATACACATCATCTAATGAAACATTTATTAGAAGGAAGACTTAATTTTGTCTCAATGGCTGGTTTGGTAACTCCACTGTGTTTGATCGATTACCTAAAATTTAATAAAGCTGAATCATAATGGCTGTCATTATAAATGAGCTGCAACCTAATAAGAAAATTTTGTAATGGATGTAGAAGCAAGTGGTGCTACAACAGCGCGTAGTTCCTCACTTCACCAAGGTTTATGTAAAACATAATCCTTCAATTTCTACCTATATTAATACAACTTGGTCGCAACTTCTAAAAATTATTACCAATCGTAGCGAAGGAAAAAAATAATTCATTTAAAAGTAATACTGTATTATTTCCACCTAAACACCAACAACAATGGAAAATTATTCTAAGAATTTCAACTGCCAGGTCTGGGACAAAAAAACAATAAGAAGTGTGTATTCAAAGCTTTCTAAGACAAAATACCGTCAAATTACATGTAAAAAATTAAAAAATGCATATAATCACCATCAAGAAAAGGTTACAGATAGCTAAAAGAAAAATTGTGAAAATTAGGATAAAAATCCAAAATGTTCAAATCATGTATCAATTCAACTCCCTGAAAAGCATGTTTTGCTAAATAGGAAATAAATAAATTAATTAATAAAAAGAAACTGCCGTGTTACCGCGTTGATTTGTCCATTGCAACGAAAATAACTCCTCAAAGATTCTAGCAAAGCAAGTGCGGGAAATTCGAATTCACAAATTATGCAAAACTACTAATTTATTTAACAAATTGTACATGGCTATTTTTGAAGAACCGATTTTTTAGTACACACGTCTCTTAACAAAAAGCTCTCTCATCAATATTGTACTTTTGCAATGTTATTTTTAGTTTCTCGCTTACTGTTTACGCAGTATGAAGAAAGTATTGTAATGTTGCGGGAAAAAAGACCGCTTTTTGACGAACTATATTTTCTAATGAACATGAAAGGGGAAATGTAGATGTGATCTGAACATACTCTCTTGTTTATCCGTTTTCTTTTCATTTCACATTTAAATACAATTATTCTTTATTGCTCATATGTTTGAAACATGTTCACAATAGATAATATTTTATAAGTAAAATAAATATAAATGTAACCATAATATAAAGTAATTTGCGTCTAATTAGTATTACTGTATTCTTGTAAAATTTGTTTACGTTATCTATTAGAAACACCGAGAAGATGTAATGGTGCTCATCCTGAAGCTAATTTCCTGAAGTTTTTTGTTGTACCAGTGTACAAATCGAATCTCATAATAATGTCATTCTTAATTGCGGTTCGATATACGTTATTGGGAAGTAGAAAAACGACCTCTAAACACGCCAGTGCACGTGTTTTTTTAAAAAGAAACTTTATGTATAAAGAGTTCAAACTGCTCCCAGAAAAGGATTCATAACCTCAGCGAATTCACTTATGATCGAGTATGTCAATTAATTTGCATGTTTGCTATTTCTAATAATTTTCAATTAGGCGTAATCCGTATATGTTATACGAATTGTCAGGTGTAAGAACATATTTGTTCCTTATTTTCATAAGTCATGCATCAATAACAATTTGTTACTTGAAAAGCATCGGTATAATTTTCGTTTATTATTACGCGCGGCTTGGCAAATGACATTTTGCAATAAAAAGAAACACGATTCCGGTCCGATAAATAAGAGTTGAAGAAATGCAAATTGTACACCTAGTCTATTACGGTTTATTTTTTCTAATGTTGATGATCTAATACACATACAAAAGCAATGAAAAATGGTTTCATAAAAACTCGCGCCAATTCTAAATATCATGATCAATTTTGTGAAACCACTTGGAGAAAACAACGTCGCTCGTAAAGAGAAACATACGCTGTGGTTGAGTAAGTAAGCATATCTTATGGTCACGTAGCAGAACAGATGTTCCGTGAATGAAGTGCATGGAATCTCGTGTAGGAGGAAGGTGAAAACGGGTCAAGTCGTATGTAGAATGAAAACCGGTTCCTATTACACGATCCGCTTACCGCAAATGAGAGACGACTGTAGCTTAGTCAGTAGTTATGACGAAAGAAAGAAATGCTTATGTTGTCAGAAACCGCCCCAAAACGACCTGAAATGCTGAGGGACAATGCTGCAGGAAGCCGTTAATTAATTTTGCCGACGCTTAATGCATTTTAAGAACCATTGAGCAGCAATGGAACAAAAATGAAGAACAGCTTTTCCTGCTTGAATACTACTCACAAATCGTTTAGACCTTTCTCATAAGATCTCGAGATCGAGGTGGTCAGTGAGAAGGGAAATTAATAACTGAGGTATGAGTGTCTAGTTAGCACTTTCGAAACTCCGCGAGGTGTTGCGTAGTAAGAAAAAGAGTGTGTTATGCAGTTATCGTATCTCTTTTCTGAAATAATAATGTATTTCATACTTGTTGGGTTGTCGGACTCTCTACTGTTTCTTGATTTGGTTTTGTGTCATTAAACTTTGCTTTCATAAATTTATTTTTTATTTCTCGCAATATTTTTTATTTCTAGCAACTTAGAAAAGAGAGAGTATTATAATGCTGCTGCAGAAGTAAGTGAGTTTTCGATAGAATTCGAATTTTCGGGTACTGGAATCGATAACTGTGGTAGATCGTGTTCCAATATGTAGTAAATTTAGTCAGTGTTTAGTCAGAATTCACGTTTTGAGGGTCTTGGACTCCAAAAAATTAATGAACGGCCAAACGTTTGTCTGCTGCATAAGGTCAATGTACAGCGATTTTCTCCAAAATTGGTATACACCGTTCTATATGGCGGAAGTCAGCATGGTCAAATCGACGTGGTCAAATTTAATTTGACGAAACGTCAGAAAATAAATGATAACGTGTCCATCTAAATGCTGAGTGTTTAATACTGGATTCTCGAGGTCATTTTCTTGCCTGCTTCATTTAACAGATTTGGATTCTCAACAGCCATCCCATTAAATACATTCAACTACATGTTATTACAAAAATATTTTTAACATTTTCTAATTACAATTTCTTATAATCTCGCAAACAGTAACGTGTAAATTCCAGACACGTGAAATTTACGCATTTTAAGTGTTCTTCCTAAAGATTTTCCTTAATTTTTGTAAATTATTTGAATTAATTTTCAATCGCAACTGATAATTAATATTTTGTATTGCTGCCCAATGGAGCAACGGAAATTATAAATAAGAGGAAAACGTGTAAATTTGAGCTACATTGAAAAGCCGTAAGAAGCTCAACTGGTTCCGACAAAAATTGGCCGTTATTAGAGGTAGCCCCTTAATTATGTATGTAGAGATTAATGGAAGAGTAAATAAAATATAATATTGTTAATTGCTCACGAAATGATATATGATTTCTTAAACATGTTTAATTATCGTAAATAACAAAATAGAATTTAATGAAGGTATTTAGAACTCTTTGCCTCCTCTCGCCTAGAATCAAAACTTGGCTAGTCCCTCATTCTCTTAGTCAAGAAACTCACATTCCGTCATCGTCGAAATGAAATAGCAAACTAGATTTGTAGAAGCAATTCACATCCTGTAGACCAGGCCTGGCAAGGTCGCGGGCAAGGTAACAAGCTTACTAGAGAACGTTGGCACTGCGCTCAGATAAATTGGCGCGAGATTTAAAAGTAAGGGTTGTACAAATCGCTCCAGAGTGCCGGTATGTAACTGGACACCTGGTCCATGACAATCTTTGGGAGAAGTTTCTTGACAGTCGTTGATACAAATTTAGCTATATTAATTCCATTTTCTGTTTAAGGTAAGGACATGATCCATTAAAATAAAATAATACATCAGTCCAATTTCAAGTTCTCTATTGAGAGTAAAATTTAAAAAATGGAAACAAAAGTACCTGTATTTTGCAATCCTGTTTACTTAAGAGTGATATAATAGCATGAAATTTCTGCACGCGAGTTAGAAGATTTTTAGTACGCAGAAATTTAGTACGGATTCGCGCACGCGAAGGAGAACCCAGAGAGAAGATCATGAGCACCCAGAGTTCTCGTCAGTACAACGACCATTCTATTTCATAAATAATTCATTTCTCCTTGAAATATAAATAACTTATAACGATTACTTTGAATTAGAAGTAAACAATCTAGTTGTTTTGAATGAATAAAAAATGTTGGAAGGCGCCGATTATTTCGGGATCTGGGGAAGGTCCCCCCCCTAAGCACCACTGCACATTAAGTGCTGCACGAGTTCATAACACATTTCCACAGAAGGCGAGCACGAGTCCGCAAACCATTCCATTGCTGTGAAACGGGCGAAGCGAGCGCGTTTTCTTTCTGAACATATTTATTTAAATGGTGTCTTATGTGAAACAGACCGGGAGCGGTAGCCCAGTGCATCATGATGTCACTGCAGAGCCTCTGACCGGGAGGTCCTAGGTTCGAGTCCTGACGGCGGCAGGATTTTCGACACTAGCTTTTCAGCTAGATCGAATTCAGTTTGCTGTCTGGAGGAGAATTCTAGCGACCGACTGCTCTGATCGGTAGTTTTCCGTGGTTTCTCCGATCAACACCAGTGGTCTAAGAGACGCGAACGCGGAGACGCTACCTGGCGGCCCTCTTAATTACCGACTCGACTGACATGAATGTTAAAGGAGGATTACTCCTGAGCGTAACGACCGGAAGCGGTAGCTCAGTGCATCAACTGATGTCACTGCAACGCCTCTGACCGGGAGGTCATAGGTTCGAGTCCTGATGGCGGCAGGATTTTCGACATTAGCTTTTCAGCTAGGTCGAATTCAGTCGCTGTCTGGAGGAGAATTCTAGCGGCCGGCTGCTCTGATCGGTAGTTTTCCGTGGTTTCTCCGATCAACACCAGGCGAATGCCGGAGCAGTACCCTATAATACGGGCCACGGACCGCGCGTGATCTTTCCTTCCTCTTCCTTGTCCTATCTTCTCCCTTTACACACAGACTTACACTCACATGCACTACACTACCACATGTTCCGGGAGGCCGGTCGGGAGCTTAGAGCTTGTCCCGACTGGGGCGGTGCCCTGCTGGAGGGAGAGTCCTGGTTAGGGGGAAACTAGCCGACGGTAGGTCGGCGTCGGATCTCGCCATCCAGCAGGGAAAGATCACTGCGCATATCCATAGAAAAAGCATGCACTACACTAACGGGACTAATGACCAAAGTAGTTGGCGTGTCCGGAAACACGAAAAAATCAAATCAAATTACGTGAAACAGAAACGAATCTTCCTGTGAGGAAAGCGAGTCTCGATAACACTGTTCGAAATGATCTGACGCGTCCCGTCTCACGATATTAAATCAAAATTAATCACTTTTTTTCGACTTCCTGTTGCATAACACAACTCAAACTCACTTGAAATGATGGTTTAATAACGATCAGTATACGAAAGGTGTCTAAGCGTTGGCCGCAGAAAAGGGAATTTTTGTTCGTGTCATATGAAAAAATAATCGGTTCCAACTTTCTTATCCGGATGGCGTGATACGTCGGCTTGCGGGGTTTCCCCAACCAGGTATTTCCCACCAGCCGGGCACCGCCTCAGACGGCACAATCTCTAAGCTCCCGATTTGTCTCCCGACTTGCGTGGAAGCCTAGTGCATATGTTAGTAAGGGGTTGAGGATAGTGCAAGGAAGATGAAGGAAAGACTTCGCGTGGTCTGTGGCCCGATTGTTAGGGTACTACTCTAGCATTCGCATAATGTAGATAGGAGAAACTACAGAAAACTACTTATCAGAGCAGCTGCCCACTAAATTTCTCCTTCAGACTGCGGCTGAACTCGACTTAGTTAGATTGCTAGTGTCAAAAATCCTGCAACCGTCAACACTTGAATCCTAGGACCTCACGTTCCAGAGGCACTGCAGAGATATTAATTAATGCATTGAGCCACCTAAGCTGGTTTCGTCGTGACCACTTCAGCTCCCGGCTCTTACTATTTGACTACCTATCTCCAGTCAACTCAGTGTTCACTAAATACGCAGTTTAACTTTTCTCGGTTCTCCATATCCTTCCGTCTCCTCTATTTTTATCTTTAAATAATTTATAATTTCACATTTAGTTTTCAGTTAACTAATCAAAAAAATTGTTTATCCTGATAATCATTTTAAAAATCGTGTTCCGTTTGAATCTTATTTTAGTAATTTCCATATTTATAATTTTCTTTAGTTTCTGAATAATATTCTGGAGAACCACCTTCTCTATACAATGTATGTAGTTTCACGCTGGTGAATAGTTTTCAGCAGTTAATTAAGTACTTTTATTTTAAAAACGATAAAACGTAATGTAGACAAATATATAAGATTAGGTCGTAAAATATCCATTTTTGTTTTATAGTAGAATTCCGAAAATATTATTTTTCTAAATCACATGATTCCAGGAAAATTTATTAAACGAAAACAACTTATCCTCGTCTATGTCTTTAATGCATTCATTAGGTACATTCGTAAAATTCATTCTGATAACAACTAAAATACGAAAAAATGTTGAAAATTAATTTTCGCGGATGAATTACAGAATTAGAGAGAAAACACTCTACCACTGTGAAATTCGTCCATACATATATATACACGAAGATAGTGACTGAGTTTATTTTCACACTTTGCAAAGACATTTCTGATGTTGACAAAATCAAGTACTTTTTGGCTCTACAAGTTCGATACTGGTTGGAAGGAAACAAGTTATTCTTCATTATATTTTAATGTGCGAACAACGTCCACCATGCTACAAAATGTTGATGTATTCAGTATGTGACTTGCAATTGCTCGACTCGTGTGTTTCATGTTCGCCAGGTTAATTGAATGGTTCGTAATTGGATGGTCGGCTGTCCAATTTTTAACTCTCTATTGAGTAGCTTTTTTGCAATCTGCGTACAGTGTTAGCGATCCTCATTTTGAGAATTGTGCTGAAATGGGTCGTAAAAGTGTAGCTTCATTCACAGCAGCAAACTGCCTTCACGGTGGTCCCAGCCGGATCGTTGTGATGAATTGGTTCAGCTGAAGTGTCCATTATAAAAACGAGAACAAGGAGAACCAATTATTTTATTCCATTCTACGTTGCATGTTGATGTCTCTGTGTTTCATTGCAGACCTGAAAGGGGAACTTCATAGTATGGAGTACCGTAATCAATATTCTTCCTCTACCAACTTTTGAACTCTGAGGTTTAATACCAAGGCTTTTGATTAGTTTTCTACATATATGACTATTGTAAACAACGATGATCGTTATAACAGCCAGAATGCAATTTAAAATAATTGTGCGCCGGAAAACGTCAAGTTTTCGTCAGAAAAACTCTGACCCTGCTATCGACAAAGTGGATAAATCTTGTTCCTACATATGTAATAAATTTAAATTACTTCCTCTAACATGTTGTACAGTCAGAATCCCTATTTTGTGGATCCTTAAAAAAACAATCGAATGACGGCAAAACGTCTGTTCGCCTGTCTGTGGCCAACGTTAGCCCTTTAACCGATCACGATTTTTTCCAGAATTGATATTACCCGGTCTATTTTCTGGGAACTCAAAGCCCTCCTCGTTTGAAACGGATATTTTATTTGCTAGTAGTACTCTGCATGTCGACTCAATTACGTTTCGGAATCCAGTCTTTTAACCCTTTCCATTTTAAAATCTTCAGCACACTGTAATTGTTTTCTAAATATTGAGAATTCAGAACGCTTTAGTGTCACGGGTTATTGTGTATTGACAGTAACACATCGTTAAGGCAGGTTGCAATATTAAATAAAGAAGGAAGTGAGACATTTCATTAAAATAAAACGTTTATCAATATATCGACGAAAAGTTACTTCATTTCTCGTTTTAAAATTTCGACTTCAATTTCCACGCTGCCTTGCTCGTAAATATCTCACTCGTATTGCATCACTTTCCGCCCTACTAAAGTATTACTATTACAGGTGATATATGGTTATGAGCTTACTCTACATTTCTCAAAGTAATTGATGTAGTTTTTATTTACTGAAATCGCGACTAAATCCGCAAACTATCGTATTGAAATAACCATGTTACTTTATTTAACATTTTCGGCTTTGAAGTTGGCACTAATAAAGAAGCAGTCAGATTTTGGAAATTTGTTATATAATGAAACTCGTCGGTTACGTAGTATTTGACGTATGCGAAGGCGTTGACCAGAATGGCCGGGCAATTCCGAGGAAGAAGGGACGAGCCTCCTGCTAATGGCTGACCTCTCGAAAGGCCCACGCAGCACTTTCGGGTCGCAGACGCTGTGATCTCCCCTGCAGCGCTCAACTCGGCTGCTTCGAATTCCGCCTAAATGAACCATAATGAATGAATTCGGCTGTAATTTCTTGCCTCTTGGCAAGAATTATTATATATATTATTTTTATCTAATATTTTAGTGTAAACAAGGTTTGAAATAATATGATAACTACTTGTCACAACGTATCCTCAATGTGAAAATGAAGTCTGTTTTTGCGAAAGTTTACAATTTAAAAAAATTTAAAAACTTTGAGTAAAATCTTAAAGTTGAATTTTTACTAACGTTTGTATTATAGACATCTAGTATGTGTGCAATTTTCAGATTTTTATCTGGTCCCCATAACAGAGATACTACACTTGAAAATTTGGAAAAATCCAGAATTCCAATTTTTAGAGGGTGTAATTTTCAAGGGGTACGTTACTTACCAATGATATTTTTGAGCAAGTAATTACATTGTTATGTGTAAAAGCACGAAAAAAATTAAGACATAGATTCTATTCCTTCTTTGAGAAATTACTCTCTGAAAATCTAACTTGGTTTATTCGCGTTCCATATATTTGGTTGCCAATATTTCTCAAACGAAAACATAGAAGGTTAGTAAATAATATGTTGATTTGTAGGCCAATGTATACTGAATCCAATACCTTTTATTCTAGAATGCTAGAACAATCCAGAGCTGAATAATTTAGAAATGAGTAAATGTCTACAAACGCGAAAAATGGCGCACGGCGTAAAACAAAAATGGCCGCCATTTGTAAACCAGATACAATGAAAATAAATCAAAAATGTTTTTGTACAGCCAGAACATAAGGAAATTTATGTCCATAATATGAATATTTTTCGAGATGGTCGAGCGACTGGATTCACCGCTAGATATTCTTTATTGTTCCCTGAATAGCAGGTTATTCATTTTTCACAGTATTGTTGTTTTTTCTTCCGGCTACTAACAAAATCGGAACAATTTGGATTTGTATAAAATGATGTTGATGTTAATTTGGCGTAATCGTCTTGAACGAGAAAATAACCTTTTAAATTATTTTACATGTAGTTAGAAACAAATGATACATAGTCATGATTCACAGATTGCTTGGCGTTCCCGAACGAGTCAACTGTTAAGATCATTAGTCTCGTGAGTGTAGTGCATGTGATTATCTTGTAGTGCGTGTGTCTATATATTTATCTTGAATGGTGAGATCCGGTGCCGACCTACACGCTGACGTGCTGGGATTTCTACAACCAGATGACTCGCATCATCGGGGTTCCCTCCCAACCGAGATAAGCTCTAAGCTCCTGACATGTGTGGTAGTGAAGTGCATGTAAGTGTAAATGTGTGTTAGTGAGAATAGGACAAGGGAGAGAAAGGGCAGATCTCACGCAGTACATGGCTTAGTTGTTAGGGTACTCCTTCAGCATTCGTCTGGTGCTGATCGGAGAAACCACGGGAAACAACCGATCAGAGCGGCCGACCTCTAGAAATCTCCCAACAGCGTCTGAATTCGACCTAGTTGTGCAGCTGGTGTCGAAAATCCTGCCACCGTCGAGCTTCGAACCCTAGGACCTCTCAGTCAGAGGCGCTACATCCACATCAATTGTAATACGTAGAATGACAATGAATGGCAATGAATAGCGGTTAGCGTATCGGAGTGCTATACCCAAGTTTGCGGGTTCAAACCCGACCGAAGCCGTGGATTTTAAAAACTCCTTCGTACGCCTTCCTTCGGAGGGGAAGTAAAGCCGGCTGTCCCATGTTAGTACATTTACTGCATGTAAAAGATCCTCAAGCCTAAATGACGCCTCTGAGCTAAATTCAAATCGCCTGTTAATCGTAATCGTCGCCCAAGTAATACTTTCTTTCTCCCATGATTGGCGAAAGGAGTGTAACGAAATTTGCGTGGTCAGACGGAAGACCAGGCCTCATGGCCTGAGTCTCGCCACGTAAAATAAGGCCAATTCAATTCAATTCAATTCAGTATAATTTTGTTGAGTTATCAATTGTAAATGATCAATTTTCACCATGACTCTTAGCTGAATCTTATTTGCTTTTTCTGGGAACAGTTCTTCAATTTCACTATTTTCTTCTGTAGTATTTTCTTGGGTAATGAATGATAGTCATCATACCCTATTAAAAAAACAACAAAACAAAGTGTATTATTTCTAAAAATAATATTTTTTCAAAATTTCTTATCATTGATCACTTCAACCCAAATGATCACCATAACCGCCCCGAAATGTTATATTGAAGCGTGAGTGTTTCTCAGAAATGACGTCACATGACATAATTATGATTTTTGTATTGTAGTGAAATTTTTGTCATAAAGTTTAGATCTCCTCCTTGCTAGAAATATTTTACAGCTTCAAACTTCAGTATATTTTCATAAGAATTGTTTGCATTTTCAATTGATACTGCAGAGTAATTATTTTCTTTCTACTGTTATTTTTCCTCGGTGATGGTGATATTTGTGTGAACAGTCGAGCTTCAATGTTGGATATTCGGTTTTACAATGCGGTTGCTTCAGGCGCCCGTGAACGCTTGCGGATATGATAATTTTTCATCTTTTTTCTTTTCCATTCGACAGCCGCTTGTGGCGCTGCCTACTGTAATCATTCTTTCTCTCTCTTTCTAAATAATCGTTGCTGTTAAATTCCCGATTCTTATTTAATTTCGTTAATAATTATTGCCGTCACATGTGTTCAACAGCAGGAGTGTAATACCTATTTGTAACTATCCCCTTTCTATTTTGCTTTCTTATTTACTTAGCAGAGGAAAAATATTGTGTTAAGGGAAAAATTTGACCTGTGTATTTACACCGAAAACACAATTTTGAATCCTAGAACGATAATTTTTAAAGGTTGTAAAATTATGAGTTTAAAGATGCTTAGCAATATTCGAGACCATCCGGAATAAATTAGAAAGTTTGATTTCCTTACACTCACATCTTACATGTAGTGTAGAGAAGGTTACGCAATGCTGTAAAAAAATAGATTTCCACATTTTACCATTTATGAGTTCCGGATATCGAAAAGTGGATTTTTTAATGAGTCCGCTTGTCTCCGGCTGTCTAACTCTGTGGACTAGCCAGCCAACTGTCCGTCCATTCGTCCATCTTTCTCTCCTCCTATCAGTCCGCGTGTCTGATTGTCAGTCTGACTGTTAATTTGTAAACAACACTAGCTTGAAAACCGCAATCAGGATTGCTTCCAAAGTGGATAGTCTCTGGCCGATCTGGTTCAGTGTGAGATTGTGTGAGTTCAAAACGAATCTTTTGAGTTGAAACGCATAGGACATTTCAACATTCCTTTAAATCAGCTACAATCATTTTCTTTAAGTTTCTATTTTGAGTAAATAATGTGCGCTTGTGAGAGTGGTAGTAGTCCGACTTCCATTTAAACTGTTGTTTTTACTAAAATTTTATAAGTTATTTTTTGAACATTCTCTACGTCTGATAGTATATTTATGGCCTCTGTCACAAAATTCACGGTGTTTCTCCCAAAGTTTTCCCAAGTAAGTACATTTCAATATGTGCAGTAAACATTAAAAAAGAAGCTACAAAGGGAAAACAGGTTTACACATAGTGTAATCATAGTGAAACAAAGGTTAAATTACAGAGTAGTAATATGTAAAAAATGTCAGATATATGGTCGTTCACAAGATATTGTCTAGTAGTTATCCCAGATGCGTAAAGTGCATGGGAAACCATCATTATTCGGAATAAAAAAGGCTAAAGACGCCTTACCACAATTTTTAACTGCCATGAATAGCATGCAGCAAATTATATATCTACTATAAAGAATATATACACCATTATTAAAACTTCGCAAAAAGCAATTGATAATAAACCAAACAAGCCTTTTACTTCAAATCTACAACAAATATTTATATCGAAGAACGTTAAACACGCGCAAGTCCCGATATCTACGGCAAGAACCCTCGAATCTCTCAGAGTTCAAATTGAAATGAATGATAAAACTTTAACTCTTTTTGCAGGATATAACCCTCCTAACAGAACTTTCCTGGGGAACTCATATAGATGTATATTCAGTGGTAAAAGTCCTATATTATTACTATGTGATTTCATTAGTAAAAATATAGCGAGGGGTTGTTTGGACATCGTGGCAAAAACAGAAATTATCCAATTTCGCAACCGCAAATAACATCAGTATACTACACCCAAGTGAACCAAACAGATATGCATCCAATTCAAACACCATTACGGATATCGTAGGTAAAGCACTCACAAAAAACGTTATTTTTACATTCATCCAAGTTTTATCGGACCTCGATTCTGACCACTGCACAATACTAATATCTTTATCGACACAAATCGATAAAATCGATTTCGATCATCAAGTAAGAGGAATTGTAAATTGGAACAAATATACTAATCTAATTCTATCCTATTACTCATACCAAAAAAAGTATCAGTAATACGCCTGACATCGATGATGAGCTGATAGGTTCTCCAGAGCAGTTATTAATGTCATTAAAACTGACATTTCGACATGGTCACATTTATGTGACCTTGTCGTTCGCCAAATGCTAAACCGATCCCAGTAAACATTCTGAACTTAATTAAATAAAAAATAACATGAGACGTTATTAGCAAATTACTCGAAGGCCACACATCAAAACAAAAGTTAATAAGTTAATAGGGCTAGTTAAAACCCAGTTTGATAAATTAGTTTCTCAAGTTTCAATAATTATGTAGCTGAAATTCAATCAAATTCCAGTCACCTCTGTTCGTTAGTTAAATGCCATAACAAAGAAAAAGAAATATTCCACCACTGAGTGCAGGAACGAAACGGGTAAACTCACGAGGATAAGTCTACCGTGATGGAACACCTTGAAACTACCTTCAAAAAACACCCCGCGACAAACGTTTAACCTGGAAATAGAAAATTTCGTCAACTCTACTTTCCAAACGCTGCACTACCCATTAAATTTCTTGCTTGGTTTAAAAATGCCTTTGAAATCAAGCGTCTGAAAATTAAGAAAGCACTTGTAATTGTTTTGACATAACTATCGTGGGCATCAAAATGTTGAACAGGCTGCCTATTGCACCCTTGACGGCAATCTTTAATGCGGCAGTAAGACAGTAAGTATTTTCTCTCAGTGAAAAAAAGCTGTAATAATTCCTTTTTGTATGGCTGGCTAGAAAAGACTCAAGATACGTTAAAAACTTCAGACTCATTAGTCTATAGCCAACGCTATCCAAAATATTTGAAAGACTGACACTGGCAAGACTTATTAAATTCCTTAATTCTAGCCACCCTATTCCGCCGATTCAATTTGGGTTCAGGGATAATCATGCAACAACGCGCCAACTACTAAGACTAACTGAAGCTATAGCGCAAGGCTACCACCTAAAGAATAATAAAGCAACAGTTCTCGTGGACATGTCAGGCTTACGACAGAGTTTGGCACTCGGGCCTAGTATATAAAATGCGACAACTGGGAGTACATTTTCTCACTAACAGATCGTTTATTGTAAAATGAAATACTTCGACCTCTAACCCGCCAATCATTGCTGGAGGTGTGCCACAAGGATAGGTTTTATCTCCCATGCTTTTCGACATTTTTAACCCAATAGGAATTGACTCAAAGATTCGCAGATGATATTGCCCTTTTCGCAACGCACAACGACCGTGCTATGGTCAAGAATTAAGTTCAAAATACACTAAACGAGTATTTTAACTGGGCCCAGAAATAGAGAATCAAAATAAACTCATTAAAATGCCAAGCACAAATTTTTATGTTACGCCGTCCCAAAAATCCTACTGAATTAAATCTTTACAATATATGAATACCGTGGACCTCCTCGCCGATAAAATACTTAAAAGTGTTGCTTGATAAAAGCTAAACACGGGAAGCTCATTTTAATGCAATAGTCAACAAAGTATCAGCAAAATATCAAAACTATTTCTTCTAATTAATGCACGTTCTTCATTGAAAGTTGAGTGTCGACTGATATTGAAATATTTAATTCTACAAATCATGAATTACGCGTGTCCAGTTTAGGAATGCCCCGTCTCTATAATTTCCAAAAATTAACAACCATTCAAAATATATTTTTAAGAAGGACTTTAATTACCCTTTGTTATTCCAAACATACAGATTCGCAGATAATTAAATGTACATTCAATAGGAGGCCACTTAACATGAATAGCTCACAAAGCTTTTATCAAAAACTTCACTCTTCCCTCTGCTCCTCAATCGTCAGTCTAGGTCTGAAAGACTGGTTCAAATCATTATAATCCCACAAAACTGACAAATGAATTAATACTGATACTTCCTTTAACCTCGCTTCATTTAACTTAGCACAATGATATTACGTTCTTTCGAGTAATAAATCACTGAATATGGATGGCCATTCACAAAAAGCTAGAAACGAGTATTGTATAATTAACCTCCTCGAAGAACAAAGTTTTTCGAACGAGAAGAAATAAATTTTAAAAAAGCATCAATAGAGAAAAGTTCAATATAAACACATTCAGTCATACCCAGCTCTCTTTCAACATCTGACAACTGTTCACAATGGCGATCCCTGGCACTAACGAGTTACTATTACCCAGAGAGCCGTGCAGTCGACAAATGCTTGAATGTTATGCTATTTTTGCTGCGGATTCTACCTTGATCTGCTCGGTTGTGGACAGTCAATATTTGTCAGCCTTCGTTGGCAGTGACCTTTACCTCCTTCCGCGCCACGGTCCGTGTCGTTCGCCCACCTATTTATAGTACGTGCATTCACTTTAAAAGATTTTTTTTACTTTCAAAAAATTTCCTCGAAAAGTAGTTGTTTTTAGACAAAAAGTGTAGCCAAACGTTTAATCGAAAGATAATGATAAAATAAAAAGAAACTCAGTTTTTGCCTAGATATACCCACGAATACGCTGGAAAGGTGGTGGATTCGGTTCGTTGGTACTACTTGCTATTCTCCTCGTTCGGGTTGCAGCACTGAACGACCTTTCTCTGGGATATCAAAGGAACGAATGAATCCGTTGTTTCTGTTTCCAAGATGTCCAACTTTGGTCACTCGTGATTAGTTGTAATTTACTGTTCTCGTTTCCTGCTCAGAATTGGCTGGTCCTTAATCTTATAATCGATACTGCCTATACAGAGGTCGCATGCTTTCTGCAAAACAATTGTTCTGGACAATTGTTATATATACAGTTACATATAAAGCATCGCTCGCAATACATTTTTCAGCTTTACAATCATTTTTGAGGGTTCACACACACACACACACACACACACACACACACACATACACACACACAACTTACTAATCCTCTGCTGCTATTTTTCTTAAACGCTCCAGCACTTGCTTTTCGTGCGTGCATGTAATTATACGTTTACACTGAATATCTTTTCGAATTGCGTAACCAACTGCCCTGCAATTTACGCCATTATAATTATGCTAATTTCCACGGTATTTACTTTCAACACCTTCTTGAAGTGATGAAGGTCTTGGATTTGCGTAGGCAAAATCTTGAGCTGAGCCTGTCACCACCTTGCATCTTCTCGGGAAAGACTCACTTAGCCTGCGCGGTATGAATGAAACCTCTTCGCTGGTCCGATGCACATACAGTTCCAAGACGTCGGGAGACGGAGACGTGTGGCGATCGCGGGCGATCGTGGGCGATTAAAAACGCATCCGAGCGGGCGGGGCGCTTTAATCCCGTGTTTGGACATGTTAATGGGCGGCAGAGTGGATTTTGATTGCGGCAATTACCTGCGCGCTCGTGTAAACACGACTTACGCGCCCGGCGACGGCGACGGCGGCGGCGGCGCGGGAGCCTCGCTGCGGCTCAGACGCGGCCACCGCAAAAAGGCGACGCCCGCGCGACGCGACGCGCATGGCAAAGAGGCTGCCACCCCGCCACCCGCGCCGCGTCGTCCTCGCTCCCTCCATAGTTGCGTCGGGGACCGCGCGGGGCGGCGGTTTGGGGTATGCACAGGGGTGGGGCGGGCACGGGGCACGGACACGGAGCACGGACACGGAGCACGGACACGGAGCACGGACACGGAGCACGGACACGGAGCACGGACACGGAGCACGGACACGGAGCACGGACACGGAGCACGGACACGGAGCACGGGGAGCGGGCGGGAGCGGGCGGGGAGGGGCGGGAGCGGGCGGGGAGCGGGCGGGGCGGGCGGTGAGCGGGCGGGGAGCGGGCTGGGAGCGGGCGGGGAGCGGGCGGTGAGCGGGCGGTGAGCGGGCGGTGAGCGGGCGGTGAGCGGGCGGTGAGCGGGCGGGGAGCGGGCGGGAGCGGGCGGGAGCGGGCGGGGAGCGGGCGGGAGCGGGCGGGGCGGGCGGGGGGGCGGGCGGGGAGTGGGCGGGAGCGGGCGGGGAGCGGGCGGGAGGGGGCGGGGAGCGGGCGGGAGTGGGCGGTGAGTGGGCGGTGAGCGGGCGGTGAGCGGGCGGTGAGCGGGCGGTGAGCGGGCGGTGAGCGGGCGGTGAGCGGGCGGGGAGCGGGCGGGAGCGGGCGGGGAGCGGGCGGGGAGCGGGCGGGGAGCGGGCGGGGAGCGGGCGGTGAGCGGGCGGTGAGCGGGCGGTGAGCGGGCGGGAGCGGGCGGGTGAGCGGGCGGTGAGCGGGCGGTGAGCGGGCGGTGAGCGGGCGGGGAGCGGGCGGGGGGCGGGCGGTGGGGGGCGACGCGGGGTGGGGCGGTGGAGGGAGGGGAACGGGGCGCGGCCGGCGCAGGGGCGGGGCGGCGTCGCACGCTGGCTCTTCGAACCACTCGCTAGGAGGTAAAAAGCTTCTATAAACTTTCCGAAGCACAACGTGTCATGTTATCACCACACAGACTATACGAGAAAACCGCCTAATATAAATATTGAATACCTACGATGAAAATTCTTCTGTCCTTCTAGTCATTACTTTTTCCTCTGTCCTGCACTCTAACGTAAATTAATAAATAGTAAGCTAGGTAACATGTGCGCGAAACATGTGTTTTTCACACAAGCCCGGTTTGTCGTCCGAGCGTAGCGAAGGATATTTTTTAACAGGAGAGGTCTTTTATAACGTGAGAACTATTTTTAAACTCGCGTGTGCGAAAGATCGTACATGTCGTACTTGCTTCGCAATGTTTCGCGCACGATTCGTAATGTTTTGACACTCTCAATTACAATTAAAAAATTAGCAGTTTCGCCCACAGAAAACAAGCACGAGAATGCTTAGCAAAGTTGTGTTGGAAAATGTATTATGGAGTTCGTTTTTAGTTTCTTTCCCTCGAAGTTTTACTTTTGGGACATTAATATTCAAATCTGCGAAGTCGATTATGAAAATATTGATTGAAAAGTTTTGAACTTTGTATCTTCAGTGTCAGGTTCTGTCACAATTTGATAGTAAATATTTTCTTCACGTTTCTTCGGAAATTTCAAATTCACCACATACTAAAGCAATTGAGTTAATTTCCTTACTACATTTTTTTATTTACTTATCTATTTATTTACCTATTTATCTACTTAATTGTTTACAAATTTGGATGTACTTTCAATATTAAATTATAAAATTAATTTAATAAAAAGGAGTACGGTTTTTCCATTTCATTCTCTCGTAACAATCTGTATTCTGTAACTTAAATTCTTTCAAATTTTGTCGAACTTCTTCACTGTATGTACTAAATTGGAAACTAGCATTCTTTCTTCTTCCAGGAGGAAAGCACTAAACTTTTCTTATGAGATATATTATTCTTTACTATTTGAACAAGACTATACCATTCCAATTATTTATATTTTATATAGCCAAAAAGTCTATGTTTCTCAGTGTTTTGGCGTACAATTTTCGTTTCTTATTCGTTTCAATTTTGCATATCATCTTATTTAATATGCGTAGTCTTCTAAAATAGTCTTGTCTCTTTCTAGACCTCACAACTATTGTAAATCAGTCAATAAGGATCACAAATAAACTGTACACGATTAATGTCACTGGAACGTTATTCATGTGCCTACGTAATTGGTTCATTTTATAGGAACCACAGAGAGGTAGAAATTTAGATTCTTAAATAGTTACATTGACAGAGGAAACAATTTTTGTAGTAATATTATGTATGAATGGCATTATTGTATTCCTACCACTATTATTTATCTACTGATTATTATAATATTGCAGTATAGCCTTTAATAACTCAACAATTGATATACCTGCCTAAAGCAAAAAAGAAGAAAGAAAAGAATTTTACTAGCAGCCAATTCCATTTATAATAATTTTCCGTAGTTCCACATGGCTTTGCCAATAAAGACGTGAGGAGTTGACCGCCACACCACGTGACTCACTAGACAGAGAGACCGCACACACACACACGATGCTTTCTTAGCTGCGTATAACACTTAGCACTGGCTAAGCGGAACTACGATTTCCAGGTGACCGCTATTCCGCCTTACTTCCATCTATTATGAAACAGTCTCTAGCATTTTATAGTGAAGGCAATGATTTTGAGGGTTCGCTTCTCATCTCTACAGCCCCCATTTTGTAGCAAGACCCGTAATTCCCCTTGCGATTTGCAGACGAGAAAGTTGGAAGATCACTACTTTATGCAGAGCGGAGAAGAGCACGGGCCACATGGGAGTGAGTAGCGAGGACACCTCACCACTCACTCCCGACTCACTACGAAAATTAATTTAATCCTTCTAAATTTATTCTCCTGAGTACAACTTTTGCGTGTGCTGCCACTAAAGCACGTAGACGCGATTTGGAGGTGGCATCGCGTAGCATTCTGTGAGTTTGGAATTTATGAAATATGTCATGACTAGGGGGCGAATTTTGATGACCTAAAACATCGCCAAAAATTATCAATAAAATGCTCTTAAAATGTTTTTAAAAATGCCCTGAAAGCAAAGAAAAATGACGTAAAAAATGTGATCAAAAACCGGTGAGATGAACATTTTAAGCTGTTGGATATGTTACTGATGTAATCGAGGCTTCTTGTATTCGTTCAAGTGAACTCAAGCTTTCAAACTTGTGGTTGGACTATTCTTTAGCAGAAAAGTTCTGTCATTAGTTACGCCGGAATTGGCTGATCCGCCAATGACGCTGACAGGCGTCACAGGAATCTTAGATTACATCCCCACAATGGCTGACATTACAAGAGCGAAGAAATCGAGTAGGTTAGCAGATAATGGTACTGAGGACTTCTGTGGAGAACATTAGTTGCATCTCGTAAACATTATCTGAAGTAAGTACCATTAAAACATTAAAATATATGAAATCAGCAGAAAATGCATTAAAAATTACGGAAAAAGTTAAAAAATGTCTTATAAGCCGAAATCAATAAAAAATGCAAAAAAATGGGTCGTTTCCTTTTGTCATAACAAAAAAAAGAAATTCATACTAAACGGCATTGTTCTAAAGTGAAAAGAAAAAAATGACATTTCTTTAAAATCCGCCCCTAGTATGACTTAAAGAATGGGTACTTACATTTTAATCTCCCTGGATACATGCTTAACCTACAAAATCCAGTTTTTAGTTGAATTGCTACATTTGTTTATACGTCACATAAATTCTTCACTAACTTGTTAGTTTTTTTAATATCTTGTCATCTCCTTTGTCTGTTCCAAGTACCCGCCTCCAGCACTAATAGTTTTTTTTATTAATTTATCTCCTTTTGGATAGAACAATACAAAGATCAGTGTTAATACACTCTACATTTGTTATAGTTGCTTATATCACTTACAATACAACTTACATTATTAGTAGAGTGGTAAAGGTATCTTTGTTCAATATCACTACTTTGGATCGAGATCTGAGCATTTATTTAGGAATGTATGGAAAGAAAATTTATTTTTAATCCGGGTTTTGAGAGTTGGGTTTTGGAAAGTCTTGTCGGGGTTATTTTGATTTGATTTTTTCGTGTTTCCGGGCACGTCAACTCTTTGGTAATTCGTCCCGTTCGTGTTATGCATGTTTTTTTCTCGGGATATGCGCAGTGATCTTTCCCCGCTGGATGGCAAGATCCGGCGCCGACCTACCGTCGGCTAGTGGGGTTTCCCCCTAACCAGGACTCTTCCCACCAACGGGGCACCACCCCAGCCAGGACAAGCTCTAAGCTCCCGACCGGTTTCCCGGAATATGTGGTAGTGTAGTGCATGTTAAGGGGGTAAGGGAAGAGGATAGGACAAGGAAGAGGAAGGACAGATCGCGCGCGGTCTATGGCCCGTTTGTTAGGGTACTGTTCCGGCATTCGCCTGGTGTTGATCGGAGAAACCACGGAAAACTACCGATCAGAGCAACCGGCCGCTAGAATTCTCCTCCAGACAGCGACTGAATTCGACCTAGCTGAAAAGCTAGTGTCGAAAATTCTGCCGCCGTCAGGACTCGAACCTAGGACCTCCCGGTCGGAGGCGCTGCAGCGACATCAGTTGATGCACTGAGCTACCGCTCCCGGTTTGGGTTGTTTGTTTGGGATATTTGGTTTTTTTGGAAGTAGTGAGCACTAATATGCTCGACCTACAAGTACTCCATCGCTTCCAGAGGTGGGCTTAACTAATGACATCGAAATCACTCACATTTTCGAACAGAATCTGACCTTGACCATGGAATACTTTCTCCCCCTAACTTGTGGTCAAGCAATCTGAAAACAAATGCGTTCATCTTTGTATAATATAATGTTCGAGTTTATTAGAAGATTCAACAAGCTCTATTAAATCAGATTGTGCTCATTTAGATTCACGATACCCGACTCGTTTTCCTGTGATTATTTCTCGGGTGTGTGGGCGCTGTAATTTACTTCTCAGGAGATCGACGTCCCATGGTCCGCAGTGTTTTCCCTTTGTAGCACTGTGGTTTTGTGTCACAACTACAAGGAAGTGTAATTCAGCTCCAAGTAATCCTGTAATATTAAGTAATTAATTTGATAAATTATCCATCATTACCAATATAATAAATCTGAGACGAAAGATATAAAAAAGTTGTAAGAAACATAATTAACCAACGTTAGTTCTGTTATAATTTACTTCTGCAAACGTCCCCGCGCCATATGTTATATCCTACGTGCGTGGAGTAATTTAATTATATATTCCTGTACGAATGCTATGATATTACGCATGATTATATTTGTACATGATGGTACAATCAAAATTTGAAAAAAAAAAAAAACACTGTACTTCTTGGTGATCTTTTTGAAATGGATAAATTATGCGTAATATTTTCCTCGTGGATACTCAGGTACCGTACTTCTTACAGCGATGTGTCTTAGGAAAATTGTTGCCATATTCAGCTGGAGACGGTAAGCCAAAAATTCTCTTATATGCTGATTCGGCGGTCGAAAATCCGTGATTGGTTGAGCAGCGTATTGAAGCATAGCTTCAATCCGTTGCCGATTGTATACTGCGCTGTATCCCGTCATTTTAGTAATTTTGTACAGTATAATGATGGCAAAAGCATAGGTTCAAACTGTTGTGACCTATTGTATCCGACGTTTTGAGTGGTTGCAATCTAAATATTCAAACTCATCACATTCTTTTATAACAATTTTTCATCTTCGAATACTAACCTTTAGTTAATTCCCACAATCGTATTGGAAGTTTTTCAAAATTGATTTTTAATCCCCATTTGTTTTCTTCGAATTTTGAGACGGTGTTTGAACGGGGGTCATTCTTTATCTTACAAAGTAATTAAAAATTCAGTTGACGCCTGCTACACACCGTGTCTTCTCGTGCCGCTGTCGAATACGAGCGGCGATACTCTTAATATGATTCCTGATGGTCTTACAATACGAGGCAATTTAAATGAAGTTCAAAATAGTTCCGTTCGATAACACAAAAATTGACATTTCAAGTTGCCAATATAGTTCTTGCGATATTAAAAGAATGAGGTAGCAAAGAAACAATGTTTAATTCTTTCATTTCATCGGATATCCAAGGACTATATTTCGATTAAAGTTGAAAGGTATTGAGAAAATGCTGTTTGTGGATTTCTGTCAACACTTTTGGAGTAGTAAGCACTTGGTTAATTGTGTGAGCGGCCTATGAAATACGAAAAATATGTACCTTACTTTATCCATTACAAATTGAAAACTAATTTCAATAATGTGGGAGTTCGTGAGTTTATAGTTTTGGGTGATCTGTTTTGTGACGTAAGATTGGTTTCTTCTGAATATTTCATTATGTCTTAAATTAAATGTATGACTCGTGTCCAATATACTGAGCGACTTATCTATTGGCTGTTTGGATTCTGAAAGATAATTGTGCGGATAACAAAATGTATCAATATTCTTATCGAGATATTCAGTTTTATCGCATTTTGAAATTCAAAATTTCAAGAAGAAAACAAAAAGAAAACAGAAAACGAGGCATGTATTTAAACTTATTTTTGATTTTCTGTTGGGAAAAGAGAGAAATACAGAAATAGAGAAGCACAGATAAAGAAAGTGAGAGCAGCTACCGAGATGAAATATCCATCAGATGTGGTTAGTGCTGAATATTAAATTGTTGCAATTACAATTCCCGTGTAAAATAAACAGTTCTGTGTAAAATATGACAGTACGTTAAAAATACTTGAAAGGAGAAACACAAACAACAGCGAGTTCTGCAGCGCTGTGTGTGGCGTGTGCTGTCCACAGCGGACCCCAAAGGCAGCCGCAGGTGGCCTCTAAGCGAGGAGCGCATACCGCCCGACCGCTTGGCACTGGACGCTCTTCCTTTCACGGACGCACAGTGCGCGACACGTGAATCGCGCCAGACTCACACACACACACACACACACACACACACACACACACACACACACACACACACACACACACGAACACACGTACTCAAACGAACACACGTACTCACACATACAAACACACGAACGCACACGAACATAAATACACACACATACATACACACGAACGCACACGAACACACGTACACACACGAACACGTATATACACGAACACGTATATACACGAACACGTATATACACGAACACACGTAATCACTCGAACACATGTACACACACACGAACACACGTACACACACGAACACCCGTATACACACGAACACACGTAATCATCAATTTTTAGCCTTGCAAGACTGCTTACATTGTCGGCGTAGGCGGCACAATCGACACACGGCGAGTAGAAAGCCGCCGAGTTGGAGAACGGGTTGCTTGCTCTTTGGCGGGCGTCATACGTTCAGTACTCCTCTTATCTGATCTCATCGATTGATTGATCGATTAGTGCTTACAAGCGCGTCATCTGCTAAGGTTTTTACTCCAGTAAGTGAAGGGCAGGTTCTTTTTGCGCGATGTGGCTAATTTACCCACGCTATCCGTCCACATGTCAGCGGCTGAATTCGGCCTAGCTGTCGAACTCGTTTCGAAAATCCTGCCACCATCGACGGGAGCGGAACCTAGGATCTCCCGGTCAGAGGCACTGCAGCGACGTCAGTAACTGACTCCCAGCGGCCGAGGGCTTAAGTGGCTGTGGACAACTGTTGTTCAGAGCCCCTTTAGCCGGTTGGCCACTGGGAATGCTTGCGGAATGCCTGCCGTGGCCTTCGGGGAATCGAACCTCCCGCTGCGGAGCTCCGGGGCCCTGGCGTGCGCGCGCGCGGGGCCTCGTGGGCGGGCGGCTTTTGGGGGTCGCTCGTAAACAGCGCAAGTCGTCGGCGCGCCATTTGCATTCACGCGACATCGCGGCGGCAGGGGACGCCAGCGCGCAGGCGCACGGGCAGGGCGCTTGACGCAGGGGCTCCTCAAGTGTGGATGCGATGCTTCAAAACAGCGATGTTCAGTCACTCCGGCTCAGTGAACTCGGATATAGTACGGAGGGTAGTTCAGTGCATCAACTGATGTCACTGCAGCGCCTCTGACCGGGAGGGTCTAGCTTACACTCCCCACGACGGCACGATTTTCGACACTAGCTTTTCAGCTAGGTCGAATTCAGTCGCTGTCTGGAGGAGAATTTTAGCGGCCGGCTGCTCTGATCGGTAGTTTTCCGTGGTTTCTCCGATCAACACCAGGTGAATGCCGGAGCAATACCCTACCAAACGGGCCACGGACCGCGCGCGATCTGTCCTTCCTCTTCCTTGTCCTATCCTCTCCCCTTACACACAAACACTTACACTAACATGCACTACACTACCACATATTCCGGGAGATTGGTTGGGAGCTTAGAGTTTGTCCCAGTTGGGGCGGTGCCCCGCTGGTGGGAGAGTCCTGGTTAGGGGGAAACCCCACTAGCCGGCGGTAGGTCGGTGCCGTATCTCGCCATCCAGCGGGGAAAGATCACCGCCATCTCGCAAGAAAAAACACTACACTAACGGGACTAATGACCAAAGCAATTGACGTGCCCGGAAACACGAAAAAATCAATCAATCAATCGGATATAGTGAGCCCAGTGGCGAATTCTCCGATACACCGCGTATACCGCCGGTATATCTAGTAATTCGAAATCAATAAGAAATATTTCTTAACTTTGATAATCCTCTAAAAAGATATTGAGATTTTGACTGCTTTGAAGCTAAAAAATTAATCTCTTTGCTACCGAGAGCCAGTGAGTCTTCCGTATCCGTAAGCACTATGAAGTGCGTTAGAGTGAGAAGTTTCAAACAGTTTTTAATGCTGTCCAGGAATGCGTTAGCGCAGGCGAAGGCACCGCATGCCAACCGCGATAATCTACGGCTCCTTATGTTGCAAAGGCGATGAGAAAGGAGGATGTGCGTCTAGACGGTCAATAAGTACCGCAAAATATTGCGGTGAACAGTCCGTCTCTGGTCGTTCGTAAGTTACGTTTCTCTAATTTTTTTTTGAAAATGGAATGTGTTAATGATGCAGAAACTAGTGGTTTGTGTAATTTTCTTATAGAACAATTATTAAGGACGGAATTTGATAGTATTGGAATTTCAGAAAAGCTAAAAAATAAGACATCCGTTGAGGTAGCTTCCATAAAGTGCGGTATACCTGTAATAATGTTCAGGATTCGCTACTGAGTGAACCCTCGGTTATAGTAACTCCAGTCACTGGTCAGTTTCACTTACATTACAAATAAGTAAAAGAAGATTCTGTTATAGTGAACATGAACCTCGGCTGAAGTGAACGTAGGAATTAAATCCTGGACTTTCATTGATTTTGTATGTCCGTATTAGACCAGTAAAAGGGCCTTCGGAGAGTAGGACGGTATTCATATAGCGCAAGAGGCATTGAAAGATGTCCAAACTCCATAAAATACTTAGAAACAGAAGACAATGCAAAAACAAGAATGGAGAGAGCACGAACTCTGGAGAAGGATCTAGGGAAATTACGAATGAAAATATACGAAGCAAACAATAGAAAATAATTGCTTTTTCAAGGACAAATAAATATATTGAAATGTTCAGTTCGTGCTGTTAATGAATTTTGCTGTATCTCTATATTAATAAAAACAATAATTGTGAAGAAATTCTTTTAATTTTTACATCATCAGATCTAGTGAACCTCTGATATAGTGAACCAAAAATGTTAGTCCCCTACTAAACCCGGAGTAGACCGTATTTATAAATTTATCGATGAATTTAACATTCAGTTTTTGAAGTTGATGTTTTTACAATATCTATGTTTTGTGTTCGATGTTTTTATGTTGTTGAATATAATTTTTTAGTGAAAAAAGTACCATGATATTAAAAAGTTGTAATGGCTCTCGGATATTTATAAGTTCAACACTTTTGGATAAACGAAGTCTATATAATTTTTTAAATATTCAGTCGTATGATAAAAAGTTTTCTTAAATGATCTGGTCCTTTCTTCACTGTGTTTTGTCAATTAAATCTCAATTAAAAATTAATAAACGCTAAAACGTTCAAATTACATTTCTCCCACTGTGTTTTATTAACATCCATGTTTTAATTTTGGAAATCGAAGTTTTGTTGGCAATGTGGCTTCCCTACCTTCACGTGCGGAAGCCGCCCGATCCAAGTTTGCTTTGTTAATTCTTCGGCCTTGCGAATAACAAAGTTTGCAACAACCTTCTGAATGATATCTGTGCTTTAGAATATGGTGAACGTACTATTAGAGAACCGAATATAGATGCAATTCAGTTCCCGAGATTACGTACTTGGAGCAGCCATTGCGGGAATGTAAATTGTGGCAGTTTGTTTATGAGGTCATCCGGTCCTGAACGTTGTGCATCAAACTTAAATTGCTTGCTGACTTGTTTCTTTACCTAACAAAGGTTCTCGTATGCCAGCTGCTACGTAAATAAGGCTTCCGGGAAAAGAGAGTTAATTGAACGCCTGAACTAATGCTATTCGCATCGTGATACATATAATATCTTTGACTGACGTCAATATATTTCAGAGTTTTGATGTAAACATATCATTTTGGATAACATTTCATGTGGTAATAACAGGTAGTGACATGTCATACATTTGGGATGAAGATCATTCGGACTTGTTATGAAATTTTGTACATTAGCATACGTTCTTGTTTAGTAAATTCAATTACTTCATAAACTGCATTTTTCGTTGAATATTTTGGTCGTATCTCTTTGCAGCTTGTACAAGTTCCTAACTCTTGACTTTAATGGCACGAGTTGACCACAAAACTAGTAGAGACCAATTGAGAGGTAATAATATAATTGCTATCCTTTGATTTATTTCAGAAATCTAATCTGAATTCTCATTTCATTATTCGTCCAAACACTCAGTTGTAGGTCGCAAATTCTTTACACGTTGACGAAAAAAGATTAACTAGAGAATTCAATTCAAAATAACTTTGCTAAGAATTCCCCAGAATATAAGAAAGACATCGTCCACTAAATTTCATTGCAAGTATTCAGAAACTAAAGATGGAATTAGCAAAGCTGAATCTGATAAATAAGTTTGGAAAATTGAAGGGGTTGAGTGGCGGTTGGTGACGCAACAAACTGGGGGTTTCAACTCCATCGAATGACGGAGATCTAATTTCCAAAATTCAGAATACTAATATGTAATAAAACGTATACCATTCATGTAAAGGAATTAAAACTAAGTTTAATAAAAATTTATATTGAAACATTATCTTCATAAATTTATGCGTAGTGTCCTTGCCAGGCATTTCACCTCCCGGGCACATGGTGCTGGCTTTGATTTCCAGTGGGCACTGAAGTTTTTGCATTAATTCTGCATTTGCGCAATTGACGCTGAAAGAAATCACACAAAACAAAACAGATCCCAGTTTCGAAAATGCACTCACGCACTTTGCAACAAGCACTATTGTTTCGTCATGTTTTACACTAATTCATTTCACGGCGTTGGTTGTTATTGCTGCTACTAGTGGTGATGATAACGAAATAAAATTACTTTATTTTGAAGATTTCACTACCCAATATATTTTGCCCAATATATAATAATTAAAGATCTTACACGCACAAACACACATGTATTCACAACGACACGCTCGCAGACTGTGAGCGTCAGAAAGGGACTTCCTTCCAGAACGGTCAACTTTACATAAAGGACTCGTCAAATGTATATTTTGAGTCCACAAACCTAACACATAATGAAAAAATTTCAAATCATTATAAATAATGCTTTTAATACCTACAAGAATTGGGACCGAACCTGTGTACTTTAGGTAACATGCGAAATTCGTAAAATTAAGTTTCAGCTTAAGTCAGACGAGGACAGAAAATTTGCATTCCCCTCGAACGCTGCGTCGCGCTCAATGACTAGACCCTCCAACCTTTGAGATAGAGATAATGCCTTATTTTACGTGGCGAGAGTCGGGCCATCAGGCCCGCTCTTTCGTCTAACCACGCAAATTTCGATACGCTCCTTTCACCACCTAGTGGAGAGAGGAGGTATTATCTTGGGAGACGATACTGGCGAATCTCAATTTGTGCTCACAAGCTTCTTTTAGGCTTGAGGATATTTTACATGCACTAAATCTATTACATGGGACAGCCGGCTTTACTTCCCCTCCGAAGGAAGGCGTACGAGGGATTTTTTCACCCTTAAAAATCCTCGGCTTCGATCAGGTTTGATCCGTAAACTCGGGTACAACAGTCCGGTACGCTGACCGTTATACCACCGAATCCGCCATCTGCACTATAAACCTACCACCTTCTGCACTAAAAGCTGGTTGTTGGTTGCCATGTGAAAATAATTCAGACCCTTTGTTGAAGCAAAGGGCAAAGGAGTAAACTCAGTAGAGAGCTTAGCATGATGCACTCCTGCAACAGCACCAGACGTCGCCTGAGAGCTACCTCACCGCTCTTTCATTTCAAAATGATTTCATAAACATATACATCTGCAGTGTCTTGAATATTGAATGTTATTGAAACAAAATATATATTCCTATCATGTAAGTCCTGTAAATGTATATTATAAGATTTTTTCGATTATCTGGAAGTTGTGAGGCCATGCCTAAGCACGAGCCTCAATGGGGTTGTGATTGAATTACGTAACGCTAAGGAGGGGGAGGGGTTTGAGGACACATTACTCTGCCATCATAGGTATAGGGGGGTATTAGTTTGGTGTTATAAACGCTTCTATTTATTTTTCAAAATTTTCCAACATTTGCTGAATTACTTCCTTTTTTTATTGTTTTTGTATTATACTAAAACATTGAAATATTAACAAATTATGTTTTAATATAAATAATATAAAACTTTCTCTTTAAATTGTTGTAATTCATGGAAATATTTTCATCAATAGTATGTTGACTGAATGTATTAAATTAAGAAGAAAGTATTGAAAACTGGTCTTCAGAATATTCTACAATCCAAATAAATTAGCGCAGTTGACACCTACCCGTGCGTTATCCACGACTGCGTATGTACGATTTGTCGGACATTTTCGCGTCTATGTCAAAATGTCTATGTTGAAATTCTCACGTCTAATGTTCATTCACTCAAAAATTGTCCTCAGCCCCCAATTGTTAGATTCACCCAGCATCGCCAACTATTTTTTTCTTTAATTAACATAAATTTTGAATTAACACAACATGTGTTCACTTTGATATAATCGATTTTTACGTTTTTTAAAGGGGGTGAGGGCGTTGTCCCAGGCGCTAAGATATTATTTCAGGGCGATTCAAGCTCGCGTTACAGGGGCAAGAGAAAACATTCAAAATACTGCAAATTTGCATTACATAATTTATGGACGGACTCTAAGCGCACTTCGAAGAACATAAAATCGCTTTTCTTGGACCTCCCGAACTAGTATTTTTGTTTCTCTTTCTTTTTTCTTTCATCCTTTTTTCCTTCCTTTTTTTTTTTCATTCCTCCTTTCTTTCTCTCGCTTCTCCTTTCTTTCTTTCGTTCCTCCTTTCTTTCGTTCGTTCCTCCTTTTTCTTTCTTCCTTACTTCTTCTAAAAAGTGTTTGCGGTTGCGAAACCTTTGTAGTTGTTTATTTGAACTTCGAAAACAGAATGTTGCATTAGTGGAAGGGAGACACGCAGATGGAGCAATTGCTGCAAGTAGACACAACCAGGAATCTGCGGAGGCTGATAGTGTAATTACTTAACAGCTACTGTTAAAAAATACATAAATTCATGTTGCAAAATTGAGGATAAATTACATTGAGAAAGAAATCTGGAGCATTAATATTAGAGGTGTAGGACAGGTTCGAAAAATAAATAATAACTTGTTCAAAAGTTCAGAGGTTTTAATGAAATTTGAAACTATCCCGTAGTTATAAATGCACATTCTTCTTTTCCATCATAATATTTAAAGATGGAAAAAATTGTTTTCCAGCAAACATCGAAAATTTCACAGAGACTTCACACAAAGAACCCCCCCAAAATTAAAATATCTTTATGATGTTTGAAACGTCACAATTAGATCATACTCCTGACTATTTACCACGTTTCAGCTTAAACGTTTCTAGTATAACAATTATGCGCTAAACAAAATTCCATTTATCATCCTTCCATATTCCGTTCCTTTCGTTGCGTGGATGCGTGGCCGTGAGGATAAGGACCACCTGCAGGCCCGCTCCCAAAGGGAGAAATTCCCTACGCAGCAGGGAGACTAAAAGTGGGAGTCATTTTCACGTTGTCATTCGCAACAATCATACAAATAAACACTATTTTATCAAAAACACAGAACAATTAATTGTCTAGAAAGAAAACATATGTAATAGCACTTGCACCATGTACAGCACACATCAAATCAAATAAATCTCCCTCTAATTATGATGAAAGGACTTCTTTGCTGTTCTTCAAACATCTCTAAGACAAACAAGCTATTCTCTAGCACAACTGGAGTTCTTAGTTTTATACGTAATTACCCTCTAAATTTGCAAATGAGTTATCATTGACCTAATTCTCAACATCACTAAATTAGTCAAAATTCAAATTCACTTTCAAACAACATCCGACTCCTATGTTCTCTTTGCGTAACATTTACAACTTTAAAAAAAAATATTCCCCTCTAAAATTCACTAGCGTCATAAAGAAAGGAAAACAAGTGTCCACACCATTGAAGTGATACTCATCTTTTATAGTTCCCCGTCAGCCCCTAGAATGCAACTGCACGACGTTACTGCCCAAAACAACCTTACGTATGTATTTTACAATCTAAATTTCGAGAATGTGTTGTTGAGGCGATAGAGGGGAAAAATAAAAATGAATGATATATGACTTAGTGTAGGGATCACAGAATTTTGAAAATGTGCACACAATTCACTTTTCCCCATAGCACGTCATACGCAGTTTTTAACTGTTTTTTGATGTAAAATAAATAAAAAAAATTAAGAACTTATTGTTAGTATTTAATGAGGCAATAATATCGCTCGGCCAGCAAGTGGCAATGCATCTTGCATTTCACTGCCTGTCAGTTAAATAAATGTTGCTGTTTTCTTCTTCTTCCTCCTCTTCTTCTTCTTCTTCTTCTTCTTTTGTGGTGTGATGGCGCCAGCAGTATATTCCCAAATGTTCGAACGGAGGCTGGAGTTAACTGGGAGATATAAAAAGACGTGTTGAACTCGTATACAGACATTGTTTTGGTCGTCGAAATATCTGGTTTGCACAAAGTCATGACAAGATACGAAAGAGCGGATTTATTTTGCATCTGTATTTATGGGCCGTCAAGGGAGATGTGACGTCAGGATAAAAGGCGTTTTATTCCGAGATGAAATACCCCATGCCATTCGGTTCGTAGGCGGAGTGACAGAGTCGTTCTGAGATACAGTAACTTCATTTTATGTTACTTAGCTTTTAAAAAATGTAAGTATTTAAGAGGAGTTTGTCTTTAGGTGGAGTATGCGCGATCCTTGGGGGAAAGCTTCTACTTCGGAATTTCCAGCTCCCAAATCGCAACAGGAAGTACAAAATAAATTCAAGTGACGGCGTGATTGAGGCAACACGGCTTAAAATCGATAGTTCGTGCTGCTTGTTGGCCTGGTACTTAAGGTTTGAGCAACGGGCACATGACACATGTGTCGCCGGAGCGCGTGGCTATTGATTGCCTTTGGGTCCTTTGAGTTCGAGGCGAGGGAGACGTCACGCGCCTCGCGTCACCCTTCGCGCCTCACGACGGTCTCGGCACCACCCACGCGCCCCGCCCACAAGACTCCCTCACAAGCCCCTCGCCCACAAGCCCCTCGCCCACAAGCCCCTCGCCCACAAGCCCTCGCCCACAAGCCCCTCGCCCACAAGCCCCTCGCCCACAAGCCCTTCGCCCACAAGCCCTTCGCCCACAAGCCCTCGCCCACAAGCCCTTCGCCCACAAGCCCTTCGCACCACCCACGCGCCCCGCCCACAAGCCCCTCGCCCACAAGCCCCTCGCCCACAAGCCCCTCGCCCACAAGCCCTTCGCCCACAAGCCCTTCGCCCACACGCCCTTCGCCCACAAGCCCTTCGCCCACAAGCCCTTCGCCCACAAGCCCTTCGCCCACAAGCCCTTCGCCCTCAAGAATTTCGCCCACAAGCCCCACCCCAATCCACGCTCGCAAGCCCCGCCCGCTGCCCGCCCCGGCAGCGGCCGCCCCGCCCCCCCCCCGCTCTGCTTAAGCGCCCGCCCACGCGGTCAGCCCACGCACGTCGCCTAAGGGGCCCCATTCCCGCCCCACGCAGCCCCGCCCTCGCACCCGGCCCACGCGCCCCCTACGCGCCCGCCCACGCGACCGGCTACGCGCCCCGCCCACGCGGCCCCGGCCCCGCCCCGCCCCGCCCCGCCTCGCCCCGCCCCGCCTCGCCCCGCCCCGCCTCGCCCCGCCCCGCCCCGCCTCTGCCAGCGATTCGCTTGCGCGCGGACGTGTTCCGTAAAGATTCTTTGACAAGAGAGCACGTGAAGTGCGTCTTATCGGACGACAACACGCCAGCAAGATAGAGCATGAGAATCTGGGTACTTCACATTGCCAAGGAACAAATAACTGGTCATATTGTATAAAAATGTTCATGGATGGGATTAACAGGGTATGCATACTATTATTTGCTTCATAGAATAGGAAAGTAACTGGGGATAACGCTACAATGCATGTGGAATACGCATCATCTCAACCTGAACAAAATTAACTTAATCGAAACGTAAACGTATTTGGACCGATTTATCAAAAAAAAAACAAACAACTATTCGTCAACTGCCTATAAAGAGTGAATCGCTGGCCTTCATTGAAATTCTAAATCTTGAATTCCACCTCAAAGCAGCATCAGCCTTCGGTCCGTCTGCTTGCAGCGAACGAAATCGAAGAGGCGTTCCCACCTGAGTGGGAAGCGCTTGCGGCGCCAGCGGGAGGTCATTATACCCCGAATTAAGCCGTCAAGGGCGGAAATTAGAAGGAGCAAACCGACCACGCGGAGCAGCCCTGCAATTGACGATGGCGGCGGCGGCGGTGGAGGCAGCAGCGAAGCGGGAGGTCGAGAGCGCGTGCCGCACGGGAGCTTGCGGCTGAAATCTCCTCGCGAGGACCGGGAGCGGTGGTCAGTGCATCAACTGATGTCCTGCAGCGCTTCTGCCGGGGGTCTACGTTCGAGTCCCGACGGCGGCAGGATTTTCGACACTAGCTTTTAAGCTGGGTCGAATTCAGTCGCTGTCTGGAGGAGAATTCTAGCGGCCGGTTGATCTGATCGGTAGTTTTCCGTGGTTTCACCGATCAACGCCAGGGGAATGCCGAAGCATTACGCTAACAAACGGGCCACGGACTGCGCGCGATCTTTCCTTCCTCTTCATTGTCCTATCCTTTCCCCTTACACACACACACACACACACACACTAAAATGCAATACACTACCACATATAACAACAGACCGGTCGGGGTTTTAGATCTTGCCTCGGCTGGAGCGGTGCCCCGCTGGTGGCAGATACCTGGTTGTGGATCGCCTCCTGATGAAAAAGCATACACTACATTTTCGGTACCAATGGCCTCGGTAATTGAGGCGCCCAGAATCACTAACAATCAATAATCAATCCTCCCGGGGGTATATGACAGATGGGCTCGATTAACACAGTGCACACGACCTTGGGAGTCCAAGTGTTAGTGGCGGACGGTGAGTTCGAAACTTGCGGAGGCCCAGACGAATTCAGGCACGGAATTGTATTGTGAAATTGAAAGTCAATGACGTTTGGTTTGTGGGTAAACTGTTATTGGCCACATTCTTAATAAAATGATTAGATTTAAATTTCTCTTCATTTGGGATCACATCTTCGTGAAAACGGCACTTCCAATAAAGATTTTTATGTGTCCACTAAAATACTGGGTCTGCCACACAACTTATCCATCCCAACCACAAAGCACCCTGTCAATGTCCGCAACACGCCTTCACAGGAAGAGGCCAGATGCGCGAGAGACTCCATTCCAATCCAACTCCTACGCTGGCCAAAACGAAACTACTCTTTTATTAGTGGTCGAGAGACGTTGTCATGGCAACTGGGGAGGTGTGCGACAGCGTTGGCCGCCGGTATCCTGCAGGCACAAGCAGTACTTGGTTGTGCTATACTCTGATTTAAACAGTTCCACTTCAAGGCCACGATCTGAACGGAGAGAGGGACTCTCTCATCCAATCGGGAGCTTCGTTATTACACATTCTTGGTATTGGAGCTCCCGGTTGGATGCCAGTGGTTCCCTCTCGGTTCAGCTCGTGACCTTCAAGAGAAGCTGTGTTTAAATCAGAGCATACCTATGTGTAATGCATAGAAATGCTTGGATCCAGCTTGAATTGTAATACTATGTTTGCATTTGCAACAAGAGACTTGTTTTAAATGTTTACTTGTCATTCGTAAGCAATTTGTCAAATTTAGACGAAGTTAATTTTAACAATATTTAAGATCAAAAATACGATATATCTTTTAAGTGACGTATAAAACTTTTAGTGTTGTTAATCAATTTTGTGGAGAGACGTGGCCTCCTTTTCCCTCTCTGAAAATACGTCACTGCAAAGTGCACGCATTCTACTTAGCGGTTTACATCAAAATTTCCAAACTGATGATTGCAAGTTTTACCAAAACATCAATACATCGATGTTTCGATACATCGCTAAAGGGTTTTCCATGTCGATGAAAACACCGACGAAAAAACATTGATGATTAAAACATCGATGTTTTAATTATAGACTAATAAACATGCTATTTTCCTATCCATTTTTAATTACAGTACCAAAAGCGATATATTTTATAAATATGAGGCTATGCTGCTCTGATCGGTAGTTTTCCGTGGTTTCTCCGGTCAACACCAGGCGGCAGTACCCTACCTAACGGTCCACGGACCGCGCGCGATCTGTCCTTCCTCTTCCTTCTCCTATCCTCCCCCTTACACACACACACTTACACTAACATGCACTACACTACCATATATTCCGGGAGACCAGTCGGGAGCTTAGAGCTTGTCCCGGCTAGGGCGGTGCCTCGCGGGTGGGAGAGTGCTGGTTAGGGGGAAACCCCACTAGCCGACGGTAGATCGGCGCCGGATCTCGCCATCCAGCTGGGGAAGACCACCCCCATCTCTCGAGAAAAAACATGCACTACACTAACGGGACTAATGACCAAAGCAGTTAACGCGCCCGGAAACACGAAAAAACCAAATCAAACCAAACTATATATACACACATTTAATATAACATATCGATGGTTCTGATGGAAGACATGGATGTTTTAAAAACGTGGAGTTTTTTTTGTCACCCATCGCTAGCGTGGAGGCGTCGCGCGTCCGACCCCCTGCGCGTGACGCGACTGCCAGGACGCGAGTGATCGCTGCGACGTGCGCCTGGCTGTTGATGGCCTCCTTCGATCTCCCGCTTTGCTGGCAAGTGGCTCGCCTCCTTTAAAGGGAGACGGAGGCTTGATTGATCGATTGGTGATCTCGGGCGCGGCGTCAACTGTTGAAGTCATTCGTTTCGTAAATGTAGTGCATGTCTTGTCGTGGGAGATGGCGTTGGTCATCCCCCGCTGGATGGCAAGATCAGGCGCCAACCTACCTATTGGTTTGCGCTGTTTTTCCCAACCTGGTATCTCCCACCATCCGAGACGGGATAAGCTCTAAGCTCTCGACTGGTCTTCGGGCATGTGTGATCGTGTAGTATGTAGGTAAGGGGTGACGATTGATCAAGAAAGAGGAAGGAATGATCACTCGCGGTCGGTGAAATCACGGAAAACTACTGATCAGAGCAGCCGCCGCTAGAATTCTCCTCTAGGCAGCAGCTAGCTGTAGCTAGTGTCGCAAATTCTACCACTGTCGAGATTCCAACTCTAGGACCTCCCGGTCGGAAGTAGTGCCGTGCCATCAATTGATCCCCTGATTCACCTGTGGCAGTGAGGGCCGAAAAAAGGTTCAGACTTCAAAACTTCCATTTTTGATTTTTTAAAATTAAAAATACTGTAATTTTGTCTTATTGATCTACCTTCATTCTATGTTTTTTTTTTTAATGAAGTAAACTCTGATGGAGAGAAGACATGACTGTCAGTACGTGGTCGCTTTGTGCGTAGGATTCTGCTCGTAAATCTCTTGAATTTCTGATGTTTATGTCCAGTCCTAACATTTGTAGAGATCACGTAGAACAAATGATCACGAAAAATCTCTATTCCACGTGTTTACTTGTGTACATTGGGGAAAGTTAGTTACGATTGATGATCCTTCATTTGGAACAGGAACAATGCTCAAAATTTTTTTACAGATATTATTAACTCATTATGTTCACATTAAATAATTTTCAGTAAAATAATTACAAAATTTTTAGAAATATTAATAGAAGTATGACAATATGTGTAAAAAAGTTATTAAAAACAAACTATTACTAATTGTTTGATAAAAACATAAACTCATTATTACAGTGTATATTTTAAACTATAATCAATATTTTTGACACGTTTCAAGATATTAGTTCCAGTACTTACAGAGAAAATGCTCCTTAAACAATAGCCATTGTATCGTGGAAAAGGAACTTCCCATCGGCTTTCCCAAAACGTTTTCTTCAGTACGTACGTATATGTTAACCAATTGCCATTATATTTAATTACCCCCTGATACACAACATTTAAACAATATTTTCTTCTTCTGAACAATCGTTTGGAATTTTTGCATTTGAATGTAAAGTGGTTCCCTATAAATTCTACAATACCGATTCCTTGAGGTGTAAATAAAAGTTATATTTTTTTATCTGCTCGTAATATCGTCTATGTTTCGTTAGCTGTATTAGGATTGGTTAATAAAGAATTTTTTGTGCTTATATTTTTGTAAGTCCACAGATTTTGAAACATGTAAAAGAAACATTTGAAGTATAGCAGAGGATAACATCACAAAACTGTTTTTCTTGCAGTTGCCTCGGTTATCCAGAGAACAAAAGTTGTTTACAATTTAATGGGTTGCAAGGAATATATTTGAAGGGAATTTTGCAATAACTAAATAGTCCAATTTCGAGAGTTTTGAGGAGGGCCAAAAATCTTCATTCCATGCATGATAATACATTTATGATTTTCCCCTGCATTATATCTTTCAGTGTGTTTTGACCTTCCAGAAAGAAAATGTCCCAGCAAATAGTGTCAGTTTTATGAATTAACGTGGTAAATATCTGAAAATGTAGAATTTTGGACGTGTTTGGTTATAGTAAGAAACGTATCATATGTTTGTTATTAACCGGTGGTGCATTATCTGAATAACCGATGGAATGTGATGAATAGAGCGCGCCCTCCCAGCGCAACCCTCCGCAAGCGATTCCTGGGTCAGCGGCGGCTCCTAAAAGCCGAAATTAGGCGCGTGTCTGGGAGCGCGACGGGGCGTCCCCGGCGACCTCCCAAAGTGGCTCTTTGATGGTCCAACTGGGCCAGGGCGGCCGCCGAGCCGCTTGCCCACTCCTGCGCGGGCGGGGGCGGGGCGGGGGCGGGGGCGGGGGCGGGGCGGAGGGGTCCGGGCGACAAGGGAGCAATTACATCGGGGCGACCGCCACAAGCCCAGGGCGTGGCGTGCCCCCCCCCCTCGGCCACGCTCGGGATCCCCTCCTGATCCTCGCCGTTAGCTTTCCCTGTATCCGCCTCCGCTCACAAGCCCCTCATTTCAGCCTCTCTTAATCTTTGCCCCATCAGCCCTCTGCACTGCATTTGCATCGTTGTCCTTGCCTTCTCCCCGTTTCAGCGTTACTAATATTTTACCTCTTCTACTGACAAACTCCCTCCGTTTCACTTCTTTTTTCCTGTTTCATCTTCAGATCTTTGGAATTTTTTTACTTTCCCGTTTCTTATCATTTCTCTTGAACATTTCCTTTTTATAACTGTGCTTCCAGAATTTCTTTGAGACTCCCTCTTCACTCATACGCAATTCATTATGGAGCAGCCGTTTTATGTCCTTTGCGGATAAAGCAATGTTCACGAGGGATTTTCTTCCCTCCGTTTTAGGTTGGTACCTCACGACACCTTCCCTCCCAACGCGCTCCTTCCTCCAACTTGCACCGGGAGCGGTAGCTCAGTGCATCAACTGATGTCACTGCAGCGCCTCTGGCCGGGAGTTCCTAGGTTCCCACTCCCCATGGCGGCAGGATTTTCGACACTAGCTTTTCAGCTAGGTCCAATTCAGTCGCTGTCTGGAGGAGAATTCTTGCGGCCGGATGCTCTGATCGGAAGTTTACCGTGGTTTCTCCGATCCACACCAGGCGAATGCCGGAGCAGTACCTTACCAAACGGGCCACGGACCGCGCGTGATCTTTCCTTCCTCTTCCTTGTCCTATACTCACCCCCTTACACAACACTTACACTACCATCCACTACACTATCACATATTCCGGGAGACCGGTCGGGAGCTTAGAACTTGTCCCGGCTGGGGCGGTGCCCCGCTGGTGGGAGAGTCCTGGTTAGGGGGAAACCCCACTAGCCGACGGTAGGTCGGCGCCGGATCTCGCCATCCAGCGGGAGAAGACCACCGCCATCTCCCGAAAAAAACATGCACTACACTAACGGGACTAATGACCAAAGCAGTTGACGCGCCCGGAAACACGAAAAAAAAACTAAACCAATTTGCAGTGTACCCAGCTCCAACTTCAGCCCAAGCTCTAGTGTTGTCATCCATCCTCCATTTGGGAGGACAGTCCTCTAATGACGCCAATTGGCCTCTCGTCCTCCTTAGTATTTTACACGCCCTCCTTTTTGTTAAGATTTAACATTTGTTGTGATTTATTTTATCACATTACTAACATCTGCTACGTTGTACCGTTTATTGTTTAATTTAGAATAAAAAACATGAATATCCTTTTCCTGAACGCTGACACACACTTGCATGATACTGTCTCTGTCTAGCGACTAAAATGGAGAAGAAACGCAAAGATCACCTTCATGTGCATTTTGTGAAAAAACCTTTTCATTTTTTTTGGGGCTTGCCACGTGTCTTTGCTTTTACGTGAAAATTTTGGCAACCCTACCCGGTTCTATCGCCCCGCCGTGTTAGCTTCTGCCGCGGGATTTCTCGGCGTGCAGTTGCGCTGCGTGCGTGGGCGGTGGCGTTCACTGGGACAGCCCAAGAGAAGTGGGCGTGGCGGCGGAGCGCGTGTTTCGGAGGTTGTGGGTTTACGCGGTCGCAACCGCTGCGAGCACCCGTCAGTCTCTCTGCGCGCCACCTCGACGGCAGATATACAACAACGCCCGCGGTGACTCTTCTTACGCATACTCGAGAAAAAGCTTTTTTTTTTGTTATTTAAGGTCGCATCAACGTCTAGGTCATTAGCGACCACTATTGGTGTTAACGGGATGGTAACAATGAAGATGAAACAATGTGAGGATGATAAGGGGTGAAAGGACGAACACAAATACAACCATGCCCGAGGCGGGACTCGAACCCGCGACCCTTCGGTCCGAGATTACTACGACACTACTACCTTAGCGATCTCGGCTACCGGGCCGACAAAAAAAAGCTTGTGGTTCTTAAAAGAAATCATTTCGAAATCACACCATCAAGCCGTTTCAAATCTTTGCTAATTTTGTTGTCAGTTGAAGTTCATGAATAATGCTCAACACTCATTAAGTTTTGTGTTGCCTTTATTTTAGTGCAATAATATTAATTTTAAATAAATGCATTTTGTTTCATTGAGAAGACGTACAGCAAATATTCGACTTTTCAGGTATTCAGGATTCAGTCAATCACTTACAATTTACATAACTAGGAAATTCGCATGCAGTATTCTGCGTGAAGCGTGCATATTTCTTTACTTTGACATTGTTAAGAGAGATTGAAGGTTGGTTGGTGTCTGAGTAGGACAGCAGTTTGTCTCGTGAGCTTGCCCATCGCGTGAAGGATGAAAAGTTTATTGAAAGGTCACGGCAGCCGAGCAGTTCACTTCACCTTCGGACCCATAAATCAATTTTCAGTACATCCTTGGCCTTATTTGGCAACTTGATCAATTACCGTATGTTCTTACTATAAGCTGGAACAGAGCGTACTTTTCCTTATGAAAAGCATTTGATTTACCTCAAAAATAATGATTGTCATTATCTATTCTGTAGTATAATTTTGAAGGATTTATTTGATCGACATTCAAGAAGATATATAACATTCGTGGAGAAACGCGCTGATCCCTAGTAATAAATTCACGTGATGTATTACATGAAGAAACAATATAAAACGGTTGTATTTGCCACAGTAGCTTTTTATGGCCAGTTGTGAACCTGCCTCACCATTTCTAGTTCACATTTGTTGCCTAACTACAGCTAAACTATTTCTCGTTGCAAATGAATCATGCTCATTGTCTTATACAAGTGATTATCGTACTGATGAAGAATTTGTAAAGACAGCTAATAGGAGATACAGAATAAATTTGAATTTTGAAATAGAATATGATTATGTATGAAATGTACACTTACTGTTGATACAACATATTATATGATGTGGCTTTTTGTAATTATAGTGGTGTATTTATTCTGAAGACAGTGTCTTATTTTGTGTTATGCGTAAAACATTGTCTTATTTCGTGTGTAAATAGTGTCTGTAAAAATAAGGAAGATCCCAAATTGGGTGCTCGGGAATTCTACCACTGGGTTAGGCACCCGGCAACGGAGGCCCTACGGGATTGTAACGGACTATAATAATAATAATAATAATAATAATAATAATAATAATAATAATAATAATAATAATAATAACAATAATAAAATAATAATAATAACAATAACAACAATAATAATAACAATAACAATAATAATAATAACAATAATAACAATAATAATAATAATAATAATAATAATAATTTTATGTTTAAGGATGGAAATATGCTTCCAGCCCAGTTTTGTAAGTCCGTTCAATGTTATGGAGTGGAAGTGGGGATTTCCTCAGAAATCAAGCACAATTCCTCAACACAGAGTTAATTTCCAGGACACGGGAATTAGTACAAGAAGAGACAGAAAATCAGGGTGCACAGAGAATGACATCAGTCACCTCACGCATTAGATGGTACGGTATCATGCAATCGGGAGATTACATATCACTACAGTGACGTCACTATGGTGGCTTTCAACCTTTCAATTGGATGACACCGTATCAGCTGATGACCTATCAGACGCAGTTCTGAATAAATCGCAGCATAATTAAAGCAGGGGTGGGGAACCCATGTAACACCGTCCATCCGTGCGCCCAGCGTCGTGGGGTTTCGTAACGTGGCGGATGACATTAGGTCAATTTTACACCTCCCGCCTTATAAAATGAAACTTTTTAATTCATTCGCGAACGTCCTTCTCAACGGGGCTCATGGCCTCAAACATGTGCTTATCACTGTTGTAAAGATTCATTTTATAAGGTAGGAGGTGTAAAAATGACTTAATGCCATCCGCCACGTTACGAAAACCCAAGTATAGTCTGCAGCAGCCACGACGTTCGCTACTTCCTGTCGCCGCTGTCATCTTCACCCGTGGAGGTGTTGTCGCCGCCCTCTTCGCCTCCTGTAGTGTGGCTTGTCTGCCGCCCCCCCCCCCCGCGCCTGAGGCCGACCTCCCAAGACGCCCCGACAGAGCGCGAGGGAGCGCGGGTTCTGTTCACGCCCCCACGCTCCGTCGCCCGCGGCCCCGTGCCACCCACCTGCACGGCCCGCGCCTCGGCCGCGGCTCGCTCTTCTACCTGCTACCCATACACTGCACCTTTTACGTCGAACACGTTCACTGGATTAGGCGGCTCAGGGCGTCGATTGATGTCACTGCTGTGCCTTTGACCGGGAGGGGAGGTGCTAAGGTTCCAGTCCTCACGATGGCAGGATTTTCTACTCATTTTGATTGATTATTTTTCGTGTTTCCGGGCGCATCAACTGCTTCGGTCATTAGTCCCGTTAGTGAGCATGTTATTTCTCGGGAGATGGCAGTGATCTTCCCCCGCTGGATGGCGAGGTCCGGGACTCTCCCACCAGCGGGGCACCGCCCCAGCTGGGACAAGCTCTAAGCTCCCGACCGATCTCCCGGAATATGTGGTAGTGTAGTGCATGTTAGTGTAAGTGTGTGTGTGTAAGGGGAGAGGATAGGACAAGGAAGAGGATCGCGCGCGGTTCGTGGCCCGTTTGGTAGGGTACTGCTCCGGCATTCGCCTGGCGATGATCGGAGAAACCACGGAAAACTACCAATCAGAGCATCAGGCCGCTAGAATTCTCCTCTAGACAGTGACTGAATTCGACCTAGCTGAAAAGCTAGTGTCGAAAATACTGCCGCCGTCAGAATTCGAACCTAGGACCTCCCGGTCATTTTCTACTCTAGTTACATAGCTAGGTCGAGGTCAGCGACTGTCTGGAGGATAATTCTACCGGCCGGCTCTAATAGGTAGTTTTACGTGGTTTCTTCCTCTTTTTTGTCCTAACCTCACCCCTTACACACAAAGATACTACGTGCGGTAGAAGACCACACAGTTCAGTAGATCAATCGGGAACTTACAAAGTCCCCAGCTAGGCCCTGGCCTCCCTGGTGGCAGATGACTGGGTGGGGAAAACTCTGCGACCGACGTGTTGGTCGGTGCCGGACCTCGTCATCCAGCTAGGTAAGATCACTGCCGCCTCTCACGATGAAAATTCTTGCTTTATACGTACGGGACTAATGACCTCAGCAATTGACGCCCCTGGACACACTAATCTACCATTAATTAATAATAAAATAAATAAATTTCGCTACGTTATTTTCACCAAGTAGCGTTGAAAGAAGGTATCACTTAGGCGACGAAAGAGGCGATTTGAATTTAGCTCAGAGGCTTCTTTTAGGGTTGAGGATCTTTTACTTGCAGTAAATCTACAACATGGGACAGCCGGCTTTACTTCCTTTCCGATAGAAGCCGCGCGAAGTATCTTTTCGCCCTTTAAAGTTCACGGCTTCGATCGGATGCGAACCCACGAACTTGGGTATATCAGCTTTAAACGCTGATATTTGCATACGCTATCAGTTACACCACCAATAAAAATTGAACATTTTGAAAATCTAAAAATTGTCTTGTGCTTTTGCTTTCGAAGAGGTAGAGGTGAGGGGCTTGGAGCTTCACCCTTCCGGTTGCTCCACCCGCATGCTCGTGGCAAGCTACTCCCTGGGAACTTGATCTGCTTTCGAGGCTCCGTTGGCGCGATCGTCCGCTTTGAAATGCGTTGTCTGCTGGGCGTAGAGCGGGCCGTGCCAGCGGAGCTAAGAAAACGCACTGCGGGGCGTCCTTCATCTGCTCCCGCACACCTCCCCCCTATACACAGCGTCCCCTCACCCGTCGCCACCCGCCTGCGTTCCACTTGTGCTACTACTCTCAGAATTTTCAGAGAATCTCATGATCGAGAGCAACGCCAGTCAGAATTGACAGATTGTGGCATATTACAGTATTTAAAATATAGTAGCCTATTATAGAACGATTTTCCTAAGGATGAGCCAAAGTGACAGTTCGCGGAAACAAGTGAACATCACATGTATTTCAGAGAAGTACCCCTCCGCCGCGACAGCTGTTCAGTCACGCCCCTTCGTAAAGTGCTAATGACTCGTGGTAAAACATCCCTATGCCGAAGTCTAAGAGTTTCGCTTAAATATATGCGTGTAAGCGAGTTCGGGAAATATTTAAATTTAATTTCGAATGTGGAAAATCTCTTAACATGCTCTCACAATCAGTAAAAGAAAACTGCCACGAATGTAAATAGAAAGCTCTCAATCACAGCTCGCCACACCACAAAGGCGGAAACTACGTGCATCGATACGCATCTCGCATTCAAGTATCGGTTTTAAAATAAACATAATATTTATCACACAGAAAGTAAATTCAATGTAATGTTAATAGAAAAAAAGAATTTTTACAGAAGAGCACATAACGCTGCACTTCCTAATTTCAATTATTTCTCGCGGCGCACTATATTTTTGTCGGACACTTTGGCTCATCCTTAGGAAAATCGCTCTATTCTTGTAGTTGGATTCATATTAGTTTTGGCTAATATGGCAAACCTTAGTCAAAACTAATATGAGTAAAGGAAATGATGGAGAAATGTTTGCGCAGTTGTTAGTCCAATTCAAGGCATTGCGTAAATATCTGAAGGAAGAGTCAGTAAAAATATATGTATGCATGTATGTATTATTTGGCGGTCAGGTTAATACGATTTTTGTCAGCTATCGGTGTTCCCAGGCCTGGGCCGTGCTTCTGTTTATTATCCACGCCTGGGGATAAGGCACAGAGGCAGACATTTGGCGAGCATGACGTATTCCCACCACCGTACCTAGCCCACTTGGTCTGTCTGGGCTCTTTCTTCGTCACACAGGTATAGAAACTGAGACGATTGTGTTAGAACGATGTTGCTTTATTTTTGCCCCGATCACGAATCCCGGGATGGCTCCACGGACAGCCAGCACGCCGTCCGTAAGTCACCCGAAGGGCTCGGAAAAGATAAATATTTAAAATTTCTCTTCAGTATTTATCGACCAAACTGAAAGATTGTATTTATTGGAGTGTCATAATACCAGCCCGAATGAGAAAAACGAATTTCTGAACCTTCGTATAACCATTAAAAAGAAGAAACCTACGTCACATCCTTGAGAGAAACTGCTTGAAAGTCTCATATTCCTCACACACACACACACACACACACACACACACACACACACACACACACACACACACACATACACATACACACATACATACACATACACATACATACACACCTACAACAACTATACTCAGGATCGCAAATGTGTTCATAGATAAGCCCTCGAGAACTTAAAACATTTGAAAACTTTTCTAAAAAGACTCAAAAAGTTCACGAATTCATTCAAGAAGAAACGGAAGCAAGGCCTTTCTTGCAGAAACAAAATATTACCAAGATATTATTTCTAAGATTTTCAAAGGGAGTATCAACTGAGAAGTCTCCTACAGATGTCTGGAATCTATTGTTTTGAATTGTATGCTCGAATTAACATATAGTGAGCCGTATTGTGTTAAAAGGGTCTCACATGTGGGTTCCAAAATTGTATTTAAAACTCTGACAAAAATTGCCTTCCATCATTTTAAATAGGAAACACATCTCTTAATTCTTATCCAAATGCTCTTGTTATTATTTATTTTATCCCATCCTGATTTCCCTTCATTATCTTTTCCTCCCGTTGCTGCCAGCGAGCACCGCTCAGCGCCGCTCCTCGCAATGGGACCCAAATAAATCTCTCGCCACCCGTTCCGCCCCTCCCCGCCATGTCCCGCCCGTCTCCGCCCCGCCCCGCCCCGCCCCGCCCGCTCCGTCCCGCTCCGCCCCACCCCCATCCCACCCTTCTCCGCCCTGTCCCGGCCCGCTCCGCCTGCCTCGCCCCGCCCCGCTTCGCCCCCCCCCCTGCCCTCCCCGCCCGCCCCAGTCCCTCCGTGCCCGCCCCGCCCCAGCGGTTTTTTGTGCCCTCGGCGCCCACCTTTGAAAACGCTGCCTCTCCTGCGGCAGGGCGCGTCGACCAGCGCCGTAAATTGCGGCGGCGGAAGTGAACAGTTGAGGCGCGACATGCACTGTTTATTGGCGGCGCGCGGCGATTCTTCAGATGAAGGCGGCGAGCGGAGGCGGAAGCGCGGGCGCGGGCGGCCCAGCACACGGCTTCGGAAGAAGCACCGTTACTCAGTTCTTTTTTATTTATGTTTACAGACTGTTTCATCAATATTATGCGACATTAACAAATAGTTTCTGCTTTTCAAAAATTCCCATGTATTCTCGAGAACATGTCGACAGTATCCTAAGGCAATAGTAAAATATAGTTATATTTTACTATAGTTATATTTAAAATATAGTAAAAGTATATCAACTATAGTTGATATAAAATATCAACTATAACTCATGATTATAGTTGGATGGTTAATGACCAGGATGGATTTAGCACATTAATGTATTCAGCATATGCCATATTTTACCTAAATATTTAAGCAATTGCAACGCCTAGAACGACAAAAATGTGTGGTGGGGTTAAGCTAGATTATAATAAGTAGTGATAGTGTCACTTGCATAAGTATATATTTTAAATATTTTATGTTCCATTTGGCAAGTTACTTTTTTTTTTTTAACAAAAATGGGGATTAATCGTATGTTTCGTCTACTGATTTGCAAACCTCGTTAGTGGTTTTACAAACTAGTGTTGCCAAACTGCATATACTTTCTCGCATTAGCTGTAACTTGCGCAATTTTCTAAAAGTCAGAGAATTCAACGGAAAAGATACCTGCACCACTTCTAAACATTTGCCAGAGCAAAAGAGGAAAGAGAAAAAATGTAAAGAAATTATTTTAACATAAATTGCGTTTGCTAAATTCGAAACATATTCGAATTACTCATAATTTTGATATTTTTACATGCCTATGACCACCTACACTTTAAAGAGTCTACAGTACTTTGAAAAAAGAAATGAAATCAATAAATGTATATCTTCTATGTTAAGGTAGCTCGTGTATATAAATTTGAATTTCAGAAAACTTTATCTCTCACAATTATTTCAATTTCTTCGGTTATTAGACGTAGTCCTCCCAAATACATGAACCTCCCAAGTACATGAAAATCCCGTCGCCAAAAATTTGAACATGCACATTCCCCTAAAATACCCTAAAAGAGCCTATTTCAACATTCGTGTCTATTTGTGCCTCCTTTATTTTCAGAAACCTAAAATGAGACTAATTTGGCTGTGCCTTCCTTTAATTTTTTTTATTCTGTGTCAGTACAACAGACAAGGATGATATTAATTTTAAGTTGCGTTAATATGTAAGATAGCTCGAAATGAATATGTAGGACAAGGATTTTGCAATCAAATTCTCCATGCCAATACTTCCTGACTTTGTGAAAAAGTCTGCCTCCGCTTCTAAGATAAAATGATTGAATTTCCGCGAAAGAAAAGTGATCTTGACCGATAAGACACATTCATATTCTCTTGAAAACTTGGAGAAAATATTAGTAATTTATTGTGAGGCAAAATATGGAATAAATAATTCTAACTAGAGGACAAACAATTAAACTTCTTCATAAATTTTATTGAAAATGTACAATACTGATTTGTATAATATTGAATTATGTTTTATCTTTGAAAAAATATATATAATAAATTGCAAAAATGTGTGTTGTTTGTTAGTTTCCTGTTTTATATTCCGCCTTAATTGTAATTATGTAAATGTAAATATTTAAGTGGTTAGGCGGAAGAGCAGACCTTACGGCCTGAGCCTCGCCAGTAATAAAGACATTATTATTATTATTATTATTATTATTATTATTATTATTATTATTATTATTATTATTATTATTACACGTTCAGACCTTCGCGGTAGGCGAGCGTCGCGACAACGATTGGAAGCGTTTAATCTGTGACGAAATTTGTAACGCAGTCAGACGCGTATCTCCCGCTGCAGCTCGAGTGATCGTGGTAGTCCGCCCGTTCGGGAGTCTTCCCTCCCCTCTGGGTTGAGCGGCCTTGCCAACCGTCACCAAATGCTGACTCATAATTGTAACCGTCACCAAACGCTGGCTCATAATTGACGCTCCGGTGTGAACGGTCATGCGAATTCCGCGACCGCGTCTGTAGCTCGGATCTTTCCGCACCGCACACGTTGCGGGTCTACCGCACCAGTCTGTAGGTTGATTGATTGATTGATTTTTTGTGTTTCCGGGCGCGTCAACTGCTTCGGTCATTAGTCCCGTTAGTGCAGTGTGTGTTTTTTTCTCGTGAGATGGCGGTGATCTTCCCTCGCTGGATGGCGAGATTCGGCACCGACCTACCGTCGGCTAGTGGGGTTTCCCCTTAACCAGGACTCTCCCACCAGCGGGGCACCGCCCCAGCCGGGACAAGCTGTAAGCTCCCCTCCGGTCTCCCGGAATATGTGGTAGTGTGGTGGATGTTGGTGTAAGTGAGTGTGTAAGAGGAGAGGATAGGACAAGGAAGAGGAAGGACAGATCGCGCGCGGTCCGTGGACCTAGTTGAAAAGCTAGTGTCGAAAATCCTGCCGCCAGTCTGTGGGAATCTTAAGTGTGTCCTGCGAAGCGTAGTGCGAAGGGGGGTGCGTGGGCAAGCCCGACTGTGCACAGGGTCTGGAGAAGCACGAGGAAGGGCCCACGTGCAAAGGAGCAAGCGCCACACGTGACCCCCTATCTAATGGGGCGGAGGCGTTGACGTCGGATCGGCGGTCGCCCCTTCCGCTGCCAGGTCACCCGCCTGCGTCAGAAGAACTGTTCATGCGATAGGGAAACGAACTCGCATAACAAGAGCTTTTGGAAAAGAAAATTTGACCGCCTCTTTTATTTCGTTCTACCTTTGTGATTTCGTATTTCCTCTACAATTGCAGAAAAATATTACAATAAAATACGTTATTATTCGAACCTTAAAGAGGCTAAGATGGTGTGCTATGTTATATTCTGTTACAGTCATTACTAGTAAAGCGTATAAAATGTAGTTATTTGACTATAATTAGTTTATTATAGTATTACTTTCTCGACGAGTGCTTATGCACCGCGGAGAAAGTATTCTATTACTGAGAGGAAGACGCCAATATTTTGGTAGAAAAACTATTATTGCAAGACCGCGGTAACGAACATATGGATAAATCTTGTTCCTAAATGTGGTAAAATTCTTCCTCTAACATGTTGTGTAATCAGAATCCACGTTTGGTTGGTCCTTGATACCGAAAAATCAAATTACGGCAAAACATTCTGATTATCTATGAAGAACGATAGCGGCCGTAATCAGGATGGATATTCTTAATAAAATTGATATTCTCCGATTGACAGGACGGACGTCGCGGCTCCTCGAATTGGAAACGGGTGATTTTGATTTATGGGGGAGCTTCACATCAAGCCTCAATATTTTCAAAATTTTCTCAAAATTTTCTTTGATTTTTTTCTTCTGATAAAACAAAAATTCCATAAGAAATGTAATGTAGGTCGCTTTGCGTTGCGCTAGGTGAGTTTTCGAAAATTCCGAAAGTTCAAACTTTTTTCGGAGTCTTTTTACAACTATAATAATGAAGATTAAATTTTTCCGTTTTCCCTGTTTGATTATCTGTTAATCAAAATCAAATCTTCGAATACGGTCATGTTCAATTTTTCGAAAATATGAGTCGTTTTCGCGTGAAACATAGGTAATTGTTGAAGTTATTTTTTCGAAAACGGCTCCAATTTTTTCGTTTAATTTTTTTTTGTATGTTGCAAAGACGATAAAAAATATGCTGGTCCCACTTTGGGTGAACTCAGTATTTTCGAAAATTGCAAAAATTAATATTGCAAAGTACAATAGCGATGATAGTTTTTTCATTAAATGAAAGAAGTTCTAAAAATGAATCTTTAAAAAATATCATGTACCATTTTCTAAAAATATTAGTGGTTTGGCCAAAAGTTTGTAATTTTCGAAATTAGCAAATTCGATTTTTGCGCATTTCATTCCCTGAAGTCTTTCACGAGATAACGGACTGCAATTCACAGGCAACAACCCGGCAGTGCGAAATTTTGAGAATTCTTTCTTTGTCGGGAGGTGTTTATGGCAGTATGAAACGCAGTTTTATTTGTCCCTTTTGTGTTGATATTCCGATTAAAAGAATTAGTTTTCGAACGTAATGTTCTACCATAACAAGCATTCAATATCAATTAATATACATAAACAAACACATACACATAACACATATTTATAAAAGTAAGAATATTGTTACTTTTTATTTTATGCAAATTTTGTAGAAGACGTTATTTTGCCAGAACGTCGACGGTTTTTATGGAAAACTAGTGAATGTGGGATGATATGTTATTAACGTCAAAATTGAAGAATTTATTTGATATATTCAATGGTTTTCAGAAACATTTAAATCAGTATTTGACACAATGTAAGTTATGAATGTGTGTATTCTTTGTTGCTACCAAATAGTTTGTCACAAAGAATGAATTACTCACGTAAAGTTAAGAACAAGGTATATTCGTAATATTGCAATAATAAAACAATGTATGTAAATGGCATTTTTGGGTCGACTGTAGGACTTTGCCGGTTAGGTAGCGGTGCCCCCCACGCCGGACTCTGGGTTAATTCCCACGTTTGAGGGATAAGAGAGACATCGGCGAACATTAACTATTCCTTTAACCGGAACTTCGTCAGTCTGATCTTTTCTGCGTCTCCTAGCGACGGAAACTGAGACGACTTTTCAAGAAAAGCTTCAGTTCTATTTTTCCCTTGACCTAGAATCGAACCTGGGAAGCTAGTACGCTTCTCATGTGACATTCTAGAGGCTTTAATTAACAATATAAGATATAAATTATAATAATACAAGAATTATATTTTTTGGATTCTTGATTTTCATTTTTCTTTTTCATAATGAGCTTCAAACGTACAGTATGTTTCGAAACCAATGTGATCCTGTGACGAGCAAAGTGTACGCATGATTTAGCTACCTAGTTATCACTTTTATATTTTCTAAATCTGTCTGTTTCATCATGATACATTAGCATAGCCCACACGAGAATATTTTCAACATTATACCTGCATATTTAACTCTAAATTCCCTGGACTGATTAATCAGCTTTAAAATAACGATTAAATTGTGATGTTCGGCTCTTCAAGTTAGCACCAAGATCCGATTAAAGCCCGCGCAACATTGAATACCGTCGTCGTGCAGTTTGCAGGGAGCGAGCTGATTCCGAGACAAAGCGAATCCCCCGGCGCGGAGTCTTTGCCTTTTGCCGCAAAGTTTGCGCTCGTTCGCCCGGGGAGTCGCTGGGGCGGATGAAAAATTCAGCGCTGGAAGTTGCCTGATTGAAAGCGCCGCCGCCGCCGTCTCCTCCCACGCGAGACCGCACGCGCGCCGCTTTCACCCGCTGCGTTGACGCACGGGCGTGCCCTCACGCATCGCCTGCTTTGCCGCGGCGATGCCTCCGCCCCGACATTCCACTCCTCTGGGGCGTTGATTGATGTAGGTTTCTAGGCACGACAGTTGCTGCGCTCCTGGAAGTCCCTTTTGTGTTGTGATTCCTTTTTACTCTGGGAGGAGGCGGTGTTCTTCCTCGGATGGAACACGAGATCCGGTGCCGACTTACATATCAGTTGAATGATTGATTGATGATTCCAGAAAGTGTTTTCGGGTGATTCCGGATGGGTCAACAGCTTAGGTCATTAGTCTCATAAGTGCAGTGCATGTTTTCCGCGAGAGATGGTGGTAATCTTCCGCCGCTGTCTGACGAGATCTGGCGCCGACCTACCTGTCGGTTTGCCGGGTTTTCCCTAGCCAGGTATCTCCCACCATCTCCCACCGTCCCGTTGCACCGCCCCTCCCGGGACAACGTAAGCTCCCGAGTTGTCTCCTCAAACGTGGGCAAGTATAAAGCATGTAAGTGTAGGTGTGAGGCTAGGGCAAGGAAAAGCAAAGAGAAAATCGCGCGCGGTCTGAGGCCTGTTTGTTAGGGTACTACTCCAGCATTCGCTCTGTAGTATTGGAAAACCGACGAAAAAGTACCAATCAGGGCAGCCGCTCACTACATTTCTCTTCCAGACTGGTTCTTTCTCCTTCCAGACAGGCTGGATTGCACCTGTCTGTAAAGCTAGAGTAGAAAATTCGCCACCGTCGAGACTCGAACCTTTGGAGCTCCCGCTCAGAGTTGGCGTAGAGACAGTGGTAATGCTGCCTGTGTGCTAAATCAGACGACCCTTTGTGTTCGACACAACAAACTCAACTTCACATACGAGTATAAATCTTCTCGCAGCCTTGGCTGTCGTCGTGTTTCTTCTTCGGAAACTTCGGGAAAATTTATTGTATCCTCTTGTTTATTGCATTCTCCTTTCCGCTTCTATCATATCCAAATACCTCAACACAAACGCATTCTCTTCCGATGCCCGTATTACTGTTGTCACTTTTTCACAAGACTCCTACAATTTATTTTTTCTCTTCTGGATATTTGCGGCGATCACAATCATGTTACCATTACAAGTAAAAGCAATCGACCCCAAATGCACGTCCGTGGTATGTGCGTTAAGGGCTGTTCATTTTGTTTCTTGTCTATTTCTAAATAAGGTAGCTAAATTTTTGTTTGGTTCCGATAGGTTTGTTTTTGGAGTTGAGTCCTGCCCCCCCCGTCGCCTTGAGCCCTCTTGCGTCGCTCTTTCGCACAGCTTCCTCCGCAGGGGCAGCATGCGCCTGGAAAGTCAACCCCTCGCCGAGCGCCGCAGCGGGACACGCGCAATGCATATCATATTAGTTTCCCCCGCAAGCGGCAGCATCTTCGAGCCACAGCCCCTCGCCCGCCCCTCGGGGGCGGCGGAGGCGTTGGGGGCAGCGGAGGCGGAGGCAGCGGAGGCGGAGGCACCGGAGGCGGAGGCAGCGGAGGCGGAGGCAGCGGAGGCGGAGGCAGCGGAGGCGGAGGCAGCGGAGGCGGAGGCAGCGGAGGCGGAGGCAAGCGGAGGCGGAGGCAGGGGAGGTGGAGGTGGAAGCCACGGCGGAGGCGGTGGCGGAAGCGGCGGAGGAGGTAACGGAGGCGGAGGCGGCGGCGGGGGGGGGGTCGCTGTCAGGGGCTGGAAAGAACGCGTCGCCGGCAGCGCTGGGCCCTTTGTAGTGGCGCGCGGAAGTGGGAGCAGCGGTTAGGGGGATTTCGTCAGCGGTGGGATGAGGCTGCTTTCTACCCAATAAGATCCTCTTTATATGGCTGTCTGCAGAGGTGTAAGATAAATTACGATATTTAACAAGGAACTTATTAATCGTGTATGGGAAATTCATTATTTATTCTGTATTAATTATCCACTCCTCCCAAAGCGTATTTTTCAAATGAAAGAAATTATTTATTACAATTACGTAAGCCTTCTAAACGTGGCAAGAAATTTTTTCTGTGTTAAATAACGGACCGTTCACCCAATTGGAAAATTTGTAACGAACGTATTACTACTACGAATTATTGATTCAGTGGCTACTGGTCTCACTACTTTTTTGTTTGCTTGGAAGAGTAAACAGCTAATTTGTGTAAAAAGATTCTGTAACATTTATCAACATCAATTAGTTCGTTTTAGAACCTCTAAGTAATGCTGATCTTTATTTATCGTAATTAGAAATATAGGCCAACGGTTAAAGAGAAATGTCCCGTCTATAAACCACTTGAAATGACATGACCACCCACAAGGCTTAGTTGTGAACGGAACGTGTTAGTCCAACGTGGCGTACCGCGGCTGGCAGGCTTCGGTGGGACCTGACGAAACGTGACGAGTGTGAGCGAGACGGTGCAAACCCGCTAAACAGCGTGTGACGCAAGATGCATATGTATGAATGGCCCCTTATGTTACTTCCCCGCCTCCGCCCGGGAGCTGGTGACCCCTTGCGGCAGCGGCTCCGCTCAGTCAGTGCCGCCGATAAGGTCTTCAGCCCCCGCCGCGTGTAGAGCGATTTTCCTAAGGATGAGCCAAAGTGACAGCTAGTGCTGGCAACATACGTGAAGGTTCTGTGGTCGTCGTGCCCTTGAGCCCATTGTAATCCCTTCCCGCAGTCGTTCGTTTGCAGTTGGCTAACTTGTAAATGGCTTCGGCGCTTCCTTTTGTGATGTCCTCGTCCGACAAAAATATAGTGCGCCGCGAGAAATAACTGAAATTAGGAAGTGCAGTGTTATGTGCTCTTCTGTAAAAATTCTTTTTTTCTATTAACATTACATTCAATTTACTTTTTGTGTGATAAACATTATGTTTATTTTAAAACCGAGACTTGAATGCGAGATGCGTACCGATGCACATGGTTTCGGTCTTTGGGCTGTTTATTTATTTATTTATTTTACGTCAAAAAACAGTTAAAAACTGCGTATGACGTGCTATGGGGAAAAGTGAATTGTGTGCACATTTTCAAAATTCTGTGATCCCTACACTAAGTCATATACTACTTAAATTTTGAATTTTGAAAGGGAGAAAAAGGGTGGCGAGCTCTGATTGAGAGCTTTCTATTTACATTCGTGGTAGTTTTCTTGTACTGATTATGAGAGCACATTAAGAGAATTTCCTCATACATAATTAAGTTTAAATATTTCCAGAACTCGAGTACGTGCATATATTTAAGCGAAACTCTTAGACTTCGGCATAGGGATGTTTTCACAGGAGCCATTAGCCCTTTACGAACGGGTGTGGCTGATCAGCTGTCGCGGCGGAGGGATACTTCCCTGAAATACATGTGATGTTCACTTGTTTTCGCGAACTGTCACTTTGGTTCATCCTTAGGAAAATCGTTCTATAACATCCTTTTCCTCACGGCGGGTTGGGGTGAGAGGGGAGGGGCCAGAAGGCAAGGCTAGGCTGAAAATGTGAAAGCGTCATTTAAAGAAACCCCAAAAATCAATGTATCCGTTTTCTGAGGGCCTTGATTTTGTTTAAATCGATCGTAGAATATCAATTTTGGAGGAAATCGGCTGAACGGTTTTGGCGCTAGCGTTCTTCACACACAGACGAACAGTCATAAGTTTTGCTGTCAATCGATTTTTCGGTATCAAGGACCCATGAATTATTATGACTACACAATGTATTATAGGAAGTAATTTACAATACAGTCTACTCCGGTTATAGTGAACGTCTGGGGACTAATATTTTCGGTTCACTGTTTCAGAGGTTCACTATATCCGATAATGTCAAAATTAAATAAAATTTCTCCACAATTATTGATTTTATTAATATACAGCAAAATACATTAACAGCACGAACTGAAAATTTCAATATCTTTATTTGACATTAAAAATGTGAATTATTTTCAATTGTTTGCTTCGAACATTTTTCATTAGAACTTTCTCTAGATCCTTGTACAGAAATCACGCTCTCCATACTTGATTCTGCAGTTCCACTGTCTCTAAGTATTGTAATGAAGTTTTCATAACCTCCAATGCCTCTTGCATTGTTGGAACACCTACCCACTCTTAGAAGGCCCTTTTACTTCCGTAAATACTATCCGAGATGCTTTCGGTAGCGGTATGACACAAGCGGGTAATGAACTTTCCCAGCCACTCCTTTGTACACTCTAGGTAAATCAGCCAATCTTTTTCCACGAATAAAATCAAGATATTCTAAAGACTTACTACATCATCCTTAATTAGCTGTAAAGCAGGTTCCAACATTTATAAATTAAATATTTATGTTTTAATTCAAATTGTATGAATTTCCTTCCTGCGTATCCTTAGTTGTTATTATGTTATTGTAAATATTAGTCTTCTACCATGGTTCACGCATGACCAAATGTAATTACAAGAAAACTGTATACTGTGTATCATCAAACCCTTGAAAGACATAACAATGTCGAACAAGGAAATAAAAACTTATTTAAAAAAAGGGGGTAATGAAACTGATCGCTTTTCTGCTTCTGGCGCGGCGGGTATCGCCAGGCTGTGAGGCTGTGGCGGTCGTGCGCTTTCAGTCACCTACGTAGAACACCGCGGGATTTGTACCGCAGAATCAGAAGTTACATCATGCTTGAAAATGAAGCATGCAGTTGCGTGTTCCGCCGCCAGTTGCAGCCCACGCAGGACATGGCCTTTGTTTCCGCGGTGAAAATGAGTGGCACAAGGTCATCAGTAAGGTACCCATACTGAAACATGCCCGAC